>JAPZDZ010000007.1:9671955-9714673 GCA_029783805.1 Acanthurus tennentii | reverse complement strand
TCCGGCTATGCCTGGCCAACCAAGCAGAGCTGCCACCTCATTGTGTCCTTCTGTACCCAGAGAGAGAGAGAGAGAGAACAGAGGGGGGATTCAGTCTCCGAAAAGCCACACATGACACACACAGGCACACAGGACTGCATGGACCCTGATGCCCCGCAGGACAAACAAAGAGATTTTACAGAAGCTGTAACATCTGATTCACAGTCTGCTTTTTGAGTGTGTATCTGTGTGTGTCTGTGTGTTTTGTACCTGCAAGTGGTACCACTGTTTGTTCAAGTTAATGGTTTGACTGTAAGGCAGCTAAAAACTTGCCATTGTTTAAAAGATGAGCAGCTCAGGAAGAAAATACAAATGACTGAAGAATAGAGCAGCACTGTAATGTGAAGTGCAAAAAAATCCTGAATAAAAATAGGGAACAAAATACATAAAGATCACACAAATCAGTCAAGGAAGTTGAAACATGTTCATATACACTGAACTGCACATGATCCAATCAAAGATTTTTTTGTTGCAGCAATAAAATATACAATGTGTTCCATGTAGTATCGTCTGTTTATGCAAATAGTCATTCTCTATCTATTGCTTCAATAAGTGACTGCCTAGAACATACTTCTAAAAGAAAAGGGGCAATAAAGAGACAAAAATGTGAATATCATGCATGTATTCATTCCGATTCTGCACACAGACAAAAGGCCCTTAGATTTCAAATAAAAGGAAATGAGAAAGGCGATATGAAACACAAACACATGACGCATCAATACATGTTTTATACATATAAGCAACCTCATTCATGTTAAATGAAACTGATGGGTCACAATAAATACACAGTTTGTTGGTTTTCCCCTATAGAAGAGCCATTTTTTCCTCTTTCACACTCCCTCTTTTCTCACCACAGTTTCTTCATTAACACTGTATGCATACAAAAAAGTAATTTGGCTTTTTTGTTTCGTTTCATGCAATTTACTTTAGTGTGTCTGGCATCCAGCAACCTCTTACTTTACTTTCTTTCGTTTTTCAATTTGTTTCACCTAAGAGGTTTTTAAAAATTCATTAACGTTTTGCGCAAAGCACTTCTGGGAGTCTAATATTGATTTCTTATTAATAGGTTGTTTGTTGTAATAAATTATTTTGTTCTTAAGGCAATGAATATGTAAAGTTGGAATGCAGTTAGTGGAAAAAATGGCCTAAGGTGCCACAGGCAGCAGAGAGGGAGAAATATGAATTTCTTTATTTATTTGATAAAAAACAAAGCTGAGGTGATTATTAACTGTCATTTTCTGCCCATAAATGTACTGCTCAGTTTTGCTCATGGACTGCTTTACTTGTGATCAATATTTGTGTGCATGCACGTGTGCCATATCATATGTAATAAAAGGAAGACATGCGACTGACACATTGCATTTTTATTAAATTGCTCAAATATAAACTGTTTTGTATAGGTGTCACACAATCAATACAGCCCTGTCTTTTTCTGTTTGTGGTTTTAGCAAGAAGGACAAAGGTGAGAAAACAGAAAGAGTGAGAAAAAAGTGTTACTCTACCTGCATGACAAATAGTGAAGTTGAACAGCGATATTTTGAAGAGAGGACTCCACAGATTGAGCATTGCACTCCTTTGTCAAAACCTGGCACCTACATTAAGCAGAATGAAACTCCACCATACAAAGTTTCCTCAGATATTCAGGTGTGTAATGCTAGTAGCGGCTAATCTACCCCCGAGCCTCTAGCCTCAAGCAGAGATGAGGAGCTGGATACACTTAGGGCAATTTTATGAGACTTGGATCTCTCTCTTAAAGCACAAAAGGCTTCATACATTTTTCGTACGTACAAAACTTTTCTCTGATATGTTGTAGCTCTTCACAAGACCTTAAACAGACTTTGATTCATACAGTCACTGGAGTTATATTATATAGGTTAACACAAAGCATGCCGGCAGTGGAGTTTGCAGATTTTTCTGCAGCTGTTTAAAAGCTCAGACATACAGGAGGTGGATAAAATAACAAGAAATTTGACAATTTGTTGCAACCCAGTGCTATTGCTCTCAATAAATGTCACATTTGACAGGAGTTTATTTAACTCTATAGCCTTTTCTAAGGCCGTGGGTTGTGTTGTTGTTGTTTTGGGAAGCTTTTTATTAGCAGATTTACCTGCTATTTTCTCAACTCTCCTGCACATATCTGTGCTAAAGAGTGCAAATGTTCAGTCACAGAGACACATTACCATAAGGAGATTATGTTAAAAAAATATTCTTAAGGGAGAAAAATACTTGGATTTTATTGAAGGAGGACTTGCAGATTTAGTCAGAGGGTTTGGAGTCTGGTTGTTTAAGGAAACAACAAGAATCAGGGAAAGATGCAGGCAGATATGTGCACTCATACATGCCGCACTCATACTGTGCACCCACAGTAGCACGTCTTGAGCAGCCCAGCAGTTCTTGTTAATGCATTATTGGAGCTGTCATCCTGATTCAGTCTATTTATTACCTTTTTTAAGTTTGTTTACTGCTACCCGTAACTCATGACAGCAACAGACAGACCATTCCTCTCTTCTGCACATATAAAACCTTTACTGGAGAACAAACTGCAGCCGTCGACAGGGATGCTGGTAGGCTGGAGAGAGAGGGAGGAAACAGAGGAAGAGAAGAAAAAAGAAGGATTAATGGTGGCTTGTAAATTTGTCCATCAGAGCTTTGGTTCTTATCAGCTGCATTTGCTTTTTTTCGGCTCCACAATAAGATGTCTAGAGACTAGACTAAGAGTGAGATCTACTCTTTACATACGGTGTGCTTGTTTCAAAATGAGAAGATGCATTATTTCTGGTTAAAGAAATAAAGGAAACGGTTTTGTTTTTGCAAGCTTCTAAACACATTTCATTAGTGGATGAATCCTGTTTCACACATATGTGAGAATGAGGGGGATAAATTAGAGGTAACAGAGAAAAAGCTTTAGAGATGTGAATTTATGCAAAGCCACAAAAGACTCACCTTTTCCGCAGCACCAGAATGCCACTGATTAGCTGTATGAATTAACATCATTGTGGAGAAATCCAGAGTGTTCAGTCAGCCTGCTCTGTTTGTTATGGGAGCTGGTGATTATTGTTTATTACATAATATAAAAAAGCCATACAATCCCCAGCCTTCCTGTGCCCATCTGGTATAATGACAACCTAAATATTCAGAGCTATGCAGCCATTAAATCAAACCAGAACGAGTAAAAATAAAGTGTGTGTGTAGTTGCCGGCTAGCTTCCCCCTCAGGGTTTGTGTTTTTTAATATATAACCATTTTGAATTGAGAAATGGATTGGCATTTAAAAGCAGCGACTTAGCTCCTCAACAATGATGCATGAAGGGTCATTTTTTTCATTTACCTGCGTTGCAAGCAAATACACAACCTAAGAAAGACACATCGACATTAGAACACGCACACACTCCTCACAACTATGCAGGCACACACTCATCACATGCCCTGAGGACATAATAAGATAAACCACAATTTTGCATGCACAATAATTACACCAAAGTATCATACATACACTGCACCAATTAAGCTAACACAATTAACTCCAGGGACGTGGAGGATCTTCAAGGCTTGGTGAACCTTATGGAGATTTGTAGCAGGTCCAAGTTAATCCTCATTTCTTCTAATTCTTCCAAGTATCATGTAACCCACTGCGTTGTGCACCTGTGGAGTATTACGGAGGCCATTTGGCTCTGATTACATTCTCAGTCTCTGGCGGGCTTCGTGTTTTGTTGTCTGCCAAACTGTTTTGCTTTTGCAGGATCACTTTGTTAGCCGTAGCTGTCTCTCTAGCTCTCTCCCTGTTTTTTTGCACTCAACTCTGCGTCATCTCTTCGCCCCTCTCTGCATCCTCTTCACGTCCATCCTCCACCCTCCTTCTCCTCCTGTCTCCGTATGGCTGTGAAGGAGGCCACTGTAGGCAATCGATACCTGACAGTGAAGCGAAATCATATATTTTTTCCTCTTCTTTAGCAAAATTCAATTTGGTCCTTAACATTTCAGTGGCTTTAATTAGATGCCCACGGTAGCAAATTGCAATTTACATTTTTATAGTTTTTCGAGTTAATTAGCTTGCTCACTCAGCCAGACCTGACTTGTTTATGCCCCTCCACCCTTTCCCTCGTTCTGCCCCCTTGCCTACTTTTTTAGGCCTCTACTTATGTTGTGTTTACAAGGAAAAAACAACTTAATGTCACACAATTCCTTCTCGATAAACCAAATGAAACATCAAGCCTACAAACACTTCTTTTATTAGCCATTTAGAAGATAGGCTATGGTGTGTTGTTTTGACTATATCAAAAAAACGTTTACCGGTGTTACGTCCCATTGCACAAAAACATTTTAATCATCTCTTTTACGACGATAGAACTTATTTCAGATGGTTCCTGTAAAATTTTTTTCCTTAACTCCTTCTGGTCCGTGGGGACATGTTGTATTGAGTTTTTCCTTTCTCTGGCACAGACCACAGCTGTGACCCTGAAATGGCAACAAAGTGGAAATGATTGCACTGTGCTAAAGGAAAGTGCAAGGGGCTGCGTTAGTGGGGTCACGCTGTTTCAGCCACTGGTGAAACAGTGAAATATGATCCAGTTAGTCTAGTTTGAGGGTCAGATTCATGAGTTTGAAGGCCTTTCAGAAGACAAAATACACTGCATAGAAAATTTTACAATGTTAGAAAATCACCTGAGTCTCAATAATTGTATCCTCCTTTGCAATGATTGTTTGGAAAACAGCAGAAGTAAAGCTGTTGGGTTATAAATTATCCTGTGCAAACTTGCTCGTAATTTTTTTGGACAATGCAGTGATCATTAACTTCTTCTAGTTTGCTTTTGCAGATCATTCTGCCACCATGGGTTAGCTTGGTTTTTTTTAGGTTGGACTGCATTTATTGAAGTTTGTGGATACTGCACTTTCTTAAGTCAGTGAACATAATTGTTATTACAAGTATTAGCAGAATTTTATTATCAGAATCATACATTTGAATAATACATAATAGTATACATTTCCTATGATTGGTTAATAATTTAATAACATCAGTGATTAATGTGCATCCCTCACCTAAGCATTCACTTTGCTTTGCCATCAAACAGCCCTCTCCAAGCAGGAACTGAAGCTCTGTGATCCACCAGACTTCTGTAACTGTGCACCTTGAAGTCCACAGCACTTGCTGCTCTAACATTGCCTCAATCGGTTTGTTTGTTTGATCTATTCTGTTTAAATCAAATCCAGACTTACTCCTTAAAATACCAAAGTCAGAGGATAACCTGAACAAACTAACTGATCGTGACAGTAGTAGACCAACAACTCCAGTATTCTGCAAAGTAAAATTACGGTTTTTGTAAAAGGATTTTGGTGGTTTTGGAGACTTCAGTTTGGTTCAGTATCACTTAAACTGCTATTGATTTCTCTTTTGGGTTGGCCTTTTCTTAGGTAGCTAAAAATTATTTGGTGCTGCCTTTGTTCACAGCAGTTCGTTACTTTGCTTTCATAGTACAAACTCGAGGACATGCGACCTACTGTAGGGAAAACACTGCCTATGGATAAGAGCATCATAAAACCCAACTTCAAAAAATCTGAATTATCCCTTTAAAAAGCTTCATGGTTTAATACATTCTGGTTTCCCAGAAATGCAGACCTCTGTAGAGCCGCCCCTGCAAAAATACAGCAGAGTTGAACTCCATGCAGCACTCATGCAGAGAAATAAGATTGCTAAGTGAAAGCTCTGACCTACCATTGTCAAAGAGAAGACAAGAAACAGTATCTCCTTGTGTAACTTGTCTGACATTTTCTAGTTTCTTTATCCCAACCCATTATCATGTTTGTTCTAAAACTCAACCTTCTTTTTTAGATGACAGATATCCACAAGAGACAGAGAGAGGGAGGGAAGGGGCGAAGGAGGAGACAAAGCAAGAGACGGGAAAAGTCTGTGTGCGTGTGTGAGAGAGAGAGAGAGGTAGACAGACAAAAGAGGAAGACCGAAGAAGAAGAGGAGAGGAGAGTCAGTCAGCGCGGCAATCAGCCGAGCAGACAGGCAAGTCACCTCTACTGTCAGTCACCAGTCCCCCCAGTGACCAGAGGACTAAATGAAACAAGGCCTTAGAGGTCCACCATGTTGTCTTCTGTTTCATCCTCTTCTACCATCACTCTTCATCTCCTTTACAGACATCAGACATTTAGTCATGGGGGCCCTACAGAGTGCAGGGCTGGTTGGGTGACCAAGGGTTGCTGACTGCTAAGACACTATGTAAGCACTGACCTCCATTACAACACAATTAAACGACTCATGTCCTCCTCCAAGGTAACTTCTGCCTGACATCTTCCCTTCTGTCTCTGTCTTTAATCCATTTTTGCTTCGCCCGCCTCACTTTTCCTCAACACCACCCATTTGTTTGTCATTATAAAGATCCCATCCATTAGTGAAGTCTGCTGTGACGTACTGTAAAGCATGTTGTCACCGTCTGACCATCGCTGTTACTTTCAAGGCAGAGAGATGAGAAAGGGCTAATGTCAACATTAGCCGCTAATGGCTTTATGGTTTTATGCTGAGAAAAAGAGGTCAGGAGTTCAAAAAAAATCCAAAGATCTCAGACATCCTGGCTAGTAGCAAAACATCAATGGATGATAAGTTATAACCCGCTGCTGTATGCTGCAGTGATTGTAGAATTGAGGCAAGTAGAAGCTTTCCATCACATGACAAAGAGACAGTGAGAGCATTGGCATTTAAACATCAGCTGTCAGATCATCTCATGGACCAGAGAGACGGAGAGCGCATTTGTCCTTCCTGTGTGCTTTTAAAATACCACAGAACAAATGAACAAATCAATCCTTCCCTTTCACACTCAAGCCGTCCATGGCAGTTTAAGAAAGATAAACCATTTCTGCTTAGATCTTTGCAAAAAGAAAAAAATTTAAAAAAGGAAATTGTTGCTGGACCCACCATCCACAGGCTGAATTAACAGAAGTATCATACTGATGGGAGGTTTCTTTTAAGTTTTTGGAGTACTGAGAGTGCAGAAAAAGGCCTTAATTTTAAAGTCTGTGGGGATACGTCTACACCCTGCAGGCTGCATCATTATAGGCGATATTTTGGTGGAAAACATGCCCTGGGAGAAGCTACAGAGAGAGCGCAGTGTTTGAAATCACAGAGAATCTTTGAGAGCAAACTTTAGTGTTTCTTTGGAGTTTCCGAAGCCTCTCTTTTTCTTTTCTTTTTTTTTCCATAACCCCCTTAACGTGTTACCTCAATCGGAATTCACCATTCTCCTCTAATTATAGACCACTTGTTTTTCTACAAGCCCAGCTTTGCCTTCAAATTCAGAGTGTATTCGTGTCATTTTCCTGACAGCTCGTTCCTTGTACTTCAATTGTCCTAACCTTATTTTGCTTCTCGCAGATTGGTATGGCTGCTTGCTGTAACTATTCTGTCCTAAAAAACTGAAAACCAGAAGCATGAGCGCAGCCAAGAAAACGGTCCAAAAAGCAGCATAATCTCCGCCTGAGGGATAGAGGGGAGAGTGTGAGGACATGGGGGCGGCAGGGAGAGGAGAGCCTCTGACCTGATGTTCTAGCCCCTATCTGCTAATTAGTCCTTTTCACTAACCAGATGCTTATAATTAAATTTACATGCAGCGGTGAATAGCCGGATAAAAAAGAACAGATCCATCAGGAGGCCACGGAGGAGGCGTTCAGCGACCATCACATGGTGTGTAAAATACACAAGAACATAAAAAGCTCATTAAGAGAGACAATAAAGGGAAGGGACCCCCGGAGCACTTCAAACACCATCTTGAGCTGTGCCCTGGAAGCATCCGCCCACCTTCACGCGCCTCTCCTCCCCACCTTTCCTCCTCCTCTCCCTTTCATTTTCTCTCCGCCTCTCCTTCTGTCACTCCTGTGTTTTTTCTCAGCCGCGTTTGCCGCGTTGGACTGACGATTTTGCACTCCCGCTCTTTTCATTCTGCGCCTGTCCCACTGTGGGTTGTTTGTTGTCACGCAGGCGATGTGCGGCTACCAGAAGCGGACCCTCCTCCCTGTGGAAATGTTCAGAGGAGAAGAAGAAGAAGATGGGGTAGAGAAAGAACAAGCTCCTGTTTAATGCAGTTTTGGCAGAGTGCCCCGGTTGATGGAGCTAGCTGCAGAAGCAAAACAACAACAACAACACCCCATAACAGAAAAGCCTTACTCACTCACTTACTCCCACTTCGATGCTCTGGCTAGTTAATTATTGCTCAGAGCTATTTAAACACACCTAATTAAAACAAATGTAAAGTAGATCATTAGTTGAAAGATGCTTGCTCCCTGTTGTTGGGGGAACTGCTGGTATGGGCACGCAAAACAAAAGGGCACCCTAGACTGCTCTGTGGTCAGTGACCGCTAGGATAATCATCAGGAGCGAAGCAGATGGAGGCAAAAAACCTGCATGAAAATGCCATTACAATTCTCCCGTCGCTTTAAGAAAGGCAAACAGCGGTTTAATTTCAAGCAAAAACACAGCAGCGAAGCAGGCTGTGAGCTGATCAAACAAAGTACATATAGAGGGCAGATCATCAAAAGTAAATATCAAAGGATCCAACAGCCAGGGGTCTAATTGCTGTTATTTTCCATGAGGTCTTCCCCTGTTCTGTAGATAAATAAACCTGAGCACAAAAGAGAGGGGGTGTATGTACAGAGTAAACACACAGACAAAGGAAAAGTATATCTAATAGGCTGATTTTTTTAAAGGCCTAGATTTTGATATGTCATGGCAGGAAGCACAGAATAATGATGGCTCAATTTCATTTAGGTGTTCCGGTTTAATGGTATTAAGCTTGCTCATTGGCACGATACACTGGAGCACTTGGATGGAACAGAGCCATCGTTAGTGTTATTAGTTACTGTGCTTTTCCTGCTATGACAAGTCAAAAACGTCCGCTGTGAAGAAAGGGTCTGCTGGTTTCTTTAATGACTTTCTTTGTCTGAATGTGTTAAGTTTTAGAGAAAGGTTTTTTTGATATTTCTTTCAGAGTTTTGGCCATCATTGCTATTGGTCATGATTCAACAAGATAAGCGCTGGAATCACTTAATAAGATGATGTTGTGTCAAATCAAGCAAGAAACTCCAGCCTGGCTTGTCAGCCAGGTCGAAGCGGTGTTAATATTTGAAATGTGTCTGAGGTGGAGGAGGAAGGTCTGAACTAGCGATTTAACATCTTTGTTTAAAAGGAAGTTTTGATTAAATACACCAAGATTTCCGCACTGCTGAGTTATTGAAAGAAACACAGAATCAAGACTGATAAAGTAAAAGACCGTCTGTCAACTGTAAAGGATTAAAACACAAGATTTTTTGGGGTGGTTTGGGTCAATTATCTCACTTGTTGCCTTAATTTTTCAATTTAGGCATATTTCAATAACCTGTGGATTTATTTAATGACTTAATACGCATCTTTTCAACCTAATCATTTATTAAATACTCAAGGTCAATGCACTATATTAATTAAATCATGTCACATACAAAAACACTGACTGTAAAAACACTCGTTCCATTAATAAAAGCTTGCAATAGTCCAAATGTAATATCTCTAAAAATCACACGGACTAAAGTGTTTGCACATGACATCATTAGGGTTGAGGTTTTGAAAAGATTGTGATTATGGGTGATAAAAAGATGATTGCATGTCTGTTACAAAGTACCAAGTTCCCTGCATGCATCACTGGACCCCTCCAAACCCCAACTTTCCATCTTGCAACATTAAAAGCACATTCATCTTGCTTACGCACTGAACACTGACACTTAAATTGCGAGGTGCAGTTGTGATAAATTATAACAAACAAAAAATGGTTTTAAATTTAATAAAAAAAAGAGAAGAGAAGAATGAATGCATGTGGTTTAGTGAAGTAAGATCTGTTCCGCTCTCCAGCAGCTCTTCTCCAGTGTCAGCCTTTAATTAACTATTGACTGCGCCACCAACAGGAACCAAGAAGCACCAGACAAAGAGCCGAGACTGAAGGCTAATGGCCTGAGAACGTGATACATCCCTTAAAGGCCTTTTTCTCTGCTCTGCTCATCGCTTCTCCCATTTTAGGCAGAGTTTCAAATCCACAGTCAGACGAGCCTGTTGCAGCCTACAAACGCCGTCAACAAGTTCAGTCTTCCCAGAATCTACGGATTTGTCTGATCCAAGTCTGACAACAACTACACACTCACACAGACGCTGCCAACACACTCCTAAAAGCATCTCACACAAAGACGTACGGCTGTTAGCGTTTACTTGTTAGCATGTATGGCTTTGGAACATGTGTGTGTGTTTGTGTGTGTGGCTGCGTGCGTGTGTTTGTGTGTATACCTGCATGATTGAATTGGCAGGCAGCACAAAGCGACTCAAAAAGAGGAGAGCTGACAGTTTCTGTGAATATGGCAAAATTTGCAAAGGCTTTACTGCAGGCATAATTAGCATTATGATGGAGGGACCCCAGCATAAACACACACACACACACACACATATAAAAACACAGCTCATACACACAAACATGTACAAGCGACAGGGACCCTGTGCCTACTGCCCACAGTCTGACAGGGTCCCATATGCAAAAACCGCCCACACACAAATTATATATGCACACAGGGAGAGAAACAAACAGCCTTTTACTTGCACTGCAGCACGTCAGGGCCTGGCCCCTATGGACTGCACAAGCAACCACACACAACTAGTTTCCAGTCTGGTATCTTTTTTTAACATACCAATGTCTTTGCAATGTATTTCCTATTCATCAAATAAGAATTTAGCTGAGATATAGACAAAATAGAATACATAAACACTTAGGAAAGAAGTATTGTGAGAACATGAGGTAATTAACAAGCACATTGAGTCCATCACTGTACTCCAGCATTACATATAGCCACCCAATGCAAAATGATAATAATTACAAGAGAGATATCATGTTTCTTTTAACATGTCCGTCACTCCCTGTCAGTCATTTTCACTTATGTACATGCAGAATAATTACCACCTGCAGAATCCGTCGTATGCGGCTCGGCTCCATACCTGTAATTATAGTGAAATAATGCTTGACAGAATGTATTATCACATATTCCAGCAAGCAGCCTGTTGGTGTGAGCTGTCCTCCCACAACAGAGGTACAGTACAGTATGAGCAAGAACGCAGACTGTGTACAGTACGTGCAGGCCAGGCTGGCGGATAAAGCAAGACAGATAATTCAAAGGTACTAGGAGCGGACGCACGCTTGGTCCGCTGGTCTCCATGGTCTCCAAACATGGCCATAAATTTTAATAACTGGTGGGTGGATCGCGGTTGGCAGAGAAAGTGTAGCAAATGGCTCAGTCTCAGGCATCATGAATATCAATGATAGATAGAATATGACTGTCCTGATGAAGCGGGGACTGGGCAAACACATTTTTCAGCACTTCCAAACCATAAACTGGACCACAAGATTCCTCAGGGCTCATGATGACCATCTTGTTCAATTTTCCACTGTGCCTTGACTGTCATTTTTTACAATTTCACTAACTGAGTCCTAATCCAATGCGTGTTTCTACTTTTAAGACCTAATTAGCATCATGACAACTTGAGAAAAAATGATTGTGATAAATAGTTTAATACCTTAATTTAAAAGTACACAGTACTGATGTAATTACTGTCTTAACCGTAGACTGACAGCTCGGTCTGTGCTTTGTGAGTAATTGTTCTTTTTTCAATATATTTTTTGCTGAAAATCTGCAGGTGTGTTTCACAGCACAAAAACAGAAAGTAGGTTTCTGTTCTTCCATCAAAAACAGACTTAAAGCTTGCAAAGTTTTTTCAGGATTGCAGATGATGGAATAAGTAAAGTAAGAATAAGTAAGCCTGTTTTTCTACTTCAGATGGAAAAAAAATCTTGCCATAAGATTTTCAAAGACAACCAAAGTGTTTAATATGAAGTTTGCTGTCAATCATATTTTTCCAAAAAACAGATTTGTGCAATAGTTTAACTGATGTATAACTATTTATTTACCAAAGATATACTGATGTTTAATAATGTTTGAGGCAGCCTAATAAGCTCTCAAGTATTTTAGTATTCTACCCCTATAAAGTAAGAGGATTCACAAGATCCAGATTTGAATAATTGCAATAATAATAATAATAATAAAAACTCTTTCAATGAAAGAATATGTGTCTATAAACTGTGGCAGTTTGCAGACCTATTCTCCAGAGGCAGGCCATTTTTAAGTCCAGGAGTCCTGACTGCAGTGGCTCTGTCACCTTTGTGAATTTGTCGGGACCTTGGAACAAAGAGGAAAGTCGCCTCTGAGGCTTTCAGGGAGAGAGAAAGGACACGTGGCAGTAAAAGATCAGCCAGGTAACTTGGGGCAAGGCTTTTCTGTGCGCGTAGATGGGACGAGTGAATCTCAAAAATCCTTGGATTCTTCAAGTCCTGAAATGCAACTAGACAGGAGTGCCCTGTCTAACCCATGATCTTCATCTTGCAGCACATTAAAGGAACTGTATAATTTTAAATGCTCAATAAAATTTAACAGATCACTTGAGAGCTCTATTTACAAAGATTATGTATCCTATATAACTGAATTTTTTTCAAGTAATACATTTTTTTAATTTCTTCCAAAAATAGTTGAGATCATCCCTTCGGACTTGCTGTGAGAGGGTGTACTTAAAGGAGCAGGCCACTGGCTCGAAAGGGAATTCGCCCAGTGGTTAACACTTGCACTGCATCAAAAAACAAGAAATTCTACAGCAGCCCATAAAGCATTTTCCCTAGACAACATCAGTTTTAATGGGGCGTCAATAAACAGAAAGCAATTCATAAAGTTAATAAGCATCAAACCATATTTTCAAATTTTGTGTACTGAATACCTGTGGAAGTTTCTTAAAACCTACAAAGAGTCATGTTGTTGAAATTCCAGTGCAAAAGTCTGGGGGTGAGGTGCAGGGGGCTGGGGATTACATGAAAGGAAAAACTAATGTGCATGAGGAATATTTTTTGGTGCAAATGCAAGCTTTTATGCAGCTTTTTGGGATCGAACTGCTGCCATTGGAGTCTGGTATCATCCTTTCATTAATATCTAAAGTTGGATCCTCGCTGTTTGGTAAGTCTTTTAAACTTAATGTGAAAGAAAATTGTGTTGTGGTTATAATCAAAAGTACATATTTCTATCAAATGCTTTATGTACTTTGCTTGGCTGCAGGACAAATTTCCTCTTAGAGCGAGAACAAAGTTAATGTTGAATTTAAATGTCTAAAACCTATTTTGCAATATCATACATTATATATTTAATGTGCTCATCTAGCAAATCTAATGGAAAAGCGTTAATGACTTTAAATCCGAGAGCTGGTGTTCGTGTATTAGAATAAGTTTTACTGTCTGGTTGGAATATATGAGGGAAAGGAAGGCGGTCGTTACCTGTCGGAGCACAGAGAGGGAGCCGATAGCTACAGGAGTCGATGGTCAGTCGGTCTTCTCACTACAATAGAATCATGAGTGGGGATGGATGGTGGAGCCATGACATCAATATCTACTTATCCATGTGTCCATCTAGGAATCGTCTGATAGGAAAGTGATTAAAAGGCTCTGTGAGTCATGCCTTCATTTTTATTGATCTTCTTATACAAACCATTACTGGATCCACTCAAATGCATATCACATATGAACGCACACACACCAAGGAACACACACAGATCCACTGTTCATATCTATAAATATCAACCTGACGTAGACTGACTGACGACCTTATTTCCGCTCTCTTTTTTCACACACACACATACACACACGCGCGCTAAAGTAACGCAGGCTTTCATATTGCCTGGGAAAGCTAGACAGCTAGTTTGCTGTGAATTTAAAGCGATAAGCTGAGCAGTGGCGAGCAGTAGCTATTCCTGGACATTAGGTGCATGGCCACTGCCGGAAGATTTATCTCCTCCTCTGAAATTTCATTTGGGGAAGGAATAATAAGGCATAGGAAATGAAAGTTAATCATGAATCCTCTCTCACTTTCCCCCCTCTCCTCTCTCTCTCTCTCTCTCTCTCTCTCTCTCTGTGACATTGGCTTTGAGTGGCCTGCTTTATTTAGTCAGGAGCCTTTTGTCTTTTTCTTTTCCCCCCTTGCAACCTTTTAAATGTTTCATAAATCAGAAACAAGGCACACTCTTGTGATGGTTTGTTGTCCCACAGAAACTAATTACGATGAGAGAGCCTTTCCACTGGTGAAACAAACTAAAATGAAATTGTTCACCATATAACACCCATTAGAAAGGTAGGCAGGTTAGAGAGCATAAGGAGAAAATTGGAAGGGGATTTAACAAGGAGCTGCAATGTGTCTTTCATATTGTTTTCTTTTTTAGACACATTTCTTTCTCTTTTATCACGTTGCTTTATTTCTATACAGACGATTATACGAAGTGTAGTGTTATGGATATAATGTGATGCTTTACACAGTAATAGAGAGACCTTATCAATGAAATCTAGGTTTTTATAAACTATGCACCCAAGGAGCTACTGACCACATTATCTTTGTATGAGGCTCAAACTCTGGGCAAAGTAACCTATTCTGTTCAAGTCCGTTCAAACTGCATCTTCAAACACAAGGCAAGTCAGTCTGTCTGTGCCTTCCACTTTAGTTAAAAAGGTATTTTATTCTGCCCAGTAACATCAATTGTCCATCCTTTTTCCTAAAACTTTAAATATTTTTATAAAAGATACATTCTAGCACACTGTAGGGAAACAGTATGTCCATGTTTTCTTCTTTATTTGCCTTAAAATATAAAACAGTGAATAAAAAGTGATTATATATCTGAGTATGCAAATTGAAGTCAAGTTTAAAGATTCATTTCAAACTTGATGAAATGTTTCTGATACTTACATTAAAATTAATGATCTTTTGCAATGTAAAAGGATACTGAGACCTAACACCCACCTCTAAAGTTTTTGCAACTTTTGGTCACATTTTGCTTCTTGTTTAGTTTTTTCCAACCTGCAACTAGTGTAGATTATATGTTTGAATGTTGCTGCTCACCAACAGAAACCCACAATTTAATAGTTATATTTATGTGATAACCTGTATTTACTTAAAACCAAAACATATGAGTCTCCTAAAAAACGGCAGTATTGTTTTTCTGCTGTCTATTTTAACCTCATATTGTAAAGACCGAGATTGAACTGTATTAAAATGTATTTAACTGGGCTTTTATACCACAGTTATGGGAAATCTAACACGTAACTCAATACAGACAGAGATGTGACAATTTATGGAGTAGATTTCCTTCAAAGGCAAAGAGAGCAGGAGAGAGGAGACAGGAATAAATTAAATAAAGAGAACAAATAAAAGAACAAATGAACCAAGGGAACAAGTATTGAAAGGTGTTTTCAATGCTTGTACCTCCACAATAACATACAAATCAGCTAAATTAAAATAACTTGCAAGACCTGCTGCTGCTCCTCATATTAAGCAGTAAAACATTAGAACGCATGTGATGCAAAAAGATTCTACATTAGCAGAGTGGATATAGGGCTGTTTACTGCTATGGTTTATGATGGGGAACCCAGAGAGTGATTTTTATAAGGCACGTGGATGTAAAGGCTTCAGGCTTTATGGTTGTTGTCGAGCACTGATAGCAAAAACCAATAGCATGTTCCTCAAAAGCCGATCGACCTTATTTAGATCATAAAACCTAGGCATTTATTCAGGCATACATGTGAGCAAACACACAGTTAAATACACCACAAACACCTACTAATGTGTTAGATGGAGTGTAGTCAAAAGCTTGAATGCAACCATTAAGCGGTGGTTGATGAATCCAATTTTCTTTGAATAAAGGAAAGCTGCTGTCTGTCATTCCTCTCAGCGAGTCACTTAACCTGAATCGCTTGTGTAAACACCCTGTGGGATAAATGGGTATTATCTTAGAGGAGGCCAAGAGCTGGCAAAGCAGAGGGGTGATGGAAATAACTAGAAAAAAGCTATCGCTTCCACTTCCTGGACAATGAGGATGGCTGTAATGAGTATTGGTGTGTGTGTGTGTGTGAGGATGTGTGTGTTGTTGAGATGGAGCAGGAGAAGGATCGAGGGGCAGGAATAGGGCGAGTGAGACACAGAAGAAGAGGAAAAACGGAGAGAGAGAGAGAGAGAGGAAGCGAGGGAGATCACTGTAATGAGGTGTCGAGGAAGCTGATGTGTTTTCAGCGATACGCAGCGTAAAGCTAACAGTTCTCTGGGCAGGGTGCTTTAACATATACGCCTCCTGACCAAGTCTGATCCAGATTGCCTCTCAGTGATGTGATTGTGGTGAGCAGAGCTGTGATTGGCTGCTGTGCTTACCCACAGGTCAGAGAAAGGACTGACAATTTTCTCTTTTTCTTTCTTTCTTTATTGATCATTTTTAATTAAAAGGGCATTGCACCTATTTTATGCATAACAATCAGGAGTCTCTTCACAATGAGCAAAACTTAGCCAGTGGAAACAATTGTATTAATCTTTTTTTGGCTTGAGGGAGAGCTCTAAAGTCTAAGAAAAACTCTTGTTTTCATTTTAAATTGGCTTCAGACTCCATATTTGTAACAAGTCTGTGTTACAAATATTGATTTTAAAAGACATGGACATTTGGTACACGGTAACCAGCCATTATGGGAATTGTAGAACCCAGGGTGTTTGGATCATAAAATTAATTAGGGAATAAAGGATTATTGAATCCTCGGTTACATCAATTTTAAGGTTAATGTAAAGGACAGATTGTATTTACATTTATAATTATGTTACTTCAGAGTTATCTGTGTATATGAAGCATTATAAATGATTCAGTACAAAATCCTAATCAGAATCCAGCAAGTGTTTATTTAGACCTACCACACGTTTTTGAAATAGATCTCAGTCCCACAATATAACTTTAGCCACACAATCGGCACACAGAGAAAGCTTCATTACACATTAATTCTAAGTAATTTACTAATGTAGAACATTAGACAATTTATATGCACTTTTATGACACCTTAATGACAGTAAATGTCTTTAATTGTAGATATACTTTGAGACTGAAGTATTCCAGCACACCAGGAACTGAGACTGGGAAAGGGTCTTTAATAATTAACAATATACATATTAAATATTGAAATCATATAAAGTCACACATGTGGTATAACAATCTACATTTATATATAATAATTGCTATATTGTAATTTATCATTCTACATTAAAAAACACAGGAATTCTTGATAATGCATTGTTGTGCTTCACTCTGCACTCCACATAAATACAGGTCATTTACAGTAATTCAAAACAATCTGAAGGGCTTAGACATTGATTCAATTTTTTGAACATTAAAAGCATGCTGGGTAGTTTTATTAGAAGTATTGTCCCTAAAGGATTTATTTGATTTTGACAGCCTGTTGCTCTGTAGATGATGATACTCTTTTTACCTGTCAGTTGTCTTTCTCCCCTCCCTTCCTCCCTCGCTCTGTTATCTGTCCCCTCCTGCTTGGGGCCGAGTCCCCTGCCTTATGGACAAGTTCTGTCTGCCAGTGGGAGCTATAACAGGGCTAACACATCACCGGACATGACACAAAACCCAGGGTGTTCACGTCCTGCATGTTTGTGTACGTTAGCATGGGATGTTTGTGCACGTGTGCAAGTACAGATCTGTTTGCATTCTCAAGTGTGCATGTGTGTGTGTACATGTGTGTCTGTAAGACTTTGAGGTGTGCATCGTTTTCCAGTCAGACAAATGTGAAAATGCATGACAATTCTTGCATGACAGTCCTGTCATCATCCATCTATCAATCAACTTTCGGCATACACATGCACATGGACAGCACATGCACACACATACACACACGCGCGCGCGCGCAACTTCACATATCATGTGCATGCAGAAATATGCAGAGAAAAAAAAAGTAACGTCATTTATTATCCAATATACAGCTCAGAGAGAGAAATGGTGAGAAATGGGTTGAGGGCTGAAGGACTTAACATGACAGACCAAACCTGTTTAGAACGGGCCCCAAACCATTTTTCTCCTCATTTCTGTTCATTTGGTCGTCACTGGATGTCTGTAAGATGTCAGATCGAATTTTGCTCCATTTTGAAGGGACGGACGGAGACAGGAGCTGCTATCTTGAGGTGGTGAAGAGATATTGGGCAGGTGGATGGAGATGGTGAGGGAACAGAAGAAGCTGATAGATCCTTTTAAGGCTTGTCTGCCGGTAACAATCTCACTCTTGAGTGAGCTGTCATTTTATTTTAAAATATTTTCAGGCGCAGTCTGTCAGTCAACTATCCTTAATCGTACCAATACGTCATTATAGCATGGAAATTACCAACCGCATGTCTGCAGCCGGCAGCCTGTTAGCTCAGGGTCTCTCCTCCCTTCGCTGCTGTCTCTGTATCCCGAGCGTAAATCAGAGCCTCAAGCAGCCGGTCCCTCTGCTCTCTTATCTTTTAGTCATATATTGCCTTTTGCATTCAGCAATTTCCCCAAACTTAGCCCGCCTCTTCCCTCAAGACTTATGAAGATCAGGTTTTATTGGTTGGGGTCTCCTGCAAGTGGATTCAGGGAAGGTATGAGAGGGGCAGGAGGAAGGACATATAGATTTATTTTCGGTGGAGTTGGAGGAATGGGCTGCCTATTCAACCGGTATCTTTTTCAATTGTACACAGTGGATATCAAACCGGAGCTCCGCTGTACTGTGGAACTGTTTGGGAAAAGGTCACAGTGCTGCCTCGCTCACTGCATACAGTCAATTTGTTCAGCTGAAGAGATTCAATTCTTAGCACGAGCCGAACCGGAATGAGAGGACAAGTGTAGCATTTGAAATGTGTCATCATGCCTCACTTACTCACATTAAAGAATAGTCATTAGTATGATTAAATGCCATATCTAAAACACGGGACATGATGCATATTGATTATATCATTACCATTGGCACGGCATCCAATTGATTGTTCTCCCAGCTTGATGTGTTTGCAGGAAGGGAGCCATAACATCATCTGAGTGACAGTTGGATTCTGCAAGGGTGAGATTGGAGAGACTGTTATGTGCCAAAGGCGTGGTCATATAGATTAAATATGGTTGCAGTCAGTTTAAATATTAAATGTATTATGCATGGATGGCTCTCATTCATTTTGTGCGTTTTCTGAGTTTGATAAGTGCATGTAAATGAACTGTATTTCCAGCCACAGTAGGAGCCCATTGTAAATGGAAACGTCAGACGAACATCTTTCAGGGACTAATGACAAAACCAGTGGGTGAAATTATTTTGAGACTCTGTTTTTATGGCTGTTTTTCATCCTAAATGGCATAGCTTGAAATTTGGTTTATTATAATTGCTATTTGTAAAAAATGAGGCTTTAAGTTTTTCTTAATGGGTCTCACAGTTAAATTTTGAACTTGAGCGAAAAAAAAATCTAAGTGCAATTTAAAGAACCAGAAAAGTTAGTGATACCTTTTAGTTCGTATCGGATCACATTCCATCCTTTTCTATTCCATTCTGTCCTCTCCAGTGTGGAGCAGTGGCGGTGGTGGAACAGATCGGCGGAGCCCTGTGAGAGCAGAGCAGATTCACCATAATCTGCTGTATGATGTCAGCATGTTATTGTTCTCCTGGTTTAAGCCGTGATTAGACAGCAGATTGAAGACATTTGTTGTGTGCGGCATCACAGATTACTGAGAGACACAGTGACACAAAAACAACCAGCACTGCCAGCCATACATCTAAGAGTGGAGGAGGTGGTGGTGGTGGGGTAATTCTGCACAGTAACAATACAAATGCCAAACACATGTCTCAGTTACATCATCAAACTATTCAAAGTCAACAGAAATTGCACGCTGAATGCGGTGCATATGCAATAAAGAGCTCAAAAATAAATCATCAGACAATAAAGACAGAAAAAATATTTTAAAAATATGATAAATAATAGTAGGATAAAAATTTCTTCTCAGTTAAAACAGCAAATCACAGAATATAACAAAATGAATTTTCACTGTTTGACCTGGTTATGTGAAATTGTGTTGTTAATAAAACAGTTGTTCACGAAAGAATATAACAAAATGAATTAAATAAAAGTGCGTTGTAAGATGAAACCCTGGCAGATTATGCAAATCTATACCTTGACTAATGACATGAAGATTACAAGTTCATACTGCATTACCATATACACATTTCACACTCACACACACTCATGCATTAATGAGACTTAGGCGTGCTGATGTGCTCTCCATGACATATCCATGTATACATGAGTTAATGTTTGCATGTTGCATATGTATGGGTGTGTGTGTGCACACGACCTCATATGTATACTTGCGTGTGTGTGCCCGTAAATGTGTTTTACTGTCTGTGCCAGAGACTTGTACGTGTGTGTTTTCCTCTCCCGTCTAGTGCTCTAATAGTGTGTCCTCTGGATTAAGTGATATAAATGGATAGCTTTTCCCCCCTGATGCACCATCCACCTGCAGGAAAAACAGGCCCCTGAGGGGGAACGACGTCGCACAGGGGCCGACCCTCCCCTTATTATCTCTCCCTCGTCTGGAGCACAGTATTCCGGGGCCAGTGCTGCAGTCGCCCAGGATCAACAATAGGGAAGAAGAGACAAACGGAGAAGCAGAGAAAATCAGCAATTCAGATCAGTCTTGCTGTCAAAGGATGTGGGTCATAATATGTGTCTGTGTGAAAGGACAATAGGATGTGCCTCTGGGAGGGAGCGCCGGCAGGACTAACTGGGAGAGGACTCGAGTAAAGGGGATCATCGTCAAGCTAAATCCGTTTGCATTTTAAAGGAAACACTGCAGCCTTCAATAATTGGTGTTTTTCCAGCCGATTGTAGGCATAAAATAATGACATCACAGGAGGATTTTCCTGTGCAGGGAATGTTTAGCTATTCAAAACATCACTGGTAAATGTTTTTTAAAGAGTCAGTCCCGCAGAGCTTTCTCCAACACTTACTCTTTTACACTTCTCAAATATAAAGAAATCCATTACAGAAGAATGATTTCTCCACTAGAAATTAAATATGAGGCCGTAATGTACTGGCAACATAACACATTTAAGAGATTTGAAGCTTAATTTCTTCTCAAGTGTAGAAACTTGCGCTCTCTCTCCCTCTTTCAGCATCACTACATGTAGTGCTGACAAGCTCACCCCTGTTCTTGGGGGTTTGTCAAAAGGCATTTCAGGACATGTTGGAAAATCACTACCTGAAGCAGAATTAGTAGCTGTGGGAAAGTGGAATCAGCACAAAAGTAGATTTTAGGACTTCATCACTGAATTATTTATGATTTGCCTTTAACATCACAGATGGTTTAAACATATTTCCAAATCGGGGGGCAGAGTTTAAAATCTTTACCATTCTCTTTGCCGTGAATTATTAACTACTGTGAGAGAGAGAGTGTTCATGCAATAGCAAAACAAGTTCCTAAACTTGGTAATAAAGATCGTATAGAGCCGATGCAAATATGAGCTGGTAAGTTTTTGCACTTCTGAAACATTAACGTTGCTGCTCTTTGCAAGTATCTTCGCATCACACCTGTTTTGCATGGATGAAAAGGGGTGCATGAAAGTCTATTTTCAGGACTTCCACCTAAATTTGAATAATGCAAAAGTTTCTAATTTGCATCACAACATCTTCACAGCGTTTGGCTCCCCACCCCTCGGCTCTCCTCTGTCTCCCTCCTGTCTCCCTCCATCACCTCCACACCTTCGCTCACCTCGCTACCACACATCAGTAACAATCTCATTTACCGCCCCATTAATTGCTGGAATCCTAGACACTGGTGAGAGGTGTGTGTGTGTGTGTGTGTGCATGAATGCATGTGTGTGTCTAGACATCTATTACTCACACTGTGGGGACATATACACTGTTACACAGCCACATTGTGGGGACTTGTGTCTCTTAAGGAGATAAAACACAAGTCCCCTTGAAAATAATTACATTTTCAAGAAAAACCTTTAGGTTAAGGTAAGAGTAAATTAAGGTTTGGCTTAAGGTTTTAATAGAGGTTAATGTTATGGTTAGGGTTAGAATTATGGTTAGTCTCCAGGAAATGAATGTAAGTCCTCATGTCTCTAAAAATGATGGAAGTTGGCACGTAAGAGCAGTGTATTCAGGGAAGAAGGTGAGTCAGAGAAGCTACACAGGATGTGTCACAGACACTAAACCTCCCTCTTGTACTGTAAAACTAGTCTGAGGCCTTGATAAGTAAAAGAAACTCCTTACATGCACGTATACAGTATGCACAAATCATCAGGGAGCTTATTCTTTCTATACAAGGTGCAGGGGAATTTATTCATCCTTGTGCGGTGAAAGTTGAAGCAAGGCTAGCGCCTATTGATTAGAAAAACTTAGGTAAGACATCATTCTTCATTGATTTTCCTTATTAAATATCTATTAGTCACAAAGGAGGAGATGTAGATGTAGAGCAGGGGAAGAGTTGGACAAAGAGCTTTAAATTTTGAAACAGATGAGATGTTGATTGATCTATTTCATTGAGTTTTGTGTTTTAAACATTCAGTCTATACTAGTCTACTAACACTGCAAAAGCAATGGTTGTTTCCCTCACCCTATCATCCATATAGCTGTACACCAGGGACACACACATATCTATTGACACACACAAATCCTTTTTATATCCAATTCTCTGTCCCTCTAAGTGGTATTCTCAAAGATTTTAGTGCCGGCTGATTTGACAATAACTGTAGTTGTCGGTCGTAAAAACTTATTCAGTTTAATACGACAGAACAATAAACAAACTAATGTTCTGTATTTACAATGAAATCAGGCAATAATTGACCTTTTTTCTTCTTTCAAATAGCACTGAGGATCTGATCTGAGACTGTGGACTGCAGGACACAGCGAAACAGAAAAAACTTTTGTTACTTGGGCTGAAAAGTTGGAGGTTGAAGCTTGTCGCCTGCAGCTGTTCTTCCAGCAGCTTCTTCCACCGTGGCTGCTCCTTCTTGATCCATTACTCCCTGCAATATTTCAAACTGATCCGCTTAAAAACCCTGAATATGATTGTTGTCTTGTTTTGTAGAGGCAGTTTTTGATGAGGCGGCGGTAAGTGTGAGCTTACTGACGGACACGTTGCATTTCCTGTGACTGCTTTTGGAGTGCCAGCAGTGGTAAATGTTCGGTTTGCATTAGCAGGAACTAAATACAGTGTTTTGTCACAACAGACACCCAGTTTATAATATTGCAATTGCAACACTTTCATCAGTGAGCCATAGGCCCAATCAGTACCTTTTGGCAATTGATGGTGACTTAACATACGTTTATTTAAATGAAAATCTTGCAGATTATTACTTTAATGTCTCACACTGACATAACACACCGAAACTGGCAAACACACACAAAAAAAAAGCACTAAAAGTAGATTGGCACATTAGCGGGGGGCTGGTAATGAAGTGAGTCCCTGCTGCAGTAATGAGAGTGCAGATTTAACTACATTAGCATCCCATTCATCCTCAACGGTGCATCAGGTAGGGCTTGACAGTGCTCACAGTCAGACACATTACAGTTATTTGTTGCAACATTGATCCAAGCACCAGGACGCTGCTGTTTTACTAGCAGAGGGGGATGCAAGGGGAATTTCGCACTGTAGTACGGTAAGTTCTGCAGATTCACTTTGAGCTCTGTTTGTATTTGTGGTAATGCTTTGAGATGGTTTGTTGTTTGCTGTGGTGTTTTGTTTTTTTTTTCTTTCATGAGCATCACAGGGGAGACTTTTCTGATCCAAAAATGAGATATAAACTCTTTGGGAGAACAAAAAACAATGACAGTTTTTTTGAAGCACATACCTACTTGAAACATTGTCGTTAACACATAAATACTTTTATTTGTTAAAAAAAGGGAATATTTGTCATAGAATAACATGCAAACAAAATAAAAGCTCTCTTTTTTATGGTTCAGGGATGCCAATCTTCACAAGCAAGAGGACACATTCACTCAGCTAGAACCTCTGCATGTTTTACTGAAGTATTTTTTTGGCCATTTCACCCTCACTTTACATCCATCCATGTTCTCTACAGGCAGATGCCAGTTACATTTCTGGTGTGCAATAACTCTAATGAGTGTCTCTGCATGCGGGGCACATCATGTGGATACTTGGCCATGAAATGAAAGCATAATTACACCAGGGAAGTGCTTTTGTCTCTTCATTTTCTCTCATCTTCACTATTCTGTGCTCCGTTGCTCTCAGGTGGCCCCGGTTCTTACGTGAATGCACTCAGGGGCAGCCTCTCTCTGTCTCTCCATCTTCCTCAGTGTCTCTCTCTCTCTCTCACACACACACACACACACACACATCCCAAAACTCTTTGTAACAATCATTGTCAGGGCAGGTCTGATGAGAGTGAAAGAAATTTAAAGAAAGAATCTGAGGCCATGATGGGCCCGAGTCCTACATAAAGGTCAAAAAGATTGATGGTTCCAAGACGCCTGGTGCAAGGACGCAAGGTTATGACATCTTATATCACCGCTGTCCCTGCCGCCAGTGCCATCAGCGTTGTCTCCATCAGTGCAAGTTTTATATTACCAGTAAGTGGCAAGCGGTATCTGACATTCCAAGGCTTTTGCAAATTGTTCTCTCGACAGTTCGAGTTGGTATTTCTCTCTCTCGCAGGTTTTAGTTTGAGATGAATAGGGATGTTTAAGTGGTGGCTCGGGACGCCGTCAAATCGTCCTTGAGTGTCGTACAATAGACACAAAGCAGAGTAGAGAGGGGCGAGAATGGGAGGCGGAAAGAGATAAGAGGGAGAGGGTTAACAAAGAGGCTGTCAGAGACTGAGGCGCTTTGTCATTGTCTGGAGCATTTAATGAGCAAGAATTAAACAATGACAGCCCGTAATAACCTCAGAGCAGCGTGTTTGTGTACGCGTGTGGGTGTTTGTGTGCTGTTTGTGTGTTGTTGAAAGGTTTGCTTCTGCACTTGTATTAAGATTATGAGAAATACCTGACCTGCTATATCAAGCATTGAACTGAAATTAACACGCCGACCAGAAAGAGTTGAGCTCACATTTAGCATTTTGAGTTCCAACAAGTGCATCACATAGACACTGTAGAATACAGTACAGATTCAGCGAAATCCTTTAGACCTATGTTAAGCAATTAGTAACAACGGCTGTACCCACTTGCTTAGGATGTTAATTGTGATGTCCTTGATTGGTTTCCTGTCAATCTCTAGTGTCAGCTATCTAATACTTAACACAAAATGCAATGACAAGCTTGTGAAAAGGGAAGAAAAATGTACATTTTAGCTCAAAATTAGCATTTAGATTAAAGCACTCCTGTACTTGCAGTGCTTTGCTTTAAGCAAAATGCTCCAGTCGACATGCCAACACGATAATAACATAGAAACACTGATGACATGCTGATTGATAGTAGAGGACATCTAGTGTTAAGTAAGTTTGTTATGAGTCCCTAATTAGCACATTGCTAATTAGCACTGAGCACCACAGCGCAGCTGCGGCTGATGGAGATGTAATTAATTTTGAAATCATTTGTGCATAAACCCAAAAAACTGGACTAAAATTTTAAGTTAACTGATATGATATCAGGTGGATGGTAAAGGAATCACCAAAGTGAATTATGCTAGCCAAGTTGCTAGCATAGCTAAAAATCTTGTTCTCCTACAGTGTTATCAAGCTAAGTGTGTGCAGTCCAAGGCCCTCACAATGTACTACAAAAGTTCACAGTTCACAGCTCCAATGATGCCGGTACACAGGGTTCTTTGTATTAAAAGTAATAAAGGTCTGTTGTATGCAAGTTAAATGAATTGAATATCACTATACGCTGTTTTTACCGTAAAATCTGCTGAATTATTTTAATTCTGCCATGTGAAGTTGTGAAACTGATCAGCAGCACTGTAGTTACAAGTTCCCTTTATATTTTTGTGAATCCCCAATCCTCCCTTTCGGTTGACTAAACTGTACAGTATAAAAATAAAAAATAATTTTAAAAAACAGTGAAAACCAGAGAAATGCCCCAGGCTTGGATTTAAGCATTGCAACATCAACAGTAGCAATGCGATGCAACATTCACACTGAAAAGAACCCAAAAAGGCCGCCCACAGCTGCTAAAAACACCTCCTTTGTAATTGTTTTGAGGAACAGCTAACATGATCATAATGTTTTTACTCATCCTGGTGTCAGTGGAAACCACAGCAAGGCTCACTGATACCAGTAAACCATAAAAGAAGTCAGCTGGCACAGCTTTGTTTGAGCCTTTAACAAATTGAGGTGGGTGGAAACCTGTTTTTTTAGAGTCCATAAAAGCTGCTGTGTGTTTAGAGGCCAAACAACTGCTGTGTGGGTCCAAAATGTACTGGATTATTAGGTGGTAAGAAGAAGCATCAAATTAGCTGTGTCACTGTTTTGCATGGGAATCTATTAATGGAGCATGCAAAAGCACACACTCAGCAACAGGGACACCTATTGTAGATCCCTGTGCTACTGAAAGCACAAGGCTTTCTTAACACACACAAACAGGCACGCACAAACACAGTCAACCAGACACGAACACACAAAATAACTTCCGCTTCACAGTTTCTTAATGAGCATAATCCTCCATGTTTGATTCTCACAGGCTCGTAAAAGGTTTGGCCACCCAGTGTCTCAGCTTTCCAGCTGATTCCAATTAGATGCTCCCATTAAATAATATTGCAATGCAGCGGTTGAAAAGAGAACAGCAGTGAGAGGAACAGAGCGCATTAAAGAAGCTTCTCATCTCCAGAGGTTAATCTTCCATTTTCAGCCTAATTTACAGAGCACCAGGAAACATGCATGCAGGGAGAATGCCAAAGAGGCGGGAAAAAAAAACAGAAGTGGCGCATTCACAGTCTTGAAAGCTAGAACAGAGCTAAAGCAGACACTGGAAGAAATAAGAGATATACAGATAGAAAAATGGGGGAAAGGCCACAGCTCCTCCTGGATTCTGACCAGGCAGCAACGCGGCATGTAGCAGAGACATTTCATTTGTTGTCTATTTGAGTGGAAAATGACTGGTTGTGATCCAATCAGACTGCCTGTCACTGGGACGTGTGAGCAGGCGAGCCAATATGAGGGGAACGTATACAGACCAGCCTACGCTGCTGCAAGCATCAATCTCCACCATCAGATTACACATGCTGAAATTAATCCAGACCAGCTGGGTGATATGCCGATCACACCACAGTATGCAAATGATGGAGTGGCTGTCTCAAAAGGTTCATGAAAACCCAGCCATTTGGTTTGTCTGGAGTCACTGACATTACAGATGTGTGGTATCTGCATTGATTGCTATATCATGGGATCAAATGCTCATACTGTGTAAGTCAGGGGAGGATCTCTCAGGTGGAGGCATCATATAAATGTCAAATGAGGCAACAATAACAATGTGAATACGTCGAAATAGGTCAAGCGGAGTGCGGTTGATCTGAGGTCTTCACGCAGCAGGGTGAGCTGCATCCGTGAGGGGATTGTGTCTGCTTTGAAATACACCAACCGGACGACTTCTCCTGTCTGGATACACAGCACCCCCTAGAGGATAATCCAAAACAGGGACTACCCTCGTGTGTGATTGTGTGTGTGAGAAGGACTGAGAGGGGGGAAAGGCTGAGGAAGAGAGTGTGAGTGTGTGTGTGTGTGTGTGTACAATAAGCGGTAGGCTAGGCCGAGCTGAGAGGGAGACTCAGTGACTTTATACTGATAATCTGGATTAAAACCCTCTGGGACAGCATTAAACACTGCCGGCTGGGCATTACACGCAAACAGATACACACTACACACAGATACACACTACACACACACGGACTCACACACACATACTACCACTCTCTCTCTGTATTTCTTCTACTACAACTCTGAGTGTACATTTGCATTATTAAATAAAGACTCTATATTTATCTTGTGACCTGAGTGCAGCAGTATTGAACGTTCACACCCATTTCATTTAAACCACTTTTTAATAAAGACTGGTAATTTAAATAGTAGTAATTTTCAGGAGTGAATCATTTCCACAAAAGCTTTTTGACTTGCACACAACACTTTCTCGCACTGAACACCCAAATCCTTTCAAACATGAACACAGTTGATAAGGATATTCCACTTCTTAGAAACATGGAGCGATGGCAGTGTTGGATGACATGATGGGAGGGATGGAGAGAAGGTGGGCCCTGGCCTGCCTGGCCCAACGGGGGTATTAGGTTTGATTGGATTGGGGTTGGGGATTTGTGTATTAAACTGAGATTACCATGTGATCCAGCATTTCGCAGGGAAATCCACCCAGCAGTGAGAAGCAGAGCTTGTGGAGGGGAGTCCGCTAACCTCCTGAGCTCCGCCTGATTTGATTGGCTCTTGCCCTGCTGGGTTGTGGGTTCTTGACTTGTGTTTACTTTTTAATTTGTTCTATCCCATTGTGTTCTGCCCCTCTCTTTTCTTTCTTTATAATCCGCTGTATTTCAATTTGTTCTGTCCCATTTTGTTCAAATCTGTTCCGTGTTTTTTTCTCTTTTGGTTTGGGTTCTGCTGCCTAAATCCAATTCAGTCTGTTCTATTCTATTATACTCGGTTCATTTCAGTTCTATTCTCCTCTGTTCTACTCCATTTTGTTCTGTTACTCAGAAACTAAATTCAGTTCATTCTGATCCTGCTGGTTTTGATTTTCTGATCTTACACTCCTATCTAAGGACAAATTCATTTCCAAGTACCTTCAAAACCATTACAAATTACATTTGCACATTAAGTTCTTTACTTTCTTGCAGAGTTTACTGATAAGATTGAAGCCAATCTCACATCCATACAATTTACTTGTTTCCAGAGCCAAACAACAGTTAACTTAGCTTAGCATAAAGAGTAAAAACAGGAAGAAAGTAGCTCTTCCTGCTGCATCAAAAGGTAAAAAAAAAATTCACCTGCCTTCACCTCCAAGATCATCAACTCATCCTTTCAAGTGTGGTATGCCTCATTTGTTTGATCCATACAATATCTAAAAATAACAAACCAATTCAACCTTTTATGGATGTTATGTCCCCGGTTTTCTGGATTTCCTGCTGACAGTCAACTTTTTTTTGTTTGACCTTTTATTGTGAGCAGCTGTGCAATAATCATGCTGTTTAATCAGCATCTTAATATGCCACACCTGTCAGGTGAATGGATTATCTCAGCAAAGGAGAAGCGCTCACTAACACAGAGTTCACAAAATCTGAGAGAAAATAAGTCTCTTGTGAAAAAGTCCTAGATGTCTTTTCTAGTTGGTGAAAAATGGACGCAAACTGTTGTGTTAGTATTTTATTGCGTGTACCCAGAGTTCCACCAAAAGCCTCATCATCTGCAGATGGATTTGCAATATTCCTAGAGGATTAAAGATGTTTAGATTTAATTTTTTTTCCTTCCTCTGCTGATATGTTTGTTTTCAAGGTCAAAAATAAACATTAAATCTCTGTACTGCATTTTATTTCACATCCACATGTTATATAAAGCAAATATTTCTGCCATCATAATCAATTTTACATGTGAACCTCTCATTGACTATGAGGTAATTAAATAACAGAAGCTCCCTTTTTTCATTTTCTGTTTTCTCTGCTATAATATTGCTCATTTAATATGTTCTATGGAGTCATTTTTGCTGTTGGGTCATATTAGTTTTGCTGCTGCACCAAACTAATTTGCCTTCAGGGATCATACATTTTTTATTTTTTCTTATCTTAAAATTCAAATTTTACTTTGAGTCCTCACACCTTCACTGCAAATTTTCACACAGCCCCCTTGTTCCCTGTCTCGGATTCAGAAAGAACCACATTTGACTGCCAGAATGCACCATGAGACTGCACACAATCTGCACTTGTGCTGTTTAATTCTGTTGATCTCTTCTTTCCATTTCCCTCATTTCTGTCAGTCTGTGCCATCCTCTAATGACTCTTTAAAGTTGTGAGTAATCTAGTTAACCTGACCCCACTGTGGAACGTTATGCTGGAAGTCTGCAGCCTAATGCTTTTCAGAAATACAAATGGCATTGTGCATCTGGTGCACTAATCTGTGTGTTGTGTTGGAGTCCACGAGATTGTGTGAGAGCATGAGAGCCCGAGAAGATTAGAGCTTACAATGGAAATCAAGATCCAGTGAAAGGAGACGTGTGACAACTCTGTCATAAGCCAGAGACATGAATTCATAGTGTGTACAGTGGGTCAACTATCCACCAAGATATCTCTCTCTCTTTCTCTCTTTCTCTCCGTTCCTCTCTCTATGCACAGAGGTAGAGTAGTATTGGGCTCACCGAGTGGGTCATTGATTTTCTGTCAGCAATGCAAGGGCTGACGGCCCATTTGGCCTGGACTAGACAGACGGACAGATGTGCACGCTCTCTCACACACACACACACAAACTCAGTTAGGCCAATTGATGTGCCACCACACGCATCTAAATCAACTCTGGGGGTTACACTTCAGATTTTTTTTTTCATGCATTTCCAGTGTTGCACTGGAGCAGGCGGAGTTAAAAGTGATGTGTCACAGTGTGACAGATGACTGATCTGTGGTCAGAAATGTGCTTTGTTGCAATTACAACCACACCCAGCAGTGATGTCACTGTATATTGACACACTGGACTGCATCTGCAGCAAGGTGTGAAGTTAGAAGACTGGAGGCCTTTAAAAGAAATGTCTTTATCTGAAGTGTTCAGCTGTTTTTTAAGGTCAAATACATAGGATTTTAAGGGGGTTTACTGGTTATAATATTGCAGAATTGGAATGTAATGTATACAACTATGGTGTCATTAGTGTACGGTCACCTAAAAATCAGTCTGAGTTGTTGTTTTCATTATCTTTGAATAAGCCTTTCATATTTGAAGAGGGAGCAGGTCCTTCTCCAGAGTCTGCCATATTGCACTGCCATGTTTCTATCTGACACATCTGACACACTGGACCTTAAAGGCCAAGGGTACGCTAAGCTAAATTGCACAAAGAGACTTCAGATTACATCTAAAGGGAAAAGTGTTTACAGCAGTTCTAGAAGGCCACATACAAAGGTTGGGTCACATCAATCATTTTTTAATATAGCAGCTAAACTCAGTGCAGAGTCGTTAGCATTATTAACTTGCTCACTCGTTTGCTCTGAATACTCAAAACACTGACCGGTTCTATTCACACAGAGACTTAATTGGACATTACACAGACTTTGAACCAAGACGCTAAACCGGGTCAATTTTGAACAAACTTATTTGGACAATGTCACCAAATACAGCTCATCCTGGTAATGTATGGAAGAGTTAAGGATAGCAGTCCATGTATAAATACAGCTATGGAGAGGACTAAGAGACAAAAGTTGTACATTAGGATAAAAGCACACTTTTTCTTGAAAGCTTTGATAATTTTGAAGCTTGAGAGAGTCAAAACTCTGCCTGCTTTCACACCTTGCCTACGCTGCATTAAGTTGGTGAGATTGTCAGATTGTCAGTTTAGGAAAGTTAAAAAAGTTGTAGGTTGTGCCTCCCCCTTGATCATGACATCAGAGAAGATTTGGTGGGAGGAGGGTCCGAGCACAGTTCAATGATCCAGCAAGCACCTCATTTAAAGTACAGCTATGCCTTTATGAGCAGCAGATTTAAGAAAAAAAAAAGAAAGAAAGCAACCAGATAACCTAATTTTTTCTCCCGACAGCCAATTTGTGACAGAGGCTTTGTGTCAGAAATTTGTAATTTTCCAGCCCAAGCAGAGATACTCAAGGGATGTCATTTAAGTAATTTTGTCAGACTTGATAAAACTTCCTCGAGGACCACAGGAGACCTTACACAGCTATTTTCACTTGCTGATTCATATATTCCTTAGCTAGTCACTTGGTTGTGCCATGTAAAATTACTGATGTGTCTTTTCAGTATATAAAATTTTAAAAAGGTGCGTTAAAATCTTCAGATATCACCTATCTTGGTCATGCAATGATTGTAAATACACAGAGTATTACTACATGGTCTCAACTTTACATTACGTCATTACATCTCTCTCTCTCTCCTCTCTCTATCCCTCTCTCTCTCTCTCTCTCTCTCTGTGAAGGACATTTGGTTGATTGATGGCGGTCCAGGCGTTTGTTAAGAGGCTCCAGGTGGAAAGCTGCTATCAGCCGGAGGCCACAAGATTACCTCCAGCAGCTTTCTGCTCCAACTTTTCCCTTCTAAATCCTCCCATTCAAGCTGCTGCTAAGACGCGTACACAAACACATTAACACACAGGCTTGAGCACGCACCAGCGCATAACTTCGTAGACTCGCACAGTGAAGCTCACATGCAAACAGAGATACAGATGGCGACATTTGAGTACACCCACAGAACAGATATTATTCCTTTGATGTTTTTCTGCCATATTTCAGTCTCTCTTTGTCTTTCTCTCTCTTTGTCTTTTCTCTATATTTTTCTATATCCCATCCCTTTAGTCAATACCTTTGAGTCAACACAGCAATGCTGACTGTTTACTCAAAAAAAAAAAAAGCTCTCCGACTAGCACACTTAGGTCCCACTTCCTTCCATGTATTGACCCTTGGATTAAATCTGCCGTACCTGTATCTGTCACTCTGCCTGATCTCCAACTGTTTGAGCTGTTAAAATATTAACAAAGGGTTTTTTTGTGTCTCGCTCTTTGAGCGGCGCTCTGTGACAGGCCTGACACCAGAATATATGAGAAGATGTTATAACAGCTTTAAAGAGTTTAACAGCAGCCACAGTGAGTCAGTGTAGTGACACCTTTCACCTTCAAGCTGCCGATGACGGGATGGTTCACTGCAGTGGTGGAGAACTCGAGGAGTTTTATCTTGAAGAGCATGTGAACAAGCAGAGAAACAACTGTTATGATTAAAGCTCATCATTCATTATCACCATTTTATGCCAGTTCCTTTCTGAAAAAAACTGTTGTTCTTTTGTCAGTCGAGTGAGAGTGTTTGCTCCCAATTTCTTTGTCATTTTGCACAAGTCATTTGTGTGACTCATTTCTGGTGTACAGTATGTCTTATTTTGGATTACTGTAAGCCGCTCACATAATGTCTAGCCTTGAGGATGTGAAGATGGAGGGCTTTCTGGCAGTGAAGGCAGAATATGTGAGCTGGGTTTAGGTAGGAGAGAGCAAGCCGACGGCTGGCAGAGACACAGAACAGCCCTCGCAGGCTGCCAAAGGGCATAATACAAGGCCTGCAGAGTATGGCAGCAAGATAGATCCAAGGGCTATTATGCAGACAAAGGAGATAAAAGCAGCTAGGTTGAAAGACAAAAGTGCTGTGAAGTCAGAGGTACCATTGTATGAAGGTGACTGGTGGTGTCAGAGCATAGAGCTACAAAGCCTCAGTATTTAAAGAGAAAACAAGACATAAAAGGTGTTGTGAAAACAGCAATATTAATGTATATCTGTTCAGCTTCAAACAGTGTTTTTCTTCCTGGTTCTGTGATTTGTTACAAGGACAGGAATGGGACTCAAAAAGAGATGTTCAGTAACAAGAGAAAAGAGGAGACACCATGTATCACTTGTTGCAACATAAATTCAGGTGGTTGTCAGTGCTAAAAATATACTTGCATTTGTTTTTCTGAGCAGCCTGGACACGTTTTTTAGTCATTATATCTTGACTTTTATAATCATTTATTCACATTTGATAAATAAATCAAAGTTGGAGTTATAGATCAACATTGTACCATTGTTTTGGTGCTTCGTTTGTCTGTTTGTCCATGTGTCAGAGACGAGCTAGCCAAGCTAGCAGCGTGGTTCAGGTGAAAGACAATGACAAAAGCAATGTTAGTTAGGGAGTTTACCACCTTAATCCAGTCTAAAATATATCGACATTTCAATATCTTACTATATGCAGATGATCAGTTCTAATGACCTGTGGTGATTTCCTGATTTTTCCAGGTGCAACCCATCCAAAAATTAATTTGAAATCTTCTTTTTTGTAAAATGTTATTGCATGCATTGCCATGAAATGTGTTACTGACATTCTTGTTCCTCTCAGGATGAATTGTAATGACTTTGTTTGTCACAGAACACCTGCAAAGCTAATGAGACCCCCCCCCCCCCCGTAGCTTTAGCCTACTTTGTGTTATGTGCATATTGGAGAATGATGGCATGCTAAACTGAGATGAATACGGCAAAGATCTGTTAAAAATCACAACATTAACATTCATTTTGAGTATATAAGCATGCTGTAGTAGGTATTTAGCTCAAGCTACTATCTCACAAAACTGTTCGCCTAGACTTTTAAGTCTTACTACCTCTATAAGGGCCTTTCAGGTGCAGTCTCCTGGTTGAAAGGTTAGAATTTTCTATTAACTGAAACAGACTAGTTTCTGAGAGGCAAAAGGTAGAAACGCAGAATTCTACAATAAATTTACCATAGACTGTCTCATTGTGGGGGGTTACAACTTGGGAGGCCACGTCTGTCACATGGAGGCTGACCCTACAACGGGATACAATGTCTGAATCTGTCTTGCTCTTTCTCATTTGCATGCTCACCAAACCCTCCATCCCTTATTGCTTTGTGGCACTTCTGGGTCAGCCCTCTATCATGACAACAGGCAGCAGTTCAGAGAAAGACAGAGCATGAGGAGGGAACAGACAAGAGCAAGAGAAAAAACAAAAAAAAGACGAGATGGTGCAGGACGGAGTGGGGTGTGGATGAAGTGAGGAGAGGAGACATACGGACGGACACAGTCCAACAGACTGAGAGCTATGGGGACATTTGGAGGATACATGAGGCAGTTATGAACCTATTTGGTTTCTTCTACAGGAGCGCCCGAGTGTCACTAATGGCAAACTAGGGGCTGGTAAACACATTTCTGTGACGGCACGACACTGCCGAAAAAACAAATTAAACTCTCTTCTCACATTTCACACTCTCTCAACCCTTTTCTCTCTATCTCCCTCAATTACTCATTTCTTGCCTTCCTGGTTTTCCATCTCTGTCCCTGTCTTCTCTCACTCTTTGTTTGTGTGGCCATCTCTCTGTTTCAGCCTAACCTCCTGTCTCGCCTCTGTCTCTTTGTCACTTTCTCCTCATCCATTCTTCAGCACTCTCATTTCCACTGTGTACAACCCAAAAAATGAAAAACAGGGCCATATGCGCAGGGACAGCTAACAGAATTCCTGCTCCTGATGTTCCTGCTGAGGCAGTTAAGCGTGTCTCTGCAGGCCGCGCCCACTTCAGCCTTGCCCGGGACATGTGGACAGTTGGCAAGCACTATGGCACCGAACAACACGGTGGCGGCTTTCTGGCTGCATGTACTGTAATGAGACTGGGAGTGTAATGAAGCTTCTGGGTCCTTGTGTAGACTAGCTATCCCGTGTACAATGACTGCTTGAGCTGCTGGCTTAGAACTGAACAAGAGGTGTGTAAGCTGCTCTTGCAAAAGAGCAGAAGATGAGGATACAGTGTAAATCTGATTTCATAAAGGATGTCTGACATGGTCTGTGTCCACATGCACAAAAATACACACAAACTCTGTGTTAATTGAAATAGGACAAAAAATATTTATCACAGGCCCATAATTTTTCCTAATGTGTCTGTTTCTGCATCTTAAAATGAATCCCCTCTTAAGTTTCTTCGGTTTGAAAGTTCAACATTGAAATAACTTTAATGTTGAATTTTACCAATAAAACCAGCATCAGTCCCTCCAGAGACATCACCCACTTCCCTTGTAGCCTAAACTTGAGTTAAAATGATTTCTAAACACGCAGTTTACTGTACCTCCCTCTGACCTTCACTTCAGGAGAGATTTACTCGCATGTGTGTATGTGTCACTTCTCTTCACACTCATTGCCTGTTGTCCTTCAACATATCGATCTAGAAGTCACATTTTTTTCTTTCTCTCTTGCCTTCAAAAAAGGGTCAGAGCACAAGAGCCCAATTTGTTTGACACCGTAACTAAAGCGCTTGTAATATATCCTGTGACCCTTGTGGTATTAGAAAATAACTCAGTGTGCTTTCAAGGTATTTTGGAGGCTAATCTGTTATAGTTGGAGGGCAATAGTGTTTTCAGAGAGCAGACACTGCAGACAAGATGTTTGGCTAAGCTGAACAAAAGTGGCTCCAACATAATGCCAATAGAAAAAGTCTTTGCAAGCAGTTTTCTTTTCATTTCTTTGTTGTCACTGAGGGCAATGCTCTATTTTAAAGCCTGTGAGAGATTAATCTCCTCTTTGTAAAATATCTATGGCATAGAATTTAGACAAAGTGTTGTAATATCTAATATTTTACCTTTCTGTTTTTCTGAGAAATTAAAACATACAGATTTAAGTTGTATGAATGCAATAAACATAATTACTCTTGTTGTTTTATTAGTAGCAGCATAACAACTAGAGAAAGAAAGCAACTGTATTGTGACCCCATCATATGCAGAAAGGGTCCAAATTTAGTCTTTAACTGATTGTGCAAAATTAAATCAATTCATTCATTTTCTTTGGAGAACACGCCAAATACATTAACAAAGGTGAGCCCTGCATTGATACATAATCTTGTGTCGCTGCCTTGCACTGCACCTTAGTATCTGGCCTCAATTATTTTAATTCATATTTTGCTCATGTGGTTAATATTTCCATATAAAGTTGTATAATCAGATGTTCCAGGTGCAGCATATGAGATTGCTTTTCAGGTCTCTGTGTATTGTTACTTGTAAAGAAGAGGGGGAAAATATGCATAATGTGCAAAGGATGGGTGGGTCAGTGCAAGTCCAGCAACATTTTGAGGGAGTTCCATGACTTTACTTATGAAAGAAAAAGGGCACATATTTTTTTTTTTTACTGCTACTAATTTACCTCAATAGGTTTTTTTTAAAGCTTTTAAACAGGGAAAAAATGTATACCTCAAGTAAAAAATGCATTATCTTTATTCACATTCTTGGATGACAGCACAATGATGTTATTGTATAGGAAAACATATTCTTAGGACGCAACAAAAGGTAAATGGCTGCATTTTTACTGAGCTTTTCTCGCCTTTCAGACACTCAAAGCGCTTTACAATAGAGGCATTCACACACACATTCATACACAAATAGCAAAGGCTTCTATATGAAGTGCCAACCTGCTCATTACAAACACAAATATGAACTCACACGCAGATGGAGGAGCCATCAGGAGCATTTTGGGTTTGGTATCCTGCAGCCCAGAGGAGCTGTGGATCAAAAAACTGACTTTTCCATAAGCAGACAACCTGCTACACCTCTTCAGCTACAACCACCCCCAAACAAAGCTTCACAAATTTGAATTAACAGTGGTGCTACTTGACAACAGCACAGTAAAATACAGCTCAAGTGCTCAATGAGGCCTTGTTTTGACACCATGTGACACTAATGCCGACAGTGTGACACAGCTGCTATTAGCTCCTCATCCAATCTCCCTCCCTTCTTCTCCCCCCTCTCCTCCTCACATCACACCCCACATGCTTTCTGTTATCTGAAGAGGTGTAAGAAGAATGTGCCGAACACTTGCATCATGTGGTGTGTATGTGTGTGTGCACATGTGTGTATCCGTATTTAGCGAGGTGACACTTTGGATCGACCGTTCGTTGCTTAGAGGGGCTGATGTTGGTGTGTGTGTGTGTAGAGAGGGGGTGGGGGGTGGGGTTGCATGGGTCACTAAGTCACTAACTACGCCAGGGGAAAACCAGTAGGGGGTTGCTGATGTTTACAGGGTCCCCTCTCTAACACCTACACTGAGCTGACAGTGTGTGTATGTGTGTGTGTGTGTGTGCATGCTGACCTCTTCCTGGACTTAAATTCTTCCGAGGAACATTAGTAACAGACCAGAACATTCCCATCTGCCACCGCTCTGTCCTTCGATCTGCCTCCCATCCTTTCTTCCCTCCTTGTTTAATCATCTCTGAGCTCCTTCTTCTCTTTTCCCTCGCTGTATCAGTTTCCAATCAATGGTTTTACCTTCTGTTTTTTTCCTCCTTTCAAGGTCTCTTTCCTCTGTTTTCAAAGAAGTTTGCCTAGTCCTTTGGATTTTTTTCCTGATTTCATTTTTTACTTTCATACATTCTGCACTTCCATCCACCTCCACAGCTCTCACACTCACACACATCTCAATACTTTTATGTTAAGTTTTAGATTTTAAACTTAAAAAGTGGATGATATAAAACCAAATTGCCACGGCCAGTGAGAGTTTTCTTTGTCTCTACTTCTGTCTAAATATTTGCCTATCTCACTGTTTCTGTTTCTTTCTCCCCCATCTCTTTCACACATACACACACACCCCCCCCCCCTCCTTGCCTCCGATGTGGGAAATAGTAAAACTGAACACAATAAACGTTATCACAACAGCCACTGAATTCGGAGAGATAAGAAATTCATTAGGCGCCAGCTTGCTAATGACGTGCGAAGAGATGAAATTATGGCAAGGACAAAAAGGATGTAAGAGAAGGGAATAGAGGAAGAAGGGAGGGGAGGAGGTGAAATGAAAAAGGATGTGAGGGAGAGAATGTTCCCCAGGATAGCACACCGTATCATAGCACGCCAGCTCGATTGGCTTGTGACCTCTGCGAGTCAGAGAATCAAACGAGGCCTCATTCATATGACAACGCTGTTTCCTCTTTTTTTTTTTTTTTTTTTTTTGCTCTTTCCCAGTTTGCATTTCTTTCTATCTCCTTTCCTCCCCATCTGTCTGATATCACTCACCACGGGGAAATCAAGGTTGAAAGTCAAAGCACTCGCATTCTCTTACTCGGCTTACTGTTCACATGCGACTCAAGGTCACTCTAAACACAGGCTTCCATTAACTAAAAGTGGAAGTTCGCAACCCTCTGCTGTGGTGCAACGTGGGCAAAAAAAGGAGGTGAAAAAAAGAATCGGCGGGGTTTGTTTCATGTTCAGAGGCTCTCATCCACCTGCATTTAGTGTTGAGAACAAAACACCACAGGTCCATCTGTGGCACATCAAAAACAGACTACCATAATCCCAACGTCAGTGCCCCAGCATGCTTAACATTCACTTTAGCACACAAACACACACATACACACACACACACACACACATTCACATCCACCATCTGGAGCCTGTCCTGCCCCATGGTATAACCCCCTTTGCCCTACTGGATTACCCCCTCAGTATTTACATCTTGCAAATCCAGCAGGCAGCCTCTGATAGGGGCCATCTGTAATCTGAAGGTTATATTTTGCTGTTTGCATGTGTGTCTGTGAGTGAGTGTGTGTGTGTGTATCAGTCTGTAATTTGTTCCCGCTCAGCACAGGGACAGTATCAGCGTCCGCGACATCTGTTCAACACAGGGCCTACACAGCAGAACTGAACGCATCATCTGCACCGCGTAGCACAGGGATGATGCAGTCTCACACACACGCACATACTTACATTAAAAGCACACACACACGTTTGAGCATGTCAGGTGTTATTATGCCTTTAAAGTTTTTCTTCTTTTGTGTTCTCTTTGTTTGACAATCATTGTTATCTCTGTTTTCTTTGTTGCATGTGTGTCTGTCCTTGAAGAGGGATTCCTGCTCTGTGGCTCCTATTCAGATTACTCATGCAGGGAGTTTTTCTCTATCAAAACCAAGGATATCTTTACACAATGGGACAAATTCATAATGTATTCCTTTGGGCATTTTTGGTTAAAAAAATTTAATGTCTAGACTTGAATTTTGGCTCTGTTTTGTTTAATATTACATATTTATATTATATTTATACTGAATCATGATGTATGTATCATGATGCAATCATGATGTATGTGTCCTCTTTAGTTTTTTAAATGTAATAATCACATTGTTTTGTAGGGTTCAGGTACCTTTTTTGACAGTTTTAAGGCTAAGCTGGAGCTTGTTGTGTCTTACACTGAGTTATAAGAACCATATTGCTGATATAGCTGATTGCAGCTAAGGCAATATGAAATTTAATACTAATAGTCAAACAACCAGGTGGTTTGTGCATAAGTTAACTCAGTATTGTGTTAGTATCACTTTGACCCTAAATGGGTGTAGTTTAACTGAAATATTTTATACTTTTAAATCCTTTAAGAATTGTTAAAGAGGTCCAAGAGTGTAAAATTTAAGTCCCAAGTATAGATCCAAATGCTAAATTTTGCAATTCCCACAATGCAACCTGACAAACTGCCCACCTTGACAATCCCTTTGTCTTGCCTTAGGTTTGTAACACAGTTACATTTCCTGTTAAGAATTTAGACTTTTCAAGCTTAATCTGAAGTTAAACTAACCCTGAAAACCTCACTAACCCGTCCGACAGGCTTTTGTAATCTCCTCCAGAGCCGAACAGGCCATTTCATGACTGTTTTTACAGTCTGAACTGTGCTCCACATGACAAGTTAACTGACCTTCATGAGCAAAATTAGTGGAATGCTCTAAATAATTGTGTTGTGTACATGTGCATTTCAGTGCGTTTGTGTGCACATGAGCTAACCCGTCATGCAGTTTTTGCGCATCTGTGTGCGATCAGCCATGATGGAATCATCTCTATTTCACCCAAAAGAGAGACGCCACAGCAGGCAGTGGAAAAAGCTCTGAGGCAAAATATTGGAGTGTGAATGGCCAGTATTACTCGCCAATGATGAGAGCAACCCAAGTGGGATCCACGCAGAGAAGGAGAACAAAAAGACTGAAATAAATTTACAGCTCACCCGTTGGGGGAAGGATGTGCCGAAGATGAAGTGATGATCATCTCTGTTCTCTGCTAAAATGAAATATGATGGCAAGGGAGCTCAGTGCCATTTCCTGCCTGGCACAGGAAGCACCCATCTGGAGTTGAGTGCTGTCTGTCCTCTGTTGTTGTGTTGCATGGTGTTGTAATGGCTCTTGTCACTGCTGCTGCTGGTCTCAATGTTGTTATTATTTCTGAAGCACCACACAGGTCGACTGAGGGAGATGGAGGGGGGAGAGAGAAATTGTATTCATAGTTTGAGATGCTGTGTTGTTGATTGTTAAAGAGAGGACTGGTAAAAATAAGTCAATAAGTGAGGAGTTTATCCGGGGGGGGGGGTAGAGTCTGTAGGAGGGAAGAGCAGCGAGACTCATGCTGGCAGCTGCCTGTACGACTGTCACATCCCACCGCCCGCCAAAAAAGCAGAAGGAAGCCACTCGTCATCGCTGTGACAACCAACGCGCGACGAGAGGAGGGAGAAAACTTATCCATCAAAACATGATGCAGGGATGAGCGCACTCTATCTTTTTGCTCACACACACACATTTACAAACACACAAAACCTCCATATTTCATTCGGGTCATCAAGAACAACTGTCTCAGAGAGGAAATCTCTGACTGAATCTCGTGCTTTTTTTTCTCAACTCAACAACATAATAATGTGTTTTTTCCTCATAACAAAGTGGCTGTAGCCCCCCACAGGGCTAATGTTCAGCTCACACAGACAAGCTGAAAGCACAAGAGGAGGGGAGGCAGCAATTCAAGTGTGAACTAAAAAAATTCAACTCAGAGCTGAAGACCATCACACTGACACCGAGAGCAAACGTGTGGTGCTGCTGCAGACAAGAGAGTGATTTTGTTTTAGTGAAATTAACCTATTAACCAGAAAATTGTCTTTTGAGATTAATTATAATTTGACACCAAGATAACTGTGATAAAAATCTAAATATCACACTGACTTAATTAAAAAACAAAACAAATGTTTGTATCATTCATATGTAAATACACTCAAAATATATGCTGAAAGTTTCATGTGTCAGTGCACTGGAAATCCTGGCTGATGGATCTCTTTATGGTTATGTATTTCATAGGAACATAACCTACAGCCACTCATATCAAGCAGCTCAGATTGCAGATTGATGGCTGGGGATCACAGGAAAAAAAAACCCTGAAATGAAAACTACTGTAAAATTTAAAGCTTTGATGCATTAACAAATGTGGAGGATTGGAAACTGTGAGTACTGAGCACCACCCAGTGGTTGGTCCATGTATGAGTTCAGTTAAAGCTTTAACTGAGGAGAAAAAGTCTTGGGGGCCTGTAAATCCAGCATGAAGTTGGTACTTTCACACTTTAAAAAGTTATTTAAATGAGGAAATAGACATTCTCTGGCATCAGATATGTAATCTCACATGGTCACAACAAGTTTGTCACTGTTTGTTTTGCTGCCTCGCTGTCTGTTCTTACATCTATAGCAGCTAAAATGGATATTTTACAACTGATTATGTAAAAACAATGCAGCGTGAGAGGAGTTGCTACTACTGATGAACCTACAGAGAATTTTCACCTAAATCCTCAAATCATCATCACAGAGCTTTATAGAAAGTGTCAACTTTTTGTTTAGCTGTTTCAAGCACAAGGTTTTAGCAAAAAACCTGTTGTATGATTTCTGCTCAGCACCAAATAACAGACAGCTTAGAGACTAAAGGCAATTTTAATGTGGTAAATATATTAGGCAGGTGAATAATAAAGAGTCAGTCATAATCCCTAAGAGACAAAATAATGCTAATGTTTTCTTTATAACTGCTAAAAGACTGAGAATAAAGTGTTCAGTGACAAGGTCCCAAAATAAACCTGAGCTTGATGTAATAATTTTATTTCCCCATGTTTCCCCTTGTTTCTGCTGCCACCAAGTGGCCAGCATTTATCAGTTATGTTACTTTTGAAAGATTAAATGAAATTTAAGCATGAAAATGAGAGTTAAATCCATAATTACTGATACTAATACTCAGCACACTATGGGCTGCTGAAACTTTAACTAATGGCAGCTACTTTATAATAGATTTTGCTGTAAAAATACACTGAAGCACTTAAGCTTTATGTTTATCAAAAATTATTTGCTTTAGCATGTTTTTTTT
>JAPZDZ010000007.1:9651881-9665256 GCA_029783805.1 Acanthurus tennentii | reverse complement strand
TATATATTCATATTGATGTTTGTAATTATTTCACATGCTGTTAACCAGTTGAGGTAGAGGGCTGTATATATTTTAACTAATTTCTGATCACATTTTTTCTGCACAACAGTGTAGGTTTGCCTGGCATCAACAAGGGCGATGATGTGTATATGAATTACACAAGAACCAACCAAGCCTACACTGATCTGGACCCCACCAATATGACCAGTGATAATGTCTACTCATGTCTGTCATGACCATCTGAGAGAGGTGGATGACCAAACTAAAGATTGGTAGTATTTGAATGTAGAGCTCAGCTTTCCCTTCAGTCTGATGGATGAGGTTTTGCACATACAGTTTGTAAGTGTTAAAATTTGCTAATAGTGTGTGCTTTGTTTGATATAATCTATGTGGTAAATGTGGCAATAAACCTGAAATTAGATATGACTTTGTGTCTAAAACCGCATGTACTGTTGATGCAATCCCATTTGTTGATATGTCTAAAATTGCCTTTTTAATTTATCCATCAGGACACAGTAAATTGACAAAACAAAATACAGAAATTATAAAAAAAATTATGCAAAGAGTTAGAGTAAAAAAATTGAGTTTTAATGGAGTAAATCTTCTTTTTCACTCTGAGAATCAGTATAACATTATAAACATTTAAGAGAGCATTTAAGAGCAAAAAAACTTAAAAAAAGAAACAAAAATTTTAATAGCAGATAAGTTCACAGTATAAAAAATACAGCATACATTAGTACATATAGAGCATAAGGCTGAACAACAACAACAGTAACAATAATAATAATAATAATAATAATAATAATAATAATTATAATAAAAAGCCCTTTCTTTCTGTGTCACAGTGATTCATGGGATCTTCAAGTGTGACACATTGTATGTCACAATGTTGGATACCAGACAGGAAACGTAGCTTTAACATGACTTTTGTTGACTGATTTCACAATATCAGATACAACGTGTCCAGGCAAAGCTATTATTGTAAATTATCTGATGGCAGAAAATGATCTCATTATCACATATTTTACATTGTGAAAAGCTCCACTGAAAACACCAAAAGGAGCTTAGCCTTGTAAAACAGTGTGTTATTCTTCATTTCACTACTGTTTTTAGCACTTTGCTTGTGGTGGAAAAACACCTGTGAGAGAATCTCAACCATGTGTTTGGTGGGTAATTGGTTGTTTATACAAACTGACAAAATGTCCTTCTAAAGAATTTTCAGTCAAAAAGAAGTTTTGTTAATGTACTTTTGTCAGCTAAACTTCTACTTCTCAACTTTAAGCTTACACAGGAAGAGCAAGTCACGGATGTAATCAGACCACAGCTTTTGCAGATCAAATGTCAAGACAGTGTTAAATGTGAGACAACAGATGAAGTCATTCTGACTAACACTAAAGGTGTGTATATATTTTGATATGCATTTAGATATAAAACATGTTAACAGTGCAGCACAATATGGTATATCAGGTCATCTTTTATCAGTGCCAACAGAGAGAAACATTTGATTAACTACGTTATCTACATTTTCATACAATAGTACATGTGTTTAAATCATTCCATTTCGCACGCTTGGTGCTCGCTCTGGAGTCTATGGCTGTGATTTTTGCTGTCCATGGAGAGCTGTGAGGTGACCGTCTGCGAGCACCCGTCTCCCTTTCTTATCTCTTTTATGTGTGACATGATGAACCTTCTGAACTTCCTTGTGGCAAAACAATAAACCACAGGATCCAAAATGCAGTTGAGGCCCATAAAAAGCAAGGTAATTTGATGTGCGTCATTTAGGGCCTGACGTGTCGCCTCGTCCCACTGCACATGGCCCCAGCCCTCTTCGATCCGCAACACCGCCAGAGTCCAGAGGCCTTGAATTACGTGGTGGGGCAGGAAACACAGGACGAACACTCCCACCACTGCCAACAACATCTGCAGAGCCCTACGTTTTATCCCCCTGGGCTTTTTAGATGTGGAAGTCCTGGTGGCCTTTCTGGAGATAATTGTTTGGGACCTGAACTCTGAGTTCTGAGTTGGGCCTTGAGAAAGCAACACTCGGGCAATGAGGAAATTACAAACCACGACAAGAAAAAAGACAACAAAAAACAGCCCAATTATTGCAAAATGAGTGGCAGCCACCTTTTTCTTCTCTGGCTCTGTTTGGTTCTGGTACCCCTCAAAACAGCGAATGACATTGTTCTCATCAGTGTTGATCCCAGTAGATACCAGGAATGGAATGGACATTGATATAGTCACTGCCCAGATGAGAACGCACACGATGATGCCACGATTCCTGTGGTCAGAAGAGGCTGCGTCCAGTGGCCGTGTTACAGCCCAGTATCGGTTGATGCTGATGGCTCCAAGGAAGAGGATGGAGCAGTAGGTGTTGATGAAGAAGAAAGTGCCAGTCAGCCGACACATGAAGTCTGCGTAGATCCAGTGGCCATTGCGACTGTAATAGCCAATCCAGAAGGGAAGGGCGCACACAAAAAGGAGATCAGCGATGGTGAGGTTTGTCATGTAGATGCGGATTTCCCCCATGGCCTTGGCTTCACGGAGGCAGCGCAGGACAAACAGCACGTAGATGTTAGCCAGGAGGCCCAGGATGAAGATGATGCCATAGGCGACAGGGAAGAGGTGGTAACGAAACTCGGAGTCAAGGAAGGTTGTGTCATGAGGGGCTGGCGGGCCCTGACCAGAGGTTCCTGTTACAGCACTTTGTTCTGTAGTTGAGAGCAGCATTTCTGCCTGTGAAACACGAAAGTACATCGTCAGTGTCACGTCCTATTACAACACAAAGCATTCTGGGGGCTCTTTTAGTCAAGACAAGTACAATCAGCTCACAGTTTCTTAGGTTTACCAAGTTAAAACTAATGCAGTCAATTACAGCACACTTCTAATTAATCCTGAGAGGTGCTGATTCATCTGTATAATCATTTTTGAAGCTTCCGTTTGAGGTGTTGTTCAATTTTCTAATAAATATTGTTATTTTACCTTTTTTTTCTTTTGAAAAAACCTTAATGTGTAAGATAGGTGTTCAAAGTAAGTTTTCCCCTCAGAACTGCTCATCTGAATCTTGCATCTTCTAATTAACTAATTAATTGCTAAGATAAAAGTCACAGATCACAAATTAGCTTCACAGTTAAAAACAGACTTGCCTTGAACTGCTGAAATGTTGTATTTTTTTTACAGAAAAAAGTATATTACGGACTGTGGACTCACCCAGATTGCTTCCTCTCCTCTAATAAGATGTGAACAGTGTGTGTGCCAGTAGCTGTAAAGTGCAGTTAAACTGAGTGGGTGTGTTTTGTGTGTCAGTGGGGGTGTTACAGAGATCTTGAAGGAGGAGGTGTGAACTTCTTAGGAAAACCCCTCATGTTGCAACATGCTAGCCACCCCTTCTTATACAGTGTTTGTTCCTGCCAGTCAAAATGGAGAGAAAGATCGCCCACTTTGGAGCAACCTTGGAGTTTTACGGTTAATCTTATTTCCCAGTTCTTAAAACGCATTTTAATTGCTCTGAACAGAGGAAATGCCAATCACAAGGTGCAGTGAGTAACCTCTCTGGGAATGTCATAAGGCAAACTTTAAGGCTTTATTGCAGAAAATAAAAATCAGTCTTCTTTTTCCTTGAGAATGAAACTGACAATTCAAAAATTTAAAGAAATTAATTTTAATATCATAAATTAAAGTAAGGTAGAGCTTAAATAAGTCATAATCACTACATGGGCCTTTGAATCCTGTGTTACAGAGAATAAAAAACGAACACACTTCTGGGTTCTGGGATTAAGTTATCAACAATGTCAGCTTCATTTTTCTCCAAATTTAAGCCACAGAGTCTAATTTTATGAGTTTTTATATTAAACATTTAGTTTATACATTTGTATAAATTTACAGGCTCTCAGGCGTGTGATCAAACAAGTTTCTGTCTCCTTAGTGAGTCATGATTGCGCCAATTAGTCTGAGTGATGACAATTAATAACCCAAAATAAAAAAACCTATAAATCCAGATTTGTTTGAGGTTTCATTTACTGTCATTAATGTGCATTAAATGTTTTTCATTTTGACCATCAGAGACACGAACACACATTTTGAGAGGCACCCTGACACCCACTGTGATCTATGTTCCTTCCTGATGTTGGCACAAAATGAAATCATAGGCACACATGTAGGCTACAAAAAAACAGCATTATGTCAAATTAGCTCTTGTCCATTAATCCACAGCTAACATGTTTTTATAAAGAAGACTACACAAGATCTGGAGGTTAGCTATTTCAGCTATGATTCACCTGTTGGCTTGCTGCTACTCTAAAACAGGTTTCACTTTTATTAAGAACTACTTTGTTTTTTCGCACCCTCTTTCTCACATTGTACAACACGTAACAGAAATTTATGAAACTGCTACTGACTTTTAGGTAATTATCAAATCACATAACCGGCCCACTCCGGAAATATCATTAAGCTTTCCATTATAGAGAAAGGAAAAAGGAAACAACATAAATTATTTTATGTTTAACACCCAAAGTTTGTTTTGTTAATGATATTTTCCACATAAACATGCTATGATGCTTTGTGTAGCAATGTACTTGCCATCAGTGCTACAGTATTGAAATGGGTGCTATTTTAATGTCATTTATTACCATGGATGTTGTCCTCAGTAATATTATCTATGACTGTCAGTGATGCAAAAACACCATAACTCAAACTACAAAAGATTTTTCTCATGTTATGTACTGCAGGGTGAGAAAAAAATTTATTCACCAGTTAGATAGTTACTTTTAAATATATACCTAGTTAGATTTAACCTCAGATTTCCTGTGTGGTTCTCTAAGTCCATTTAAAAGTACTAGATGTAACATTTTTACTTATTACAGCATAATACCTATAAAGGAATAATAAACTGTCTCCTGTATTAACAAGGCTGATGTCTAGTTTAAATCATGCTATAAAAGTACAAGAGTGTCTTGTAGTATAATAAATTTTGACAAGCACTTATAAAATAGTTCCCAGGCCTCAAGGGGTGAAAATCAGGAACCCTTATCATTTGATAATATGTCACATGTATACTGTAAATACTGTACTTTATACTGTGAGTCACCAAATAAGACTGGATCAAATGATTTGACCACATTTTTAGTTTTACTCAGACGGTCATGAGAGTTGTGTGGGATTTTATTATAATTGGTGCTAAAATCTTACTCATAGCACCTTTAACATAGTAAAAGAGAACAGTTCACTGTTTTTTATTTTGAGACATCAGTCAGGTTTGTGTGCAGTAATATATTTCAACCACAAGGGGGAGGAAGAGGCTAATTAAAGGAGCAGAGGACGTCTCCTCCAGTGTGCAGTGAGCAAACAGCGTACAGTGGTGGAGTGATTTTGGCCCAGGTGAGGCTCCATAACTGTTGAACCACTGCTTTTATTCTCAGTTCAAAGCAGCATCAGCCCCCCTCTGTGGTAAATGTTTAATTCCAGTTTCTATGTGCAAGCACACAACACAAAGCCCCCCCCCACCCTGGTGCCACAGTGTAACTCCTAGATTAAGGTTAACGAGTCTCTGCAACCTTATTGCTGTTATTATGGCTTGGTGGTGGAACAAGAGAGCAGAGCTTTTTGGGGGTTTTGCCCTGCAGCGCTGCGAGACATGCTGTGCTCTTGCAAAGTACACAAGCTTACACTGTAAAAAGTCTCCTCAAGACACATTGTGTCGCTGGTGGTTTGGGTGTGGATACAAAAGATTCCACAGCAAGAGAGTGAGATTTGTGACAGTCATGAAATGGAGAACAGCTTATGGGAGCCATGGTTTTGTTCAAAGTGCAGTATTGGATTGTATGATCTCTTTAAAATTAATCTAAAGTAAAAAAAATTAAAGTTTCAGATAAAGTTTGGTTTAATATTTTGAGCTAGTTGTTCTCAGAAACATCCTGATTTAATAAGCATGAAGTATTTTGACTTGGAATTATGTGACTTTAACTCATAAGTTGAATGATTGCACGGTGTGTTTGAACCATTATCACTGTATTAGCATCCTTTTCAATGTGTTTTGTTTAAGGGTTTAAACACTCCAGAGATAATTCTTTCCTGTGGTTACCTGCTACATCTTTTATATGTTTATCAGAAGAGCAGAGTTCAAAATTCATACCATTCATATAAGATACCAATTTCATGTCTTAACAATAAATATTTAGCCAACAGCCTGCTAGCTTAGCTTAGCATACAGATTTGGTAGTAAAGAAACCATATAGACGTGAACATGGTGTCAGTCTTTAAGCTAAAACACAATTGTTTCCTCTTATAATGAGGAAAACTATGATAAAGATGAGAAACCATTTCAGTGGTGAACTCCTCACAGTTTTAAAAGAACAGCATTGCCAGGAGCAGCTGCGTGCAGTGACAAAGGAAGAACTAGCTAAACTGGTAGGCAAATTAAACTATGATAAATGCTGGTGTGACTTAACAGCTGTTGACTGACTGACTAACTTAAACCTGCAAAATATACTGGCCACTCCGGGAAAACAGAAACCGGCTCTGAACAAAATAATGACCTGTTCAACCTCTTTTAAATCAATACAGCAAACTTGTTTGCTAAAAGATCTTCAACCAGAAATTATGGAGCAACATCATCATTTGTTTGGGGTCATGTGCCTTACATCGTGATGAGTTTAACCCAATATATTCTCTCTTGTTGCTCTGTGTTTACTCTTTCCTAATTATCTGACCCTTTAGCTGCCACTGTTTTCTCAGGTACAGTAAACTTAACCAGTTGCATTTATGAAACTCATTAGTCAACTTAGCACAGTTAAAGCAAACATTTAAGGCAGTTCTTTTAGGGGAAACCTTCACCAGTGAAGTTAAATAACAGTTGAATACAAATACAGACATCCCATGTTACACTGGCAGCAGTGATATGCTTCATAAATTCTTCTATAGGCTGCACACCTGTGTCTTCTCCTGCCTGCATGCCACTTGATTCTTTTTCTGAAATATCGTCTATAGGCCTCTGAGTGACCCAGAAAAAAATGGAAAATAATCAGATACAGATTCATGCAGGCGATCCCTGATGTTCTGCATCGCTGCACGGGTCAGTCCAAGGAATCCTTCCTCCCGAGGAGTAGTTGTACTTTCAGTCCAGGTGTGCAGAGATAAAGAAAGGGAATACTGCCAGGACCTTTCTTTCTTTTTTCTTTTTTCTTTTTTTTTTAATGGGATAGCTAGCTGTCGCTCTGGCAGGGCTATATAGTTAGATTTTAGAGTCATGCATTCCTCTGAGAGGCAGGAAGGGAGGGAGCTGCCTGTGTGGAGCTCTTCTTGTCCCATTAACACCTTTTTACAGTTGCTCCTTCACCTCGCCTTGATCCATAGTGCTTTGGCTCTGGCAGACATGAAACACCCTAGTAGGTTATTTTACAGACGGGTAGGACTTGACTGCAAACTCAGACTTCTTCTGAAGAATAGAGAGAAAGTATGAGGCTGAGAACTGATAAACAGACAGTGTTTTGCTGCATGTCTTGCCTGGCAAAAAGTTCCTGGCAGACTGGAGAGTGTAGGTCTCTTCTCCGGATGATTTACTGCATGCCAGAGGCTGAGGTTCGAGGAATGTCCCCCCACAGTGAGAAAGAGAGAGGGCCATGGGAGGGTGAGCTAGACAGGCAAGGTATGTGTATCTCAAGATAATACAGGACACCGCTGTAAGAGGAGATTTTATTTTTTTATTTGCTCCCATCAAAGAACTTGGAGCTCTTACCTCTCATGGGACATTCTGCGTATTTCCAAATCACACCATGAAAACATCACGTATCAAAACTCAGTAGGAGCTGTTGGAAATCACCCTTAAATGAAAAACAGCGTCATGATTTATGAAATTTAGATTCACATGATTTTATTGCACAATGGGGGCCGTCTTTCAAAAAAAAGGGTGGCTTCAAAAATAGCATCTGCTCGCCACGCTACACTTACACAATGTTGCACAATGTTGCCGGCTCTTGATAGAGCAGGATAAGTGCATGTTTCCCTGCATGACAAGTTGCCCCACATTTTGATCCATCAGGGTTACATCTGTTTAAATACAGTCCATAAACCACTCTGAGAGGACAGCGAATTAAGCGCATTAATCCTTATCCCTGCTGTAAAAAAGACATAAAGTAGGAAAGCTCCAGTCTATGCCACATTGTGGCATTAAATCCTCTTTCTCTGGTTTTATTTTATTGCTTACATGCTCATTGTCAGGTGTCTATTGACCTGATCCTTTGCACTCTGTACTGCAGACTGCTTGTAATTTTGGTGATCCACGTGGAATTATGAGAGATTAGTCTTCTGTTGCAGCCACTGCAAGTCACAGTGGATAAGATAAAATACCTTAAATGGGAAAGAAAAACAACAAAATCACTGTGGCTTCCTTTTGAAAGACGATCAGTGAGATGATTTGATTAAATTTGTGCTGTTCATCAACAAATTCTTAGTGGAACAAACAAGTTAAAGTCGCAGGGTAGTGAAGGATGTTTGTGATTAGGAAGGATGTTGGCTTGAACTCGACTCTTCCTGAATCAGCTTGCCTGTGTGTGCTACAGCATGTGTTGCAGGAGATTACATTCCCCACAACCTATGTGCAATAGATCGCAGTCTGTATTATGCATTTGCATTTATATCACTTGATGTATTAAGGCGAATTCCCAAAATGACAGAAACTTGTCTGTGCAAGAGCCAACCCTCTAAAGACGAATGAAACATGACCGATACACATAAATCCTCGTGGAAAAAGGCATTTTCCATGCTGGTCTTTACTTATATGTCATCTGACTGTTTCTAGTGCCCTGGTGGATTTTTGTGCTTTGCTTCTTCATAGATAGAAAGTTATTTGAATGTCTGGAGTAAGCCAGTATCTCTGGAAAGTGAGGGATAAGCTCATATTCCACGGCTCTTAAAAAATATGTTTCTTTCTCACACTGTGCCCATATCTTTTAAGACACACTAACAAAGGAAACTGTCAGAGGTACATACGTTATTTTACATAAATATGTATGCATGCAAATTCATATTAACATGCACAGGCCCTTGGCTTTCTTACTGTGGCATTCAGGTGTCTGGATACGCCTGGTTATGCCTTTAGCTTTCTTTGATTACCTGGTATCTACTACATGTTTCCCAGAGAGCAACTTGGTGACATCATTCACACCTCTCCTTGGCCATCAGGCGAAATGATCTGATTGAAGTGGTGTGGTGTGGGAGGGACATTAAATGAAGGGGAAACTAAGGTTTGATCGTGGGAGTTTCCACTGAACACTGTTTGAGTTATGTAACCATTTCACATAAGACACTATCAAGATCATGATCATGATCATGATGCTTTTGACATTCATTAACTGTAGTTTTCAGCCTCCTTTCACATGGTGCAACAATGTGCTGTTGATGTTACATTTGAAGTGCAACTTTGCTGAAGTTCTGCTGAATAAAGCAGTTTCACATAATCAGTCTTAACTGTTCAAGAGATACAAAAACAAACTTTGAACGAAAGAAGGAGAAAGTGTGTGTATGTGTTTGTCTGTGTGTGTGTGTGTTGTGTTACTGGCTGGGTAAGACTTTACCTGGTTGGCTGGCTGCCTATCACATTCATAAGAGTTAGAAGATATTTTATCCAACACTGAAACTCTTTTCCCAGACTCTGATAGACATTGAACCCACAGTGAGGAATTTACTGTCATGTAATGGCCCTGCAGCAATATGCAGAGTAAACAAGATGCCTTTGTTGGAGTTATTATGCTGTATGACTGCAGTGCATTTGAGGTGAAGGTTGAAACCAGGGTGTACCTCAAAACCAGCTGCTCTGATAGCAGACAGGCTGCACTGAGTGACAGTAGAGATCGATCCATGTGTCTGTCATGAAGGTCAGGCAGTCTGAGCTGCACTGGATTTGAACTCATGGGATCAAAATGATGTGACATGACCTGGTTCACACCGCTGAGTGAACGAGCAACTCTCCAACACTATCCACCATCACAGAGAGAGAATGAGATGAAACATTATGGGAGGAAGTAACTCAGTTATCACTGTTAGTTTCATGTTTTTTGCCACAACAATCATCTGAAACTAATTTTCCTGAAGATGTGTCAGATCATCAAAGATCTTAAAAATGGGTTGAAAGGGTCACTGATGACTTTTTCCAGAGGGTTGTGGCTTGTCATTACATTTCACCAAAAGACAAATACAAATTCAAGCTGCAAGCAGCATTGTATGGGTCATGCACTCATGCACCTGTCAGGGAGGGTAACAGTTGTAGCATAATTCCTTACATTACGATAGGGTCCTTGCACCCTAGGTGCTTAGGCCCTTAATACACAAAAATAAGACGGATGGTAAACAAAATAAATGATTAAATGAATCAATGTCAAATTCATAATTCTAGAAGTAAGCAGGAAGGAGTAACCGGATTATTAGTTAGCAAAAATGCAGTTTTTTGAACAAACCAAAAGAGGTCATGAATGTCATGTATGGCAGTAGGGGTCTCACTTGCAAACATTTTGGGCTGCATCTCATGATAGACTTGGAGAACCCTTGCTTTTAGTTCCACACAGAACCAACAATTTGGATACTCTTACATTTAAACCCTGAGTCTAATTTGCAGGTCCTGGAAGTTTTACGGTCATTACAGCGCAATGATACAAACATAAAGCTATATAATAAACTGCTGGGGGTTTATTATATGTCTGTGTTACTGGAAAATACACTTATAACAGTTTTTTAATTATTTTACATGTCCTTTGCTTACTTTAAGATTCTTGTAACATTGCTGCAGGTGTTACTCATTGACTTTATAGCACGTTTATGACACTTTGGGTATTTAAATCCTGTGCAACTTCGTTTTTAATGTTGCAATAGAGACTTAAACTGCAATACAAAATGGAAAGCTTAAAATAAATGTGTGGTTAATGGTATTTAATATCTCCAAAGGTTTTACTTTAATATTGCTGTTGAGGCTCATGTTGTAAGCTTAAGTGTATACCAAGCCTATGTTGTTGGACTATAATATGTATTTGTGTGTGTGTGTGTGTGTGTGTGTGGAGAGAGAGAGAGAGAGAGAGGCGCATTAACACAGAGATCGGACTATCCCCTCAACCTCAGTTTGGATTCATTCCTCCCCACCGGACAGACTTGCGTATGTTCTGTGGGGGAGAGAGGCGGGACCTCGCAGCCGAGAAAGGGCGTTCTCTTTGCGGTCAGACCGGGCAGAGTCATCCCGAGGGGTGGGTCCTCCGGCAGCAGAAAAGGAAAACCCACCTTTTTTCATTGTTAAGGACGCGGTGGAATGTGATGGTTTGATCAAACGAGGCTGGGAGGGGAATATCCGAGAGGAAAGGACCGACGAAAGTGATTCAGGGGAAAGGGGGGGAAAAACCGAAAACGCATATCCCTCCACATCGCCTCCAACTCTCGGCTTGTATCCGTGCGGATGAACTTGTCCTCGCCGCGTCGCCAGCGGCAGCGAGTCGTACCGTCCGCATGAGGTCAAACCGTATGAAGTTGTGGATTTACCGTCGCGTTTTTCTGGCTCGGCGGTGGACCAGCTGAGGTAAACTTCGAGCTTTTTTTATATTTTAATGTATTATAGCCTTGTTTGTGAACATGGGTGCAGGTTTTCGGGGGTTTTCAAACAGCGGCTTCCCGAGTTGGACACAGTCAGTCGGGACTGCAGAAGTCTGAACTGCGGCAAGTTTTCTACCCTCCTCCTCCTCCTCCTCCTCCTTCTCCTCATCCTCCTCCTTGTTCTTCTCCTCCTCCTCCTCCTTCTCTGCTCGTTTTGAAGCCAAAATGAAGCATCCAGGACTGCAGTGAAAACCTCAGGTGGTCAAACTGTAGCGCTGCACAGACGATTTACATCTTATTTCCCTAAAACATCGCAAAGTTTACAATGTATTTGACAGTATAATCACTGTTAGCGACCGGCTTGTGTCTACGCACTTACAAACGTCAAGCTTTTTGTTTATAATACTGCCATATCTTTCTCGTTCAGAACATGGAGTTGATAAAAACATTTAACAAATCATAGCTGAGTGTTAGCAACTTGAACAAGCTGCTGACATTCATGGATGTTATGGCCATTGGCGAGGATATTATCTTGTGCACGGTCTTAAATGTCTTATACCTGGCTGATTTCCCCATGTTTCTTGAGGTTATTCATTTTAGCATGAATTTAAAATATGCCGCTTTTGTACGTGGACATTCAGTATCGGACACATAAGCTAGCAAGATTTTCAAAAGACACTGTGTTTTGCTCTGTTTTCCTTCATGATATAACACTATCATGTAACACCATATTTACCCATACACATAAATAGATACCCTTCACTTCAGAGTATGTTTGCAGATTTGAGCTTGTGTGTGATAAACAAATGTGATAGATATGACATATAAGTTTATGTGATTGCTCATGTTATGGAGGCACACGTGAAACAATATATCATCTGGCCTGAATGTATTTTGGGGTCAGCTCAACCACACTGTGGGTGCTGTAAAATCACAGCTGAGCACAAAAGCCACCAGAAAGACTAGTGAAGGACAATCATAACCCACTGAGAGGCTATTATAGGCGATTTTTTTTTTTTACATTGAGATGAAAAGTTGAACCTCACCTGTATGTAGGTCTTGGATCTATTGATTGAGCTGCTGTTCACCTGTAATGATAGATTAGTTGTGCATGTGATTCTGTGTGCAGGGCTCAGATTTTGGATGGTTGGGTTACTTCAGTGTAATCACAAATAAAAAGCTGAATAAGTCTCAGATTTATTGCTGAAAATAGTAAATAATTGTCCAAAAATGTATCAGCGACACTTAAATTAATTGATTAGTTGATGGTTAAGGTTAATTATCAAGGATAATTGGTTTCAGCTTCTAAAATGTAAGAATTTGTTTCTTTTTAATTTTTATAAATATATATATGACTGTAATTTAAATAGTTGGTGTTTCTTATAAGTTTATCAATCAAAATAAGCAATCTGACAATGTTTCCTGCAGCTTTGGTAAACTGTAATAACCATTTTTCCCAATTTTGCTAGAGATCTATAGACTAGTTTAACCTGAAGTTGATAAGTTAAACAATAACTCATGTAACCAGAAGTTGCAGCCCTACTTTGGTGATTTGCTAAATCAACAAACAGCGTTGTAAGACATGTTTGTTCTGTGTGTGTGTGTATTTGTTTTCCTTTTCATGAGCTGGTGTGTTTTGTGCTGAACAGGCTACACATGCATGTTTGAAACCCTAAGTCTGAACAGTGTGTCCCCTGTGCTGCCTAACATGAACAGTAGTAGAGGATAGAGGAGTGTGTGTGCATGTCAGCAGCAGAAAAGGTAGTTGTGGTGTTGGAATACTAATCTGCCAGGTGGGGCTCGTAAAGAG
>JAPZDZ010000007.1:9633735-9644625 GCA_029783805.1 Acanthurus tennentii | reverse complement strand
ACTCGCCCGTTTGAGCGAACATTTTCTGAAAAGTGGAGCAAGCAAGAGAGGGAGAGGATAGAATTTTTTCATCTCAGTGGGGGTTTGTAGACAGGCCGGGGATGCATATTATTGTTAGAAAACCATGATAAAGTGAATTTTCATAATATGGCCCCTTTAAGACATTTCTTGTAAATTCCTCAGCCACACTTTTATTTTTTTAGGTGTTCTCCTCCTCAGCAGGCCAATATTTCCCCTCTCTCCTTCCGATTGTTATCTTGTCTTACTCCCTCTCTCCCTCTCTTTTTGCCTGGCTAAAAAGGAGCCCACCCCACACCCCCATTTCCTGTCACTCCCCCTTCTCCCGCCTGGTCCAGGGGTATTTTGGGAAGTTAATGAAAAAAGAAATCTGAACCGCTTACCCTTAAAAGGCATGTCTGGGTCAGCTGGGTGGAAACTAGTGTTATTAATGTCCTTAACATTTTCAATGTGAGTGGGTCATCTGTGATCGTGAGCATGCGTGTGTTCGGTGCTGCGTACAGCGAAGGAATGCTGTGGGTTAGGGGGAACAGAAGGAAAAGAGGGTGGGCTAGCAAGCAAAACCTACGTCTTTTGAAGGGGGGGGGGGTCAGGGCATATTTGGCATATTTCAGGAGCCATTCCAGTCTGGTTCAAGATGCATTCTTCTTCCTAGAGATCTGGCAGAGCAGCCAGACAGGCGGTGATCAAGGGAGGGGGCCAAGGGAAGAAAGGTGAACATCACGCTCTACTTGCTATCAGTCTCGTGATGCTGGTGGTGGAAGATGCAAGCTCTCTTTGAAGGAGCGAAAAGCCCAAAGAAATACCACCTCATGCCACCTACACGTGACACAGATGTCTAACCCCCCACCAAGTCTATAACCTCAATAATATCCATAAAAGGCTAAATGTTGAACCAAACTCCTTCACTTAGCAGCAGGGTTTGTATGTCTTGGGTACATTCACCACATTTTAATGTAATGTTTATGTGCTGGGAGCTGTAATATGTCTCTTTCAGGCTCTCTTCCGTAGCATTATAGTTACTGCTTCTGTCCCCTAGAATTTATGATGTTTTAGCCTGTTATTTGCAGTCGGACGGCTACTGACTGACGTGACAGTGGTTGGCAGGAAGTCATGGCGGCGGTACCAGTCCAGTGCTCAGTCAGCAGAGGTTCATCGCGAGGTCTTGAGTCTGTGCTGTGGGCCCGTATGGAATAGACGGAAAACTTCTAAGTATATTTCTTTATTTTGGAAAGCATCTAACAAATGACACTGAATGAAACCGATAAAACAGCGAACAATTAGAATATCAAACACCTCTACGTGGTGGGAGATCGCTGTCCCGACTCTGGTGCTTCTGTTTGTGGGTGAGGCCCTGAGAGACGACATCAAATGTGCCTGATGTCTGCTCTGGGCTTTGATGTGTCTGATGTCTCTTACGTTTTGATCTCAGCAGGAAATCACGGATAAGGGGACCACCTCAAATGTGACAAATTATAGGAAAGCCCAGGAAAAATGAGAGCAGAGTAAATGCAGATGCTACGCAATGAATGGCTTTGATGACCTCAGCATAAATAAAGAAGCTTCACTTCCTCCTACTGTACAATAAAGAAGCTTAAATATAGTTGATACGGGCACCACCATCATGTGCTTGTGACATAATTTGCAGCCAGAATCCATGCAGAAGTGATGTAGCAGATGGAGGTGTGGTAAAGATGTCCGGCCCACACAACCATGCGACTCAGTCACAGGATAATCATGCTGTCATCATTTCTCTCTGTATTTTAGCATTACAGAACGAATAAAAATAAACTCCTAAGAACATGAACACTTGGAAACAGACCAGATTGATGAGAACTTCCTCAAATGACAGAAAGCTTTGGTTAAAACTTTTTTATGCTCGACTGCTCTGAACCTCTAGATCTCAACTCAATTGATAACCTATGGGAGATTTTGGATAAATGTCTTAAATATTTATCAAAACACCAAATGAGAAATGGTCTTTTGAAGTGTTGTCTGTTCCTTAAGTTAATGCTGCATAGACTTCTATACAAACGGAAGCAATAAAGCTGTTGTGACTGCTTGTGGTTGCATTGCATCTTCCCTTGATACTTTTTATTACTTACTTTGTCATCTATTTGTACTCTTACTGAGTGTCAGGACTAGTAACTGACCACTGAAGTAAACATAACATGAAACTTATGTTCCCAGACACCTTTTTAAGATGCTTGAGCAGAAAATAGTTTGTCTGTTAAAGGCAGGGGAATTACATAATTGTTTTCCCTGAAAATGAATAATTAAAAGTTTGTATTTAAACCTTTTTCTCTCTTGGCTCAGATTCGTTGCCAGCCAGACAGGAGAGATTTACACAGTTACAGGTCCAGATGAAGAAATAATCTGACATAAAAAGTGTCATAAAATGGCAAATGACTGTTTTTATTGACACAGTTTGTTGAGCAGTGAGCTTTAGAGGTGCTCTTTATCTGCACTTCAGTAGAGGAAGTTGACTAAAAATGAAAGTGCTTAACGCTGAGACTGCCGAACTTTGGACTTGTGATACCTGTGTCAACATCTTCACAAGTGGAAATCATAAAGTCACTTTATGGCTGTACAGTAATGTGTGTTTGTGTGTCTGCGTGTGTGCGGGTGTGTATGTTTGTTGTGATGCACATGGGGTGTGGGGGTGGGGGATCTTTGCTGTTGCACCTCCACTTTGACTGTATTAGGACCATACACACTCTCACTCTCACACTCTCCTGTCCGACCTGCTCTAATCCTTGGATCTACAGGGCGGCTCTCAAAATAAAATTCCTCCCGCAGATTATTTTTCTTGTGATCAGAAAATATACATGTTCTCAGAGGGAGGAATGCTCAGACACCATGGCGGCCTGGCGATTGCTCACTTCCCCCTCTTCTGTTTCTCTCATTCTCGCCTGTTTTGTCTCCTTTGCTCCATTTCTGCTTGACTATATTTTTCTATTTCCCCCTCATCGACGCAACCACAATAGGTTGGTAAATCCCATTAACTTTAAGCATTGTGACACAACTTTTTCATGCGTTACCCTTTATTTGACTTTCCAAAGTTGCCATATTCTTTGTTTGTCTTTTGTTTTCCCATCATTCACTTCATTTAATACCCTCATGGTAAGATGTTTTTCTTCTTCCCTGCAGACATCCCTCCCTCTGCTCATGCATCCATCCATGTATTAGCAAGTCTGGTTTCAGGAGCTTTCATCATTGTGGTGCTGATGCATGCAGACCCCGACTGTTAGGCTATTTTCAGCCTCTCTTTCCCTTTTCCTCTCTAGCCTTTTTGCCTCTCTTTTCTTCTTTGGTTTTTATTTTGGAGGAGATCCCTGCACTGCATTGCTGTTCTATGAAAAGGGCAGCTGAGTTGGCTGGGTTGGCCGGTTTTTCTCCCAAATGCCAACATTGCCTTTGGAGCTCCTTCTCATGCTAGCTGTCCCAACCAGGGGAAGTGAAGCAGCACAATGTGAGCCATGGCGAGGCCATAAAATATACTGTCTAGAGTGCAGTTTTTACTTTAAGAGACAAAACTCTTTCATATCCAAGGTTTTGTTATAGTGGTAGAAAGAGAAGAACTGTGTCTGAGTACAGCTGCATATATTTTTTTACTCAACTCATTGTTTTAAGATACTCAGGAAAGAGTATGACACGCAACAAAGCTCTACCAGGCAACCAGGATGCCCACTAATGATTATTTTATATGCACACTGTGTAATTCCTGCTGTAAGAGGTCTCTCAAACAAAGGAACCAAAACAATAGCCATAGTTTGGTGACTTTACGAAGCAGCATGGCATCCTTGAGTCAGAGAGAAATCATCTTCAGAAAGGAGGCGATGTATTAAAATTTCATTCTCACTATGTTTAGTCACATCCACAGACTTCTCTCACTGTCTTACATTGAATTTGGTGTTCTCAGCATTTTCCTGGAAGTTAATGACAGACAACCAAAATGACACGCTGTTACATTAAATGAAATAACAGATTTTTCTGGGTTTGAACAATGTGGGATAATTTAAGTACACACCTGAACACAAAGTATGACATAAGTTTAGTCATTCTGTTTAAACAGCAATGTTGCATCATATATTTTCAATACGTTTATGGACTGATAGCCTTTTTTAATCATTTAATTACTGAGTAAAAAAAAATGCCCTTAATGTCCCAGAGTACAAGGTGATCTCTTGAAATTTGGGCTGATTAATCGGCCATTTTTTCCTAAATTAATCAGTTACTCATTTGATTAATGGCCCATGCTATTAGAAACACGTGGAAGTGTCTGTCCCAGTTTCCAAAAGTCTAGGTTGACGTGTTAAAGTGTCTCGTTTAGTCCGATCAACAATCCAAAGCCCTTAAACATCCATGTTATCACAATGCTCACTAGACTTACATATTTGAGAGCCTGTCAACATCAAACATTTGCTTCAATTAATCTGTCGACTGACTAATGGTTTTATTACATTGGCTGAAGTCTGAAATAGTGTGAATCACAGGAACGTCTCTGTGTTAATCTAAACAGACTGAATCCCTCACGGTGATAAGACACTCGCCGTGCTCTCCTATCGTTTCAGAAGAGAAGCACACAGAGACTCAGACTGTAAGCAAGTCGTTGGCTCCCACCTGGAGGCCCCTTCCTCTGCTCTGCTCTTCTCTCCTTATCCTCTCTCTGCAAGTCACTTTAAGTCAGACATTACATTAAAAAAAAAGCCACCATTTAACCGAAATGTAATTATGTACCTTGTTATTCTATGCATTCCTTTCTGTTGTGATTGTTTTATCGGCCAGTTTGCTCTCAACATCCAGTAACCCATTTTTAAACTGTTATATCAATGAATGTCTGGGTCGCCCACAGTTAGGTTGTGTGTTATGTGTGTGTGTGTGTGTACATGTGGACTCATTCAGACACAGGAGCCTCACAGGAATCCCATAACACTCCTGAGTCCCTGAGTGGCTCATTTGTGCACTGTGGAACATTGTGGAATACCAGGCATATTTTATGATCCAACCTTCAGCCGGCTCCCTCTCTTTCTCCCAGCGTCTGGGTTTATTTGTGAAGCTAAGCCCCCAACCCCCCTTCCTTCCCTCTTCAGCAGAATATTGAAACATTTTAGACATTTAGCTGATGTCTTAATTCAGGGTAACAGTGTGCTGCTGAGGCAAAACTTGGCTGAGGAATGAACTTAGTTTGTCACCCATTTAGAAGTTGGGGTCTCTGTGTCGGTAGACATGTTTGTATGTGCATGTACCCTCCTCTTGTGGCCTTGACAAACAGGCCTACCACATGTGGTGGCGTGTTTTGACTGCCAGGGCAAACAAGGGTACAGCAAAGCTCGACGCCCGTGGCAAAGAATGACTCTCGCCCACCCACTTGGACGAGCTCGCTTCATTTTCTACCTCTGCGTTTTCACCCTGCAGTCGTACATTTTTCGCTTCGCTCTCTAAACCTCTTAAAATCTTTTCCCAGTTCAACCTTCAGTTGCCCCCCTCTCATCACTATTTGTCTCGAAGCCCTCTCTCATTCTACCTCTTTCTCTGCCTCCCTTTCCTCTTTCTCTCTCTAGGTGTGGACTGCACAGAAGAATGCAGTTAAATTAGTGCTTTATCTCTCCTGCCAGCCAGCTGCATCTGCACTCCCAGCCATGCCTAGCGTTTGAGACACAATTGACCTTAAAAGGAAACAATAGCGGCCTATCAATTCTGCTCTGCCAGTCAAGGAATGGCTGGCTGCTGCAAGGGCAGGGTCCGACTTGCACTCACAACACAAGGAAGTGTTTGGAAACTGAACTTTGAAACTGTGGGGAAATGAGAAAGTTCAGTTTCTCTTGTTCTATTATAGGTGTATGTGGCCTGTACCGGCTGTAACCAGGATTTTAGAAGTATAAGGGTCTAGGTTATATGGTTTTAAAAGTGCATCATCCACGTCACATGAAAAACTCAAGTTAGACCAAATTTGAACTGAAAAGAAGTTTATAAAATGGATTAAAATGCAGATTAATGTAAGATAACTGTTTTTTTAAACGGCAGTAAATCAGCCTTACCTTACTCTATGATATTTACATTTATAATGTTGAATCCAGAATGACTTTAAGTGTTACTTCTGAAATTGTTTGGTGCTATGATTTTCTTTGTTCTGCCTTAATAGAGATAAAACAGTAGCTTAGTTAACTGATTCACAGTTTACTTGTTCCAGCATATTTAGTGCGAGGACTTGCTGTTTTCTTTGTATTTTGTGATAATAAACTAAGTATCTTTAGGTTTTGGACTCTTGTTTGGACAAAACAATTTGAATGTGCCTCCTTTGGTTTTTGGAAATTTTCACAGATACTTGTCACTACATTCAGGCTTTTTATAGACCAAACAAATAATATATGAACATCTATAACTGGGATAATAATCAGATCGACCAGTGACAAAAATAATCAACCCTAAATGTCATATAAAACTTTATCAGACATCATATACAAAAGCGTAGACCTTTATGAGTTAACAGAGAATCTAATAAATTTATTGATCATTTAAAAAGGTTTGAAATGCCATTTGTTGAATTCTTTGCGGGAAGTCAGTTTAAATCTTGTTTCAAACTTGTGGATTTGACCTTTAAAGGATCCTCACATTCTGCCTAGTTTTCATGTCAGGAGGTTCCCATATTGATGAGCTGTGTAAGCTAACAAAGGTGCTCTGTGACAATGTTAGCTGTCATGTTACTGTTGCTGTGTAAATGATAAATAGTCGACACTAATCAGTGTAGTCAGCTGCTCTGTGTGTGTTTGTGTGGAACGGGGAGCGCTGTAAGCCATTAGATATTAGGACAGGTTCTGCAGGATCACAGTGAAGTTAAAGAGGCTGATGGTTTTCCATCTGACAGCTTATCAGCTTGTAGACAAAATTCTTACCCACCTGGCTGCACAGCGGGAATGCAAATAGCAGCAGGAGGAATGCTGTTGGTAGTCTTCAGTGGCAATCGGTGAAAAATCGATCTTTTGCACTTTTTTTCTGTTGTTTTCCCTCCTATTTTCTTTTGCCTGCTTCTTTCTGGATCCCTCCTTCCTGTCTCTCTCCTAACTTGGACTGCTTATTCTTTTCTGCCTCTCCGTCTCTTTTCCTTGTCCTTCTCTCTAGGCATCCTGTTCACTGTGTTTGATTTGGGCATTCCTTTCCTCCCCGAGCAGACAAAACAACGCCAGACCTCTCCGAACTGCAACCCCCAGTGCGTGCACGCACACACACACACACACACACACACTCTCTCTCACACACACACACACACACACATACACACACTCCTTCTTCTCCTAATCACACACAGGAAATAGGCTCCCATGCAAACGAGGCCCGCCTGGCCAGTAGAACCTAGGATGGAGTTTCAGGCCTTGAAACATTCTGCATTCGAGGATATTGAACATGATCTCCCTCTTCCCCCCTTCTTTTATTCTCCCTCATTTCCTCTCTTGTTTTACCTGACATGATTCCTCTGCCTTTTTTTTTAGTTTGGACACTCTTTCTCTGTTTTTTTCCCTCTTTTTTTGTATGTATCGATTTTGCTGTGAATCTTTGCTATTCAGACTATGTAATCCCTGAAAGAACCAATCCATATCACATCTTTTTTGCCACATAAATGTGAGTAGAATTACATTTTGGAAGGTTGACAGTTCAAATTTTTTTTGTAATTATTCAAACCCAAATAAGCATCTGTGTCTTCCTAAATACAGTTTATAGTATATTTTTTCATACTGTTGGTACCAGTCAGATCAATGTTAGGTTTGAGTATCTCTGCCAAAGTGGGTGTGTGTGACCTTACGTGTACTGTATGTGTTTGGAAAGTGTTAGCCTAAGTGCTCAAAAGCATACACTGATAACAGCTTTCCATTAACAGGCGATAAAGCCAAACAAAAAGATACATTATACGATTAAATGCTTATATAGAAGGAAAATGGAGGCAGGCACTCTCTGTTCTGTTTCAGAGTTTGTAGTTTAAGAAACATCATGTTGCTTTTTAATTTCAGCACAGTGAATGGACTTTAAGATCCGAACAGGAAGTTCCAAGTACACCAAGATTGATTTATACTCTTGGATCTTGGTGCAGAAATGTTCTTACAGATAATCACATCCCATATCGACACAGATTGTACAGGAACAGTAAGCCTCCTCATTTAGTACGTTGGAGAGCATACTGATGTGTGTGTTTGTGAAAAAGGACAGAACTCAAAGGACATTTTGATTAAATTTATCAAAGCAATACAGCTCAGCATGATGAATCATAAAAGAAAACCCTGGAACTCTTTACAGAATACTAATCTATTAAATCTTTAGATTGTTAAAGGTTTCTTTGTTTAATGTTAAATAAGGACACAGTAATTTCTGATTTAAGCTTGATCTGCAGTGAAAAAAGATTCAAAAGTGATTGCTTCCACTACTTTAATGTATCTTTATTCATATCAGGATACAGAAACCATTTCGTATTAAAGATCAGATCATTACAGTATGTTAAAATGATGGATGGAGCCACTCAGCCATCACCCATAGGTTTGTAGAGTACAGTTTTAAAAGCCCAGAGTTTGGCATTATGACTGTCGCCATCTCAGCTATTTAAAGCTTAACATGACCATATTTGGCCAAAAAAGGGTGAAGCTGAAACTACACATTGCTACCATTGACTGCGTGATGCCTAACAGACAGCTAGCAGCTGCTATCACTTAATGCAGCCACATTCTTAATGATGCATTACTTCAAGCCTTAATGTCATTAAAGTGAATGATTTATATAAATATTTAAACCTGGTACAGTTGTCATGGACACGAAAAATAGCAACAGAGGCTAAACAATTTCTTTTAAGGCTGTAAACATGTTTTTGTTTTGTGTCTGTTGTAAAGTTCAGCATTTTGGCTCTGAAGGAATTGGCTCACTTTTGGAGCCTGCCTCAAGTGGACGTTTGAAGAACTGCAGTTTCTGGCACTTCTGTGTTGGTTTAATTTTGCTGTGTGTTCAATTTCCTCATTAAAAATGAATATTATGGACGGACTAGTGGGCATCATCATTCAGGTAGTTAAAAAAAGTTCTGTTCATGACATATTAATGTGTGTAAAATAGACGCAGAGTGCTGGAAAAGACACTTGCTTTGGGAAAGAAAAATGATTATTTAGCTGACCGCTGTTTTTTTTCAGACAAAGATAGAAACCGTGGAGGAAGTGCCACCTCACACTATTTCAGTTTATTTTGCTGAGTAACATAATGAATCCTGCCCAACTTGACATGCTGTGTGCGTGAGTGGGAATGAGGGATGAGAAGGAGACAGCTGTTTTCAGTTTCGTTTGGTTATGGGTTTGCTAACTGTCTGAATGAATAGCCCTGAAGTGCCTACACACAAACCAGGAAAACACACAAACACAGACAAACATGTGGTCTCCGGTCAGAATTACTAAGAATGTGTTTAATCTCATTTGAAAAAATTACATATTTTAATCACAGTAAGTATATATTGATCTCTCAGAAAGCTCTCTTTGCACATTTCAGAATAACAAATTTGGTTTGGGGTAATGTAGCTGTGTTGTGTTGATGATTCAGCAGAGCCTGTGTGCTGTTATGTTGCTGTCCTCATGAATTTAACATGTCGGAGCTGAGTGCAGAGCAGCAGGGCCGTCTCCTTCCTGCGAAGAGAAGATGTGTAGGATCAAACAGAAAGGATGACACAGAGACGAGTGGAGAGTGACAGTACTGACTGCTGAACGACCTAAAGTCTGTTTCTGTCCATCTATCAGAAGCTACTTACATGTTCAGAGTGTCTTTGAACACATCACTTGCCATCATTTCCTCAGTTTATACTGAGTCCGGAAAGAGCGCTGTCTCTAAGCGGTCTACAGATGTCTCCTAGAGTTTATTAAACGCATCTTTTCAATTAGTCGATTCACAGAAAAATAAGAAGTTTTGAGGGTCATATTTCAGGCCTAAACTCCAGTGGTTCCAGATGCTTAAATATCAGCATTAGCAGATTTCAAAGTTTTCTATGGTCTAAATAGTAACCTAGAATATTTTTGAGTTTTGGTCTCTATCTAACTAACTATTATTGCCTGTAGCAAAAAAAAGGCAAAGAAACAAGCGAAACAGACATCAGAAGTAATGTTTTGATAAAATATTATAAAGCTTGTTGTGAAAGCATGAGTGCTGGTTGCATTTTGAACTATTTTCTTACATTTTTTAGACCAGACAATTAATCATTTCCGTGACACAAACAATCAAGAGATTAATTAATAATGAAAACAAAATATTAGCTGCAGCCCTACGCCAGTTTTTGTCATCGTCCATTTCCCTTTCCTCTTGTTACAGTCCTATTGTGGAGATAATGAAGTTTAAATTCGAGACCTATTAGATCGCTTGCTTTGGAGCTTTTGAACTTCTCACACAATCTCCGTCATCAGCAGATTGAGTTTTCTTTAGCTGTCATGAAACTGTAGATGTTAAAACTTTCAGTCATTCTAAGATTCTCTCTGACTTTGTGGCATAAAAGATGAGCTTTGTAGTTCATTCTTTAATGTTTGTTGCATGTTTTCTGTACCAGACTCGGTGTTCGCTGCTTACAGTTGACGGGAATGTTCCCTCTCTCCCTCAGCCTCCCCCCTCCTCCTCCTCCTCCTTCTCCTCCCCCTCATCACCATCATTTCTGCCCCTCCCTCGACTTCCCTCTCTCATCCTTTAAATTCAGTCCAGACTCCAGTCTTAAATCTGGATTCCCTGTGCTTAACCAAACATATGGAATGCTACTGTGGTGGAATGCTGCGAGTCTGTGTTGTTTTCTGTATGTGTGTGTGTGTGTGTTAGTGTGTGTTTAACCATGCACATGTTTTGAAGCAGATGAGAGCTTCTAAGATGATGATG
>JAPZDZ010000007.1:9602909-9615257 GCA_029783805.1 Acanthurus tennentii | reverse complement strand
GCTAACACCGGTATTCTCCAGTCATAGAGAAGACGATGAAGAAAAGATCTCAAAACCTTCATTAAGGGTCTCTTGTGTTTAACCAGTCAAGCCGTTGTGTGAAAACAAGTAACAAGGCCTTGAAATTGTCATTGCCTTGTTAGGCCCCTTCCTCTCATTAGCCTCAATGGGCTGAGCCTCGACCCCTGACGCCTCCCTTCAGCACTCGTGTAGACTGTTTGACAGAGCATTAGAGGACTGCCACCTTTGTTTTGTCTCTGACTCCTATTTTCCTCTCTCCATGGCTCATTTAATTTGTCATTCTAACCCTGACGTGAACAAAGTGACTTCAAGACATCTATTTAAGGAGCTCTGTCGGGGTCAGTACCCATGTCAGTTTCTACCTCATGGCCTTGACCCCAACCCTGCATTTTCAAAACAGCGACCACTTATTGTCTGTTCAGTTCATAAGTCTCCTGCTCTTCTCCTCTGACTGACCCTGACCCACATCACTCAATCACCTAAAGAGCCCCAGGAAAAATGCAATCGAGTGAGTGCCTACATTGTCTGTGATGTGTTAAACCAGCAGTGGACCTGATGAGCTGCTTTTATGGCCGTCACTCCTTTTTTTTTGTCAGTTGTGCACTTCGTTATGGGAACTTACCGAACCCATTTGGTTGACTCTGCGGTTTGGTAAAACCTTGTCCATCCAGATATTTGATGCATGAGCTGGTCTGCATGTTGGGATTGCAATTATAATAAAAAAATTAATAACAAGCCCAAAAAAAAAAAAAACCATTCTTCATTCCATGATTGGGCTTTGAAGCGTGTCTTGGAGCGCAGCCGATCAGCTTTGGTTTGGATTTTTAGAACATTTCAGTGGACATTCCCATGAGGTTTGGATAAATACAGCTGTTGCTATGACAGTGGGAGGTTTGGATTAGTTTGGGATTGCAGTGTCAAAGGTTGGTAGAACAGGTTTGTAGATGAAGACACATGGGTTGATGGAAGTTGACTGTAGCTCGTCATCTCCTGAATTCTCTTTGAAAATACCAAGTTTGGTTGAAAATTAGGTATTTTTGCTAGAGATTAAAATCTTCAGTTTCTTTTTATAAACATTCACATCAAAGGCTTCCCAGAAATAAAAGCAAAGCAGACTGAAAATCCGCTTACTGACCAGATCGAACTATCAGTCAATAGTCATTAAGGAAGAGACAACACTCTGAACTGATAGCCTATTGATTAGCTTTCCTTTTTTTCGTCAAACCTCATGTATAAATTATTATAAGGTCAATTATTTAACCTCTTCGGGACAATGAATGACATCTTTTCATCTGGTCAAAGGTCATGGCTGTGTCATCAAAGTTCAAATCCATAAATGCTGTTATATCTTGACTTTTGCTGCTGTTTTCTTCACGGACACTCAATGGTTTTTCATTAAATTTTGTGCAGTTATCCACAGTGCCAGCTATTTCTGGAGGTAAAATGTGTCACAACTTTTGTAATTTGCAAGTATTATAAACATCAAACATCATCATAAATTTGATGAACATCCCAGTGTGATCATTTAAGCATTATTTGACAATAGCAAATGGCCTAAAGTACTGTTGTGCCTGAGTACAGCCGTATATGTGTAAACTGAGTCTTGTTAGTGCTTTGATAATGAACATATTGAGCAGAACTAAGAACTAAGATAACACAAGACTCTAAAACACACTTAAAGCCCAGTTTTGATAGAAATAAATAGGTAATTGTGGAAATGGGGAGTGCTTGGCTTTCTGTATTCACTCCACACTTCAGAGTATAGAGCAGAACAGCACTGTAGTAAGTCCTCCCCTTCTGTAGCAATAGGAAACCTAAGCCTGTACATGAATGAGCCATGAACTTATGTTTGGCTGAGGACAGCGGGGCTGATATGGCCAATGAGCGAGATACCAAAACATCCTTTGTTGAGTCAAAAACCAGTGGCAGTAAGGTAAAATATGGGATCAGGGCTGCTCTGCTATTCACCATTCGCCCGATGTGCACCGCACAGAAAAAGCCATGTGGAATAACAGTCTGTACAGCAGCTGAAATTGGATTATGGGTTCACTTCAGGAGTAGAACATCAGACGGCAGACACTGTACGAATGACCTGTGAGAAGCAATGAAAGAATAGCTTTTATAAATCATAACCAATAAACAGATCACCATCTGGGCATAAGACAAATCTTACCTTTTCTTAAACATGAAGAGTATTTTCTTGCTTAAGAGGTGATTTAAGAGTTTGGATTGGCAAGACAACACCCTTCCTTGACATTTGGCGAGAAACCAAGTTGAGACAGATTTAAAACTGGGGTATAATTTGTTCTGCAGAAGCTCTGACACGCTACTTGTGTTATTTTTCAAATCTTCTGGTTCTCGTTCGGTTTTAGTGTGCATACTTTTCACAGTGTCTGTTTGGTTTTCAAAGTGAACTCTTGGAAACTGTATTGACAATTCATAAACAGGAGTCTTTTTTCCTCATAAATTTGCATGAGCTCGATGAAGGACTTGTAGAGAATAAGTGTCTTCACATGAAGCCTAAAACACCCTGAAGGAGTAGTTTGACACTTTGGAAAACATGCTCATTTGCTTTCTTGCCAAGAGTTAGATGAGAAGATTGATAATATCCATGTGTCTGTATAGTAAATATGAGGCTGTGGCACACAGTAGAATATTCATTAGCTACTTTTGTAATCCACATGAACCACTCAAACATCAAGATAAATTCGGCTGTTACGCCTGCAATTTACTTCTGTCAGAGCCGTCGCTAGCAGCAAATGCCAGGAGTTGAGGTTTTATTTAAACAAATTAAAACTGGGTTGTTAACTGCATGCTAAATTAATAACAGCACACGAGGCCAGATTGTCACGTTAATATATGACTGGCTGCTGACAAGCATTTAAAATGCTATTTTTTAAATGGAGCCCAGCACAGCGCTCACTCCACAGAAAACGCAACAGAGTTACTTTACTTAACTTCTAGCAAACTTCATTGAAACAATGAGGGCACAACAGTATCACCCATATGTTTAAACCAAAATGTGTCTCCTCTAGCTTAGGTGTAAACAAAAAAGCACCAAAATTATTAACAGGCTAACTACTTAGCCTGTTTGTACCCGGTGCCAAACATACTGGTTACAGAATAACAGAAGCACCGACTCCATTAATATGTTAGGGTTTTGTTTTGTACCTAGCCTGTGAAGCATTGTCTCTGTATGTATTTGGAGGGGCTTAGCCCTCAGTGAAACACAAGGGAGGACGTTATTAATGTTTGTGTGAAATTTTAGTAGCAGCACTCATAAGCATGAGAGAAACACTGTACCTTTGGACAGTGTCAGACAAGCCTTTCCCCTGTTTCCAGTCTTTATGCTAAGCTATGTTAAGCTAGTTTTCCAGTTTTTTAAGCTAGTTCTCTTCATGCCATAACTACACATTTACTGTATAAGTCTCTTATCTTTTTAGAGAAAACCCACAAAAGTATATCACCCAAAATATGCCAAAGCCATTCCTTTAGATAACTCATAACTTTACTATTCTGTTCATATGATATATAAAAGTTGGTGCGTGGTATGCACTATACCTTAAGCACTGCTTTTCTTCTTTTTATTATGTGAAATCATCATGCTGTGCTGTCAGACATGATTTAGTGTTTCTGATTATAACAGCCTATAAATGTGGGTTTTCCAAGCTGAAGGCATTCTGATGTGATCTGCAGGAGCAGGTCCGTGGCAGCAGCACTTGCCGTTCCCAGTAGATCTCCTCTGCTGTGGTTACATTAACTTACTTAACAGCATTTATAACAGGCTGACGTTTCTCTGGCCAAAATATTTCCTCAGTTTAACTTTCAGCAACATGAGGGAAAAAGCTGTGTTGGCAGATGCAGAAGTTGCTAATTTTCCCTCTACTGAAGCCACACGTCTTTTAAAAGCTGTTTATTTCTGTAGGGCATCGCATGCTTGTCTTTTTCATGCTTTTGCTTTAAGCTTTCATTAAAGACATGCCAAATCTTTAATGTCATATATTTTTATTGACTTTTGTTATTTTAAGTCTGTTACAATATGTGGAACTATGTGCAAGCCTCCTGGTGAGTGGAGGAGGAACCCTGGAAGTGCATTGCATGGCAGCCTTGTGAAAGCCCCCGGTCTTGCAGCAGTAGCTTACCATAGAAGGAGAATATGCCACTCTGCTGTTTCCTCCCCTCTGTGACTGGAGCAGGAAGTGACCACACTGAACACGCCTCCTTGGCAGGGTTTGCTGGTGACTGATTTCCTGTCTGTTAGCCCTGGAGACTGTGAAAGGCAGTCCAGCAGGGCTCCATTAAAGCCAATTAGCAAGAATGCATTCTAAAACTGCATCCGAAGCCAATTCCAACCCACCAAATGTCACTAATTACGGTGCCTTTTTAAAGCTGAAATTACAGGAGCGGGGTGCTGTTTCTGTGTGCTGCAGGAACTGCATCGTCATCTAACTCTCGCTTTCTGCGAGCAGGGTTACTGAGGTTGTGAGCGGGGACGTGCCGTTGTAGCCACCACAGACAAGTAACTTTGGGTTTGTTTTCTAGTCAGCCCACCAAATTATAAATCTCTCAGCTTGGGGTATGTTTGGGGTTTTTGGTTGGGGATTTTTCCCCTGGCGGAAGTCCACATGGCAGACTTTCCTTGTCACACACCAGTTAACATAAACAGCACATACTTAATGCCCGCATAATGTGTAAGTCCAAAACAAAATGCTCAAGGCTCCCATACAGAACTCCAGAATATGGGATTGAATTAACTAACTTTTATCGTAATGTTTGCGTATTTAGCCAAGCCATTGCCAGACCAATCCACTTATTGAGGAAGAACTTGCTGCTTCTGCCCGTACAGACTCTGAACAAGATTCTTTCTTTATCTAATTTTCTAACCTTTCCAGGCTGCTGACAGCACCGAGCCCAGTCCAAACCCGAGCCACAGCCCAGCCTCCTGGAGGAGGCAGCTACCCAGCAGCGACTCCCACCACCTGGGGACCTCGTATGACAGGACATCCAAGTCAGCAGGGGCTTCGTCCAAGGGGGACCTATGGTCCAGTCGAGGCCAAGGGTCAGCCGGCAGAGCTGCGGGGAGCAGACTGTGGAGTCGTCAGTCTGAACATCATTAGACCAACGGGGTCCGAGCAGGACTTCGAAGGACAGGTAGGAGAGAGCGGGATCCTTTCTACTCTCCTGGCCCCTGAAAGCTTTTAATTAAAGGAAACTGATGTTAATTAACCCTGTTACAATGATGTCACATCTCTTAAGAGGGACTCAGATCAAATTTGCAGTATTAAGATGACCCGACATTGCAGTAGAACTTTAACATTTAACACCACTGGATTTAAGGCATCACAGTGGCAGCAGTGTGGTGGTTAAATAATGAGATGGATCCCCAGTGAGATGTCCCAGGTTCATTTAACAACATCCACGCCAGTGAAGCGTCCTTTAGCAAGGAGAGAAGCTAGAGAAAATACTTTTTTTGTGTAATTTTTAATATTTTACTGATTCATTAATAAGTATTCTAAAAAGAACTTTCTTTAAGTTCTTTAGTAGTAATGAGAGGAAATTTAGAACTTTCTTGGAGGAAAAAACTCCATTTAAACCAAAGTAAAACCTAATTAAATATTAGTTTATTATTTGATTAGTTTATTCTTAGTACACGTTGGCTTGTATAATAGAAATTTTACATTTTTCTAGTTTAGTTAACCAGCTGTGAAAGACTGAGTGTTTTGCTGAAAATATGTTTGAATATTTTCAATTCAAAGTCTTGTGCCAATTGAACATTTATTTTCCTTATAATTAGTACTAAATTACCTTGTTCTTTTTGGCAAACTTAGTAGGAATTTTTGAAAATTACAGACCAATCATGTCTCTAAATAAATAGAGGAATGGTTGTGTTAAAATATAAGGGATTAAGTAAGATCTTTCTTTTCATTTTTTCTTAACAGCACTCCATTAATCTCTCAATGGCACAAGGAGGGCCAGACATCAGTCTCCCATCAACTAGAAGCTACACCATTACCACCATCTCCAAAAGTCAACATCTGCAGCTTTTATAACAACCAGAGCAAAGAAAAATAGAGGTTGCAGCCGTATAGAACAACAAACCACAGAAACTGTTTCTCTGACCCTGAGTGTATGCCGAGACGTGAGCGGCTCTTCCTATCCGGAACTTTGTCCCAAAAGAGATGTAAATGGAAAGCCAGTGCCTGTACAGTGTTTTGGAGGTCGCCTCATCAGCCCATGTATCCTCTTCTGCTTCTTGTGTTGGATGTATTATAGTGTAATCCCAAAACTTGACAAGGGAGAGGCTGGCATGCTGGGGACGGCTGGAGATTTCTTTTTCTTTCCTGCGTGCCAGAGAGGGTTTAACGAGAGTTAGAGGAAGAGGGACTCATAATGTTGAGAACGCCTTTCTCAGAGGACCATTACAGTGACCTCAATGTCGCTTCTGCACCAGAATTTCAACTGAAAAAAGCAACTCAATCTCCAGTGAGCAGCACTATAATGTCAAGGATGAATTATTATTTCCCAGGGCTGGATCTTCATGCAAATTTCTTCTCAAAACTAAAGGATTTTTACATTAAATGTGACCAAAAACAGGAAGCGAATTACCATCTTTGCTGACTCGTACCATGACATTTACTTCTTATTACTGAGCTCATCCTTGTTTTGACGGCTGTACTGTATGCTTTCTTCATGATTTTCTCAGACGTGTACAAAAAAACCTATATAAATGTGCACAAACAACAAGAAAACATGTAGATTTTAAGCTTTTGGTTTATTAACCCATGTCGCCTATTTCTGCCTCAAACTGGATTTAATTTAGGCTCTTCAATGTTGAGTAAACATTCGCATGTTTCCAAGTAATAACTGAAGAGCACTTGAAAAATAGTGAATCAGCATGCACTCAGCGTGAAGGATTGCTGGTCTTCTGCATTTGAGGAGCACACACACGCACACACACATCACTCCTGATGGATCGGGACCTTATTTAAGCTTTTTTTTGCCATTTTCACCACTTATTTTGAATCTGAGTAATTCGCTTCCTGTTCTGCATTATCCTTTCCCTCTCTGCTTAACTGTATCAAGACAAAAAAAATCTTAGTTTGCACGCAATAAAATGCAATGCACATGTAGAAAAACACAATAATGTGGGGTTGGGGGGGGCATTGTTTATAACCTCAAACCATGCTACAGTTTCCGTTGTGCTTTGTTTTACAGCTGTTGCATTTGTCCTCATTCATGTATTCTGAGAGAGAGCCATAGCAAAATAATGGAAGTTCTGTTTTAACTGATCGTTGGACTTTTGATTACCAGCCAACCCGGCCTGGCGAGGCGGACATGTTTTCACTTCTGCTGTAAATACTGTGTACATGCCGGCCAGTCAAAGGAAGACCCAAGACTTCAAAACCACAAGGAACTGACAGTCCAGCTTGTGTGTATGTGACTGGGTTCGCCGTGCGAATCGTCCCAGCTTATCTCCATTTCTTATTTCTATAGAGGTGTATTATTTTGTTACATCATAAAAAAAAAATATCAACTTCTGGTTGGTATGTTATAGCGATCTCTCATTTGCAGAGGCCACAGCAGCAATGGGGGTGCCATAGAAACAGATTTTAATAGTGGCCAGTAATAAAATATAGTGTTTTTCTCTTTTAGGTGAATGGTGTTTATCTTCGACAGAAACCTCACTGACTTTGTCGAACTCGTCTGTAAACGTTTGAGTCTTTCAACAGGCTCCTGCTGGATTTAAGATCCGACGCGCAAGATTTCATTGCACGTTGGACACGTGATGTAAACTTTAATCCCACAACAAAATGTATGAATGTTGCTATTGAAATGCAGCTGCGAATGACCAATTGCTCGATGGTTTGATGCACCAGTCTGACCAGTTGCATTCTTTGTCCATCAGACAAGCTCATGTAACCATAACTGTGACAACTTGGGACACATAGGATCTGTTGGGACTTTTAAAGCCAGGCCTCTATCTGGTTCCTCTGCTGTTACGGATTTTCAGTGCTTCGTCGAGTCAAACCCTGCTCTGGGTGGCTTGTTTCAGTCTTTTTTTTGGTTCTCCTGTATTACACCAGCTGCCATCTATCTATCTATCAGTAATATTTATTAGTCTCCATATATGTACAGGTTCTTTTATTGTGAAGAGGCCTGCGCAGTGGCAGGAGCCCGGTCTGTCGCCGCTTTGTCACTTTACTGTTTATGCAAGCAGGAGATTATATGCAATCAATAAACTGTCGCCCCCATGCAATGTCTGTAACTATGTCAGTCGTCATGCTGTACATGCAGATCAGGGGTGATGACTGTGTAGTTGTGAGAGGTTGTGATCTTTTTTTTGTTCATTTCCATGTGTTAAAATATCTACAGTATATTCATCTGTGCCTTGAGATACATTAAGAGAAGACGATTGTCCCGACAATTTCAGGATTGCACCACATTCTTACACTTGCAGATGAATGACATGCAAATCTTGTTCTGAGGTTCTTTTGTTTCAACTTTATTTTTCGTACATTTGGATGATTGTTGCATGAAACATCGTAAAAGGTTTTCAGTTTAAGCATAAAAAAAGATTTTCTCTGAAGGAACGCCTCCCTTAGGGATGTCAAAACAAACTTCCCAATGAAAAAGCTATTTTTTTTCCCCCTTACCTAACTTCAAAGTACCCTCTAAAAGAATATAGACCGCTCCGCCCAAAAAGCTATGTCCTTTGGACTCATCTGTCCCGAGTCACAGGGTGCAGCGCAGCCTCAGAGAGGATTGCTCTGTGGCCTGTTCATGGTCACTGCTGGCTTTATGATAGAGCAAAACCAGACCAGACATACTGTTTAGAGCTCTTAACGCGCATGCCAAGACTCCATGATCATATAGTCTGTCTGTGCTCTCTTGGTTGCCGTTCCTCCTACCACTCTTCTCATTTACCAAGAGGGAACGCCATCTCTTCCCCTAATCTCTCATCTTTTCATCTGATTCCAATTTTGCTTTTAGTATTCAAGAAGTCAGATGTCCCTCCCTCCCCTTTTCCTCTTTTCCTCTGTTTCTCTGCATCTTACTGAGATCGTCATTTCCGAAAGGGAAAGTGGAGTCCTAAGCAGCACTGATGTGTGTTGTGGGTTCAGACAGTTGTTTTGTTGAAGGCCAGAGGCCTGTCACCAGGCAGTGATAGGCAGCTCCCTGGGTAGCTGAAAGGTCAGAGGTCAGGGCTGCGTCTAATCCTGTCTTTACGTCTTGACTCAGGGCTTCTAAATACAGGAGCAGGGGAAGACGGACGGCTTTGCAGCAATGTCCACTTTAAGGATAATTAAAACAGTCCAGGATATCGAATGTCCAGCTTTGCCTATGCTCATGCTGGCTGAGATACACGTGGTGCCGTCGTCCTTCGGTGTGTGTTGTCATCGATATGTCGGTGAGGGCTCCTGTTAAGAAGCTCCAAAACTGAACTGGAGTGTAGTAAGCTGCTGCAGATCCCAAAGTAAGAAGGCGCTGAATGATGAATGTGCACGTGTGTTTGTCAGAGCCGGCATGCAGGGCCGGAGATTGTTTTTTAATAGTTGAGGCTGACGTCACTGTGGCAACAGAATTGCTGTATATAGAAGCTCGGTGACGCAAGAGCCCTTCTCAGCCCTTAACCCTGCCTCACTGCCTCCATAAAGCTCCTCTGTCACCTGGTTTCCTCCGCCCAATAACTGTTAATCATTGACTTAATGTCCACCATGAAGTCAATCCTGCAGTTTCGCCCGTCTTTAATATGACTATTTGATTAAACTTCTATTACTCTTCCCCTTTACACAGAGAGGATGTGAGAAAAGGGATCTGAGGAAGACCCAAGCGGTCGGAAACTGTAGGTTTTATGGCGCGTTTCGCTCCTGTAGACCGGCTTCAAAGAAAGCCCAGCTTAGGGTAAAAGGGCAAAGTTGAAACTGTCCTCTGGTATGCATACTTCCCTTCTTCCTAACATGGCCCCAAAGTACACTAACATCCCACTGTACATCCACTCCGTCCCTCGAGACCAAGCCAGAATCTGTGTGCCAGCATATGAGGCTTCTATCTATGTGTTTCGGGCTGCATGCCCACCACTCACATGTTATATGTCTCATCCATTACTTTCAGTGGCGAGAGGCCGTGTGGTGTTGACATGGTGGAATGTACTGACTGGTCATGTGGGACTCAAGCAAAGACTTTACAGGTTTTAGGACTTCTATGGCTTTTGTGGCGCTATGAAAAAAACTGCAGGGGGGCTTTTTCAGAGTTTTTCTCAGTTCCTCCTCTACCTGAATGATGGCAGTTTTGCAGAACATTCACAAGATGTGATAGCTGCTGACATCTGAGCTTAGCAGGATATTTAGGGCATAGCTGTGAATGATATGATATGAAAATTCCTAGAAGGACGAGAGGTTGTTAGGCAGCGGAGAGAAACGAGGCTGCTTCTGCTGCCCTTTTTAAAAAAAAAAAAAAGAAAAGCAATGAAAGAGTTAACAAAAATCCTCTTAAGCCGTGCTGGTGTATGTATAAACATCCGTTATTTACAAGTCATTGTTTTTTCCTCTTTATAAAGTAGACTAGAACGTACTTAGCGGAGATTGGAGTGGTGGGGCAAAAAAAAAATGGCTCTCCGGGCAGCGAGCAGGCCCTTGTCCTCAAAGGCCTCCATTGTGAAACCAGGGTCATGGTGTCATTGGGTGGCGTCGGCTGTAATCTGCACTTAACCAGCACTTAACTTTAAGACCTCAAACGACTAATGCCCCCTTAGTCCTTTTGTCAAAAAGTTTCCTCTTTCGTGTCCCAGCATTGTACTTGAACTGTGCTTCAGTGGCTGATCGCTGGCTGCACCACAGTCAGATATGCTATGTGTTTTTGCACCAGCCAAGTCAAGAGTATTTAAGAATCATCTCACCAGTTAAGGAAAAAGGAAATTGACGTGCTTCAGTGAGTTAATCATGTTTGAACGTATTTTTTTTTTAAAGGTATGGCACCCTGTTACGCCTGCATCTCAGCCTTTTAACATTGTGCCAAAATCATTCCACAGTATTTCCAGTTTACAGACGGAGACAGTACCAGTGTTTCCCCTGATGGATACCCTGTCTCTAAAAAAATACTGAAATTAAGGGGAAATAATCAGCTTGAGGGTTTTTTTCTTTTTTTTTTTGTTTTCTGCTTATGTATGTTTTTATTTTTTTGTTAAACAAAAGATGTCTTATTTTGGAAGCTATATCGGATAGTTTTATTTAAGGAAAATCTTGTAATTTTGTAAAGTGGGCCTTATTATTGAAATATATTAAGTATTTGTCCATCTTGATTTTAAGAATGATATTTTTTTGCAAGATAATGTATCTTCCTCATTGTTATTACACTCCTGGAGAGTACTTCTTCCTGTTATTGTGCGTTTTTCTTTTTCCTTTTTTTATGCCAGACGTTTCTCATGACCTGGAGACACACTGTGGATCAGAGAGAGAGAGAAAGAAAGAAAGGAAAATGAGGCTTGTTTTAACAGTCAGAGCGAAGTGTGTGATGTCAGGTCTGCAGCGCTGAATGGTTCACCTCATGTCATCCCGTTTATTTCTGGGACCATTCAGGTGCTCGGGCCTCTTTGCTGCTCTGTTCTCCCTCTCTCATAAATTCGGGGTTTGTGCATCTTCTGTGCTGTATGTTTGTAAGTGCTGCCAAAGAAAGAAGGCCCCAGACACACATGTGTATATAAACGCTCACAAATAATCGAATAGGAATCAAAATTTTGACATATAACTGGATCTCATCTCTCTGGATCACACACACATACATGCACAGATACAAGAATTTCTGGCCTGAACAATCAACTGGTTTCTTTTTATTGAGTGTTTGTCAGTTCCTTTATTTGTGCAGAAGAAGGAGACTGACAGACAGAGGTGTCAAACACAAAAAATATGTGTTAGCTGATATGAAACCAGATCAAAAGGGTTTTTTTATGATTTATTATTGCTTCTCAGTGTGTCAGCAATGCCAGGTGGACTGTGTGGGGAGGCTGTTTCTGTTTTTTCCCCCCTCTGTTTTAGAATTAATACATTGTGCATGTTTTAACCTTACTGTGGCTGGCGCACTCTGCATGTAGGTCTCTTGAAGCTGCCAACTGTACAGCAAACCATATGTATTCCAATAAAAATAAAACCAACCTGTTTGTAACATGTCTCCAAGTTGGAACCTGTGTCAGTATGTGTGTGTGTGTGTGTGTGTGTGTGTAAAACTCACCCATGTATGTTAATCTCTTTTTAATGCTTTTTTGCTGAACAAGCTCAGCAAGTTTTTGATTTCATGGCGGTACACCCTCTGTGTGTGTGTGTGTGTGTGTGT
>JAPZDZ010000007.1:9575057-9596658 GCA_029783805.1 Acanthurus tennentii | reverse complement strand
AACAGCAGCAGGAGGTCTCCCAGAGGAACCAAATCCCCAGTTGCACTGGAAATACACAACTTGATTTAAGAGCTGACTTAAAGACAAGAGAGAGTGCACAAAATAAGGCATGTTACACTTTGTGTAAATTACTCCATAACGTTACACCTTTTTTTTGCCAGAATCTGGCTACTCAAATATGTTCATGTGTGGCAAACAGGTTAATGATAGAAGGATAGTCAGAAAGAAGCATTGTATGCCCTTGTTTTTAAGTACAACCTTGTTGAGGTTGCCAAATCCCATCCTCTGTATAGCTGATGTCTTCCACTCAGGCAGCGGGGGAACAAACTGCACAGCAGGAGGCTGCTGCTTCAGCACACCCAGAGGCAGGGTGCACAGCACGGCATCACACTTGTAGATGAAGGTTTGGGTCGTGGAGCGAGTGTTGACTGCTATCACCTCACAGCCTGGAGAATGAACAGACCAATGACAATTTACATCCATATGAATTTAAATAATATGATTTACAATGGAGTTGTGAGTTCACACACACAGTCCTGTGTACGTACCAGAGGCTGTGTATCGGACCTGCCGCACTGCTGTGTTTAGTTTGATGTCCAAGCCTTCAGCCAGTGCCACAGGAACACAGGAGTAACCGTTCCTTACTGTCAGGTGACTGCCAGTGAACTCAAAGTCATCATCCTGTCAAGAAATTCATCCAAGTAGAATGATTAATTTCCTATTTTAATCAAAAGTATATCAAAGTTATTAGCAATGACTTATTACTGAGGATCTTAGCCATTAAAGACCATTGTAAGGACTACACAGTTGTGAGATTTCACACTAGATACATGTATGTACCTGATCCCAATGCTTGAGTGAAAGGGTGGAGAGGGGCGTAGCGTTGGCAAACTCCAAGTTGGCAAAGTGCCAGTCTAGGATCTGCCTATCCCTGGATGACAGGTAAACATCACTGTGGGAAAAGAAGGGAAGTAATGAGACACGGTGATGTGCACTGACAGCTATTCAGACATCAAAGGGACAGGTTTACTCATGTACAAGCTGAAAGAGCTGCACTTCAAACTTGTGCTGTAGAACAATTCGCATTTGAGCGCACAACCTTAACTGACAACTGAAAAATGGGCGACTGCTACGGGACGTACAAAAGGTAAACATCTGTTACTACAGGCTGCAGGGCTCCAACGAGCAATCATCTTTCAAAACCACTGAAGGTTGACTGACATTCTTCACCTTTTCTAATGGTACTAAAAGAATTGTTGTGGAGATCTAACAGTTACATCACACGGTAACGCACTGATCCGAAACCAGAGCAACAAGCTGCTGCTGCTGCCTCTTCCTTTGGCTGGGAACAAGAGTTTCATGGTCCAGTTGGATCAACATTGCTTCATGTGTAGGTGAAAAGGAAAACGCCTTTTTTCTAGATGGATTTTGGTAGCCTGTGTTTGCAAATATGATCTGTTCACTTTGGAACCTCATTTGTAATGATCTTGCATTGGTATTGTATGTGCATGGGATCTGCTTAAATTGCTGCATTATGTGAAGAGGTTTTTACAATAAAAGTGTCTTTTTTTGTTTAGCAGCTGCAACCAGATTGTTTCTGGTGGGATAATCAAGTTTGACTTTGACTTTTGAATTGACTTCCAGTATTAAACAAAAGAAAGTTTCCAAGCTAAAAATAGGAGAATGAGCAAACAGAGACAAGCTCACTACATCCTCACCTCCCTCTACTGGCTACATACAGCTAAAGAAAGAAAAGAGAAGCAGTTCAGCAGATTGTACTTGAACTTCTGTGAGTTTGATTACCTGGGTGGATTGGCCTCAAGTTCCTGCAGCTTCTCCTCCAGCTTGACCTGCAGCTCCACCAACTCATCATACTCCTTCACATGGACAAGGCAGACAGCAAGAAGACAACAGCACATGTTAATTTAATCTATTATTCAACACAGATGCTAACATATTGATACAGTTGGTTTTGTTTAATTACAGCATTTTATAACCCTGATTTAAAAAAGCACTCTGAACAAAACAGAATGTGGTAAACTGCTTATTCTTTTGACAATTACTGAACAAAAGCAGTACAAAGTTAATATTTTTAATGTTTTACTCTATCACCTTATGCCTATTCTGAAGTTGATGCCTGCGAAACATTTCAAACACTTTCAGTGGAGCAACAACAGACTAAAAAAGTGAAGGAATGCTCCAAAAACACCTGTTTGGAACATTCCACAAGGTAAACAGGTTCATTGGTAACAGATGACTGTATCATGCTCGGTTATGAAAGAGGCTTCCTCAGAAGGCTCAGCTGTTCACAAGCAAGGATGGGGCGAAGTGTTCACTACTTTATGAAACACATGATTTCATAAAAGGATATTACTACAGGAGCTTGGAAAAACTTTGTAATACTGTGGTCAGTTAGCTTGCAAACTTGAAGTCTGCTTTTATTTATGCTTTTAACATTATTATTAAAACATTAAACTTAAAACAGTAAGTCACAGTCAGTAATGTTTTGCAGTATGTGTTGCATGCATTTGCATGTGGTGTGGGTGTGTGTCTGTGAGAGTTCAAGGTACAAACCCAGAGGGTTTCAGGTCATGCAGAAAGGACGAAGAGTGTTGACAGAAAAGGCTGACTCAACCTGTTCATCTGTTCACCACAACAGAACCAACTATGGCAGCAGCTCAGAGTCTGTTGATGCCACCTACCACGCCAGGCCCCGGCACACAACTACATTGAGTCAAACTTCCTGATGACGCCACTAAGCTAGCAGGCCGACCTGGGAAAATACTAAAATGGAAAGAATACCGGAAAACATCCTGAGACAGCCATCCCCCTGACTGGCCTTAAAATCTTGTTATATGGTGTAGTCATGCATGTCATGAACACAGACACACACACAGACACACACTCTGAAGTGCTCGTTCTGTCTTGCTGCAACTACATCAACAGACATAAAGACAGTCAGACCGTGATTCAAGACCTTGAAGTGGTTTGTCAGACGGCGGATGGGGAGCAGACAAGTCCAGTTCAGACACCAGCTGTGTTTAAACCAACTTAAACTGTCCTTCTAAAACACACACACATACACACACACCCAAACACACGTACGCACTGCAGTAGTGGAGGTGATTTATCTGAACCAAAAATAAAACAGCAGAAACAGCAGCACTCAGTCTAATAATACAGCCTACTGAGGCATTAAACCACTTAAACACAGGCCTGTCTGGTTTACTTGGATAGCACAGCTTTAAAATTCTGAGAGGCATCCACCCTGACCTACTAGCCCATAAAATATCCATTTAACGTGCTAGCTGCATGACAATGCTGTTACAAATAAGCTGAGCTTCTCTTGTCATCATCCTTTTTTTGTCTCTTGTTTTAAGCTGGTCGTATGCTTTTAATGCCTGTTGTTTTGCCTTTTATCTGCCCTCTTTGTTATCCCTCCATAAAGCACTCTGTGATGTCTGTTCTTGCTATATAAATAAAAATTATTATGATTTTAAAAGTACTATGTTTCTGCTCTGCAAGTTGTTTTCATCAGCCCTCTGACCTTCGAGTACACCTAATAATTAACCCAGGAAATCTAATATTGCTTCAAAGTAGTTTGAATTACAGCCACTGAAAAAACAGACACTATGTAATACACACAACGCCACAACACAGTTGGAAATAGTTAGCTTTTAAAATGGAATATTTTAAGTCCTGCAGCCTGTTTCCTGCCTGATCCAAGAGATCTGAGGACATAATCAAAGTGTCATGTAAGAATCTGTCCTGGAAACCAACCAGTCTCAATGCCTGCCCACAGCTTGTAAATATCTGTAGGAAGTGTGAGGAGATGTAACAGCCCTTTTCTAACTGTCTTCTAACAGCTTTTTGAGGATGACGTCTCTGTCTCGGACGGTGTGTGAGCTCACTTTGCAGAGCGCGGTGAGGTCGCGGTGCTTGCTCTTCACCAGGAACTCAGCTGTGATATCTCTGGGTGGTTTGACTTCGCTGGCCTCTTTGTACTGCTGATGGAGCTCCTTCACTCGTTCCTTTGTGGAAACCATCTAAAACGGCAGAATAATGGGAGAGGGAGAGGAAGGAAGTCATGAGATGAGTGAGAATGAGAGGGAGGGAAACAGGAAGTAAAGAAGACTGAATTTGAAGACTGATGCCAATGAAAGAGGTTTGTTCCTTAAAACAAACAGAATGAAAAGTTCTTCACTTCTAACTAAAAACATTAAGTTAAAACCAACAAAACTTGTCACTCTCATACTTTGGGTTTTTAGAGACTAATATGAAATACATACATGATTTGTGACCTTTAGAGGTGCAGGTAAACCAAGCTAAATGTTTCCCCCTCCTTCAAGTCTTTAAACTATTATGCTCTGTTTACATACTTAGTGACAGACATCAGACCACGTCAATCATCTCAACAGCAGGAGTTAAATAGAAGAGTCTACTAGTCAGGCAACTAAGCCTCTCGATGACAGTGTAGAATTGTAGAATAATTGGTAATCTGTAGTTTTAGCATGGAGGTGCAGTAATAAAGAGTGGCAATCCCTTTACGGCAGATATGCAGCTGAGGGCAGGTAGCTCTTGCTGACAGCTAATAGGATTCATAGGTCATACAGGATTCTAACACTGTGCACTAACTTTTACTAAAGCAGTGCTGTGAGGAGTTGATGGCATTATGAAATTTGTTTAGGACTGCTGCTAACACCCGCTCACCTTGTTGAGAAGATCCCTCAGTTCTTCTTGAGTCTTTACAATCTTCTTCCAGTGTTCTATCTGCTCGTCTTTTACATGTTTCTCCTGCAGCCTGCACACACAAAAAAAATGAAGTTTAGGATTTGAGTGTTTCTTTGTATCTGATCGGTATTTTTGGGTGCACATGCACAGGACAAATTTGTCACCGTTACAATCATTAAAGCTTGTGTGGTGTACACTATACTCACTGTATGACCACCTCCAGGGCCTGTCCTAGAGAAACAGGTTTGTTGTTGAGGAAGTTAAAGTCCAGCTGGTGGCTGAGGTAGGAGGTGGCCTCCAACAATCTGTTGAACTCTTGCTCCACCATCTCATCTTTTTCTTTAGGCACCTGGAGACACACACACACATACAACAACCCCAATGAGGAAACTGGATCCCCAGTCATACTATTGATAGCAGTAATAGAATCTATGGAAAATAAAAAGAATCTATAAAAAGATTCAACTGACTAGGAAAAGCATGCAAGACTCAACTGAAGCAAAGAGCACCAAAAGTATTATCGTTAGCAGCTACAGAGAAGCTTTAAACAAACTTTTTTAAAACATCAGTTTTTATTTCAATAAAAATTGCTAAGGAACATAAAAGGTAAATAAACTAATACATACACTTGTGCATCGTTCACCCTTTAGAAGTTCACCAAAAGATGTATGAGGAAGGGGTTGAGAAGACCGGCGGGGGGAAAGAGAGAGAGAGAGAGTGAGAGAGCATATTAAATAAACACAACTTTAACCTCAAACAGGTTTGCACAAAAGTAAAACTTGTACATTTAATTTGCCTTTTCCTGAGGAAAAGGAAACCAGTCACACATGATGTGGCTTCATCAAAAGCGTACAGCTAACATGTGTCTACTTAGGTGGAAGTGCCCTGAACATGAACCTAAACATCCTACTACTGTTGCTGCCACTTGATGGACAGAATAAAAAAAAGAGAAGAAAGGGGAAAAACACTGTTTATTTCCAATGTAACTACATTAGACTGTGTTCTGTCTTCTGGTTTGCTCTGTTTTGAAAGGAACTGGGAGCTGTTACTGATGACACGCGAGGGCAAGCAGTTAAAAAGTCCACCGTTCATTATGTTTTTGTGGCTCACAGAAAGCCAGATCAGTGCCTCAGGACAACAACAGGCTTGGAAAAAAGCAGCCACAGAGAAGTTTATGCCAAGAGGAAACTCTGGTGCATCTATAAACATCTTCAGTTGGATGGAATAAGCAACAAAAGTCCTGGTTCCATAAAAGTAACTTGAAAATTATGTTGGTGTTTACACTGATGCAGCTGTAGCTGCAATGACCAATGGAGGGTTATTTTTGGGGTAGTTGTGCCTATGTGACCGAAGCAGGTATATATATTTGCACATACATGTCCATGCTGCCATTAATCTCTCAGTGTGTCAACTTTTTTAAAACCTTTTCTTTTCTTTGTCTTGGCCTCATGGGAAAACATGGATTTTTTTCAAATATCAGTGCAAATGGATGAAGGCCTCTTACACTTATGGTAAATAATCAATTGCTTGTTATATATCTTAGGATTCTACGTGTTAAAATTAGTTGCCCCAAGAGGTTTGGCTATTATGGTATAATGGACGAGAGGAAACTGAGTTTACTGATTAAGACATTTCATTATACTCACAGCCTGGCCATTGGCTTCATACAGTGGACACTTCTGTTTGATCTTGGCCAGCTCCATGTTAACCTGCTTACTGATCACTGCCATGGGATTCCCTCCTACACGTACATGCACACGCAAACACACAAACACACGCACACACACACCACTCATGATGACCCAGCATAAACATAAGACACTAACACAGACATAGACAATAACACCCTCTACAGGTGGATATTAGTAACTGTAAAATTACTGTGAGGAGAAAGCTATAATTTGTCTGGTCTCAAATCAAATGTCACTGAGAAAGTGCATGTGCTAGTTTTCTTTTCAGTTGTTCACACAAGGAGGTGGTGTTCAGGAGGTAGTGTGTATTTACTATTGAAATCAGCTGCTGTAGCATTAGTGTGTGATGAAAATTGCAGAAAATAGCAGATTATTAGACAGCAAAGGTTTATAGGATGCTTTGACTACACAGTGTGACTGACTGTCTTTCCAGAAAGAAACTTGTATCTGAGTCTTACCCAGCCCCGTCACCACCATGGCCCCAAGATCAGCAACATAGTTTCCCTTCCTAAATGTAGCCACTCTGCCTCCAACACGGTCCTGAGTGGAAAAATTATGTAAACATTTTCTACAGTGACATGGTAAACTTTTTATAAAACTTACAAGATGGCAAAAAGCAAGAATAGTTTTTGTCACTCAACAGTTATCACCTTAACCATAGAAAATATGTGCATACCATATGATACAGAGTGTACGAACAGTGATCTCATAATGCTATTAATTATAAAAAATGTTAAAGCTTTACAGTCATCGCTTGATCTGTACCAATAGCAGGGAAAATGTGAGAAAAAATGTAATATACCTGAATCAACAGACTAACAGAAACTCTGGTGATGACTTACCCTGGCCTCCAACACTGTAACATCCATACCGAAGCTCTGCAGCTGTCTGGCTGCAGCCAGGCCGGACACACCTCCACCAATGACTATAACCTTCCCAGTTTTCTTGGCTGCAAGAACAGGCGGTGAAATTATTAATATGGTATCATTACACCACTATTCGGATAATGGTGAGTTTTTTTTTTTTTTTTGCGGTTGAACAAAAAAAGGAAGCAAACTCACTGGGTAAAGGTTTGACCCTCTTGTAAACCCCAAAGTTAATGAGACCATGTCTTTCTAAGTAGCTGTGTATCCTGTGGACCAGCACAGCATCACCTAAAAATAGAACAAAAGCACACAGACTCTTAGCTGCTGTATGACTTGGAAAAAAAAAAAGAAAAAAAGAAAATGTAGTTAAAAAACATTAAGTTTCATAGCATGGCTCACTGTTGTATGGAGCTTCAAGCTGCTGTGCTGTAGCCTCAAAGGTCAGCTGGATCTTTGGGTTGTCAAGCCATAGTTGGAGCTGCATGAGGTTAACATAAGTTCAGATACTTTAAGTACACATGTAAGTACAATGATTCCATAGTCTGTTTTAAAACACAGTACGTTTGTGTAATGGGTGTTCATTGGCACTCACTGTGCGGTTGCGGATGTAGAGGAAGACCTTCTGGGTCTGCTGTGGACCACTGATGATGTCTGGGAAGCAGGCGGCCTCCTGGGATGTCATACGGTCATGAGGAAGACGACTCTGAAAAGCAGCTCCTTCAACACCTAAACATTAACATACCCATTACTTTTAGTTGACAGTGTTATGTGTTATTTAGAATCAGTTTAAGATTGAGAGAAAGAGTAGTTGTGTGCAAGGACATCAGAATTGAAATCAAAGGTAGTTTCACTCTTTTATACATTGAGAAAACCAAAAGGTCCAATGCATTCTTGCATAAAGAAAGCTGTTTATCAAGGTGTTTTATCACACATTTTAAAGTTTCTTTTCACAACAACACAGCAGTTTAATTTGGCTGCTTCAGGATTCAGACACACCTGATGGTTCCTCCGGTTCACTGTCATTCTCTTCCTCTACTGGTGGAGCTGGAGGGGGGATGACTTGCTTCCTCTCTTTCTCTGCCTTGGCATTCCTCTCCTCCTCCGAATAATATTCGTCTTCCGACAGATTGGCCAGGCTCTCGTCCATCTCACGGTACTCCACCTGCAACAGTAGGCACAATAAAAGCATCATTAAAACCAGCATTACAAGTTCAGGTTGGCTGATGTGCTCTCACAGACAATGTCAAATTAATTCTGACTTCTATGGTCCACTTCAGCACAAATATTGGTGAAAACCTTTGATTAAGATATGGAGCAGTTTTGAACCTAAAGCATAAATGGTAATAGCCCATTAGTTCTCTAAATCAAACAAATCATCATGAAATATAGTGAAATTTGCAGTGACTTTTCAGTTTTCACTAGTCAATTTTAGCTGCACCCTTCTCTCCCTGAGTGAACAGGGAGAGAGCAGAACCCTAAAATGTTTACTTTTGCTCGCTTGCGACGACTCGTTCTGCGAACTTCTGCTGAGTCTTGGTCAACCCCCCCAGGCCCTGATTGGTGGGGCACAGGGGCTCCTCCAGGTTCTCCACTAGGGGATGATCTCTCCTTCTTCTTTGCATCCACTGAGCCTGCAGCTGAGGCTGATGGACCAGTCTGTGCATCAGAAACTGGGGCCCTATCCCCTCCTGCAGCTCCAGCAGAAGATGAAGATGAGGAGGAAGAGGAGCCAGCATCTGACTTCTTGTTGGACAGCATCATGGAGGATGTTGGAGGCCTCTCCTGAACAAAGTGGTAACAGAAATTAGATGACATCCAGTAAAATGAACATATGAGTATTCAAAAAAGCATAATTAATGAAAAAAAGACTCAAAATATTCCTGAAAGAAACTATGAAAATGATGAATTGTGGAAAGTGTGTTAACATACAACAGATTAAAAGAAAACAAACAACAAACAAACAAACAAAAAAACATTTTATGCTTGAGCCATTTGTCATGGTACTTTGTGGCATTCCCAAATCAGAATCACACTTTAACTTTTTCACACCTTTCTTAAATTTTTAGCATAAACCATAATTATTCTACTCCCTAGAGTTTTTAGGATAAATTAATTAAACCCCTGTAAGCCTCAATGCTTATAACCTCAATTAATCACTTTACTGCTAGGGGGAGTAGTGCCCCTATAACAAAAGGCTTTAACCTCTAAATTCTGTTAGGCTGTGCAAGATGCTTATTCCATTACCATCACATCTGTAGTGAGTACCACTGCATGACTTCAGTAACACTAACTGTGCATGAATGTAATGGTTTATGAAATGAGAGCTCCATGGTTACAGTAACCTTGTCTTGTTTTACCCATTTCTCCGTGCACCTGGTAATATCCATTCAAACACTAAGAAATGAAGACAGAACCAGAAATATGGTTACGAACAGGACCAGCTAAATAAAAAAAATTTGGCCTTTTACATTAAATTCATATACAGCTTAACATTTTAAAGAAAAGAAGCAAATATAATGTAACCTGCTTTAGCTTACTAACGGGACCTAGCCAAGTTAACTTGGCTTTTGCCAAATGGGAATACCCACCAAATCTGAAAAGGCGTGCATGTACGAACCCCGGTGCTTGATTACTTTATCTGAACAGAACATCCGCAAATCAAAATTTTGTTGTGCGACCGTTCAGTATTGTTAGAATAGTACATCGCTCATTGCTATCGTAACCACACAGATTACCGTTAGCTAGCAAGTTAAGCTAACGTTAGCAGCCGTCTGATATAGCAATTAATGTTAGCTTACATTCGCTAACTGCAGCTTTGTTAAAAACAGCGACTTGCGTTTAGCAAAAAATCATATAGGTGCCTTTCATGTCATTATAATATAAGCTGATTCAAGAATATAGTTTTGAACAGTTTACGCGTAGATTTTCTTTCAAAGTTATATTACACAACCCTGCTACTTTAGCTAACGCTGCTAACAATGAGACCTGGCTAGCACCAACAGTGTCACAGCAGCAGGTGCGACCTGGTGAAAAGACAGCGCCGGTGTCGTTTGCAAAGGGATCTGCGCCGATAAACTGGTGGTAATGTTAGAGGAACGTTCCTACATCAGGTGAAATGCTTAAGAAAAAGAAAGTGAACGTTTAATATAGAAAATATTGATATTACCTCTCAGTCCTCTGAAGATGTCAACACAAAGACTGCAAAGTAGCAGGACTCCTTTCAATGAACGCCTCCGTGATTGGTTGATCGAAAATGTTACCCAATACCACTCAGCGAAACGATTGGTCAAAATAACTGTCAATCAATCCAATCGAATAGTGAATTTTTTTTTACTAAAAAGCAAAATTGCTGCAATTTTTTGTTCAAGTTTAGTGTTTCATAATGCCTTTTAATCAAAGATAATTTTTTTAAAGTTTTTTTTATTGGTTCAAGGTAGCATTTTGTTGCTGGTCGGGATTCAGCATTTCCGCTACGTTTATCCTCCCCTTACTATTTGTTTGTAAATGACAAAACCGATCCCAGCTCTGCAAACGCTGTGACGTCAGCCTACAAGCAGAACAAGATGGGTTGGTAAGTGGGGGTTGGCAGGTAAAGGTGAGCTGCTCCGTCGCGCCTACTTCATAGGGAAGTAAATTGATGTTTTCTTAGTCCTTGTGTCCTCATTTGAGCCGACCGTGTGTAAGTAATGCCGAAATCACAGATTTTAATCGTGAATGTATATGTTTAAGCCTCACTTGAAGCTTTTCTGTGTATAAGTGAGTTTTAAAAAGATCAAAAAGTCAGTTCCTCGTGTATGTTTTTGTTCTCGGCAAATCTGGGTGTAGCTGGTGGTTTCGAGATAGCCTAATTGTGCGTAATGTAAAAGTTTCAAGGTTTTTGTGTCTGATGTGAAGCCTTTTTTAGATGCATGATTGAGTATATTTTTGAAATGGAAATTATAGTAGCTCCTACAACTGTCTACAACATCCTACAATAACTCATAATGAGAGTTAGCACTTACATTAACAGAAACATGTTTGTCCAGTGTCAAGGCTAGGGAAATAGAAGCTCATTCATGTGGGTTTAACAGGAAGTGTTTTATGTTTGCCATGGCTTTTGTATAATACACTTCTGAAAAGGGTACGGAACATCTAACAGACACAGAGCTTATTTACAATCTGCTCAACAGAACTGAGAGAATGGCAGAGAAGGAGCAGGAGGTGGCCAACCGGCCTGACAACACCGCCTTCACTCAGCAGAGGCTTCCAGCATGGCAGCCAATGCTCTCCGCTGGCATTGTCATCCCAGGGTTTGTCCTCATTGGCCTGGCCTTCATTGGCATCGGTGTGGCCCTCTTTGTCACTTCACGGAGCATCACAGTGTTGGAGGTATGACTGAGATCACCAAATGTCTTAATCAGCCGGGTGGTATGCTAAGAATTAAAGATCTAATCTGTCATCATGAAAGAGTGACAGTAAACAATGCATTTACTAGGATAAAATGAATAAACCTTGTAGCAATATTAAAATAATCTGTTTTCAAGCTTTTGATAAATGAAAATGTGTAAGGTCCAAAACTGTACACTGCTGCTTGCTCACTGCCTTATCACTTTTAGGCAATATTATATCACTGAGCTTAAGGAGGTATGGTGTCGGTAACACTATTTAGAGCAAGGTGTTGCAGTCATTAATAATTAAATATAACCTTTCTTTTTCTTACCTCCACAGTTAGACTACACAGGCGTTGAATCAACCTCACCATGCTTCAAGTGCTCTGACCCAAGCGTCCAGAACTGTTTGTGCACTATGGACTTCTCCATTAACAGCCTTTTCCAGGTTTCTGTGGAGCTTTGCAAAAACACATTCACATACAAATACAGTGTGTATTCAATAATTAAGCTGAACTCTGCTCTGGCCTCTGACTTTGTGCTGTTTTCTTTTCAATTCTGTTTTACTCTACAGGGGCCTGTGTTCTTTTATTACGGTTTGTCCAACTACTTCCAGAACTACAGAAAGTATAGTGTGTCCAAAGATGAAAACCAGCTGTCTGGAGATCTGGATTACTTTACTGTGAGTTAACAACATAGGAATATTGGAAAAACTTCTCTGCTTTTAATTTCTAAGAGAAAAACAAAATCCTTATGTCTTCATTGCCCTTTCTGTCAAAATAAATCCTATAGATAAGCTGAGTTTACAACAAATATGCAAAATTGTCACTTAACTGGCAGACTTTGGTGCTGTTCATATTTTTATCAGAGTACATTTAGAGTACAAATACTTGAAGCAACAATGATGGTACCCTTGATATTGTCTGTCTGTAATACAATGATTTTATTGCAATCACCATTTCTGTCTCTCTTTAAGAGTCCTGATGACGGCTGTTCCCCCTATAAGTATGATAGCGCTAAAAAACCAATTGTACCATGTGGATCAATAGCAAACAGCATGTTTAATGGTATGCAAGATAATTTTTTTATGACCATGCTTATTATCACCATGCTAATTTAGGTCAAACGTTATTTATTTGTGATGTTAAGGAAGTATGCCTTGTTTATTTTTTTAAAGACACCTTCAAGCTGTATCAGATTGTCAATGGGGCAAAGAAGCAGGTGCCCTTAGATGGAAAAGGGATTGCTTGGTGGACAGACTACAACGTCAAATACAGAAACCCTCCTGTCACACCTCTGAAGAACGCTTTCAATGGTAGTTACTTAAGTTTACTGTAACCTGCTGTTGTATTTTTCAGTTATGCCATGATGCAGATGATATGTGTTTTAATGAGGGGCTTCCTAACTGCTGAAAGCCCCATTCAGACCAAAGCAGGTGCTGCAGTGGAAACACATGTTTTTGCTATTCATTTAAATGTGTGTTTAGTCTGCGGAGTTGTATATCAAAGGGGGAGCAAAGAACAAAAAACAATGCAAGCCTCGCGGCAGAAAGTTAAAGCAGAGTTAGTTTTGGAGAAACACAACCAGACCTCATGCTGCAGTAGTTAATCAGCTGATCGGGCTGATCAGAGCTGAACAACTTTGTCATGAGGTAGTACAAAGCCTTGAAATTTTCAAATTCACATGTGCCAAGACTCCCACACCTCTGCACATACCTATGGATTGCTGCAATGCCTGATTTGGTCTTAACCAGCCCTAACACTACTCTGATTTTATAAAGAGCTAAAGGAGTTGACTTGAACAAGGTTTAGGTAGATGATAAAAGCTACCTAGTTTAGTTTTTCAAAAACTGGGCTGGTCCTTAAAAATTAATCACATTTTTAAATATTGTGGTTAATATAATGTCTGAAAATCATTATAGCTGATTGAAAGTTTGACCCTCAGGTACTGTAAAACCCATAAATTGGCCCAATCCTGCATACGAGTTGGACCCCACGGATCCTGCTAACAATGGCTTCATCAATCAAGACTTCTTGGTGTGGATGAGGACGGCAGCCCTGCCGGATTTCAGAAAGCTGTATCGAAGAATCACACAGGGAGATTATGCAGCAGGCCTGCCAGCTGGAAACTACTCACTTGAAATTACCTACAGTATCCTTATACACACTATAAGTTCTAGTATGATTGAAAGGTTGATGTTTGGAGGCGTGTCACAGTATGTTTGTCCTGTGTTAAATTATTACACCAGCCATTTTTCATTTAGACTCTATTTAGTCTTTTTTCCATCACAGAAATTAGTAGATTATGTTTGTTAAAATGCAGTTTAAAAAAAAAATGCACACAGGAACAGTAATGTTAATGTAAAAATAGATTATAAGGATGTGTTTACACAAAGCTTTTTGCAGTTTACCTTGATAGCTCACATATAGCAGCAAAGAAAAAGATAAAAAAATTGAATCTCAAAACTGAAAACCAAATTCCTACCAAAAAAACCAAATATAATCATAGACAAATATTTAGATCGAGCCCTAATGCATTAATTGTGTTAAGAATCAAGGAAAAGACACTTTACTTTTTCAAACAAACTTAAATATCAATGGTAAATGATTTTGGAGTGTGCTTGAGACTACATTATGCTGATGAAGAGTTTTATGCTTTTCCATCCATGAGAACATTAACAAAGCTTTGAGTCTATGTTAAGGGATGAACTATTGAATCGGCCACATGTTTTGTATCATGTTACAACAACAGGCGCTTAGTCTATCCTGTTTTACTGGTTGGGTGTGGTTCTGTTCTCACGTGGGCAGAGTGAACACAATGACACAGGAGTTCCTTAAGACGGAAAAAAACAAACAAATTTCCTCCCATAAGTAAATGAGCTAGGCAAATAAAGTTCAGATGGTTGATCGATGTCTACCTAAAGCCAGTGAGGGCCTAGCTAAATACCTCAAACAGTTTTCATTTTGGGTTGAACACTTAACTACTTCTGTGAATCTATTTTATGTTATCTTTTTTGCCGTGTATCCTTAACATTTTGTCCTCCAGACTATCCTGTTCTGAGCTTTGATGGGAGGAAGAAGGTGGTGCTCAGCAATGTGTCCTGGATGGGAGGCAAGAATGAGTTCCTGGGCATTGCCTACCTTGTGATTGGTTCATTGTGCATCGTTATGTCCATAGTCATGCTAATTGTTTATGCTAAATTTAAGTTTCCTGACGAAGAATGAGCTCCTGGCCGTGGACCTCGATTGGCGTGGAGTTTATCAACCCTATCCACAATTTTCATGTTTTTTCTTTTTACTAAATGGGATGATGAAAGCCCAGTACAGTGCTCACATAAAGGGGAGTACAGAGCTCGAATCCACCCTATGAACTGAAATCACAAGTTGCATGATGAAGTCTTCTAAAGTGCAGAGGAAGCCTGATGTCATTTTTGGAGGCAAGACTTGACACCAGAGTTTTCTGACTGACCTGGCGGACACTTTGGGATGATTTCCAGTGTGGGTTTATGTGCAAATACACTACAGTGTCAGTTACCACTCATTGCTGGTGGACCTGCTATAATAAGTCTCTTGTTGGCTTCTAAGATTTGAACAATCATTAGAGAAGTGTTGATGCTCACAAGCCAAGTCTTAAATCATCTTAATGTATGTAAAATTTGATCTTACTATGCACTCTGAGAACCAGACAAAAGGAGTCATAGCTTGTGTGTGCCTTTGTGTATTCAGTTTAGTTCATTTTTCAGTACTTGGATATTACAGGGTGGTCTCTCAGGTTTCTAATACTGTATTTTTTTAACATATGCCTCTATTATCAAAATGAGCTGCCTTCTCATTTAAGGTCAGTAATAATGTTTAAGCCATAAATGATTTGATAAGCCATTTGATAGTGGACAGAAATTTACTTCTAATGTGTATTTAGTTTGGAAATAATGCTGTACAAACTCAGGGCTGAGCAAACTTGTGATAATTTCTGTGTACTGTGATTTTGCTTCATGTTTATTTATTTAATAAAACTTTAACAACTTCACAACTTCACATTTCTTTTTGAATTTGAAATGCTAAAGGTAACGGTGGCATGCATTTATTATTTTTAATAGCCTTTGCTGGATAATATGATAATGTGAGGCCTTGAAATCAGTAGACAAAGTTTTTCACTTCAGTTGGCTTAAATTAAAGTATTTCATCTCTTGGACAATATTCTGCATCAAGCTTTCCGAAAAACTTAATAACCAACATATCCAGTATTACTTAGGTCAAACTGTTTCCTTTCTAGGTTTGCCTTACCAACTGACTCAAAGCTCCAAGCTCTCTTTTATTTAATTCATAGGGGATCTATTTAGGTTAATGAACTTATGAAATGTAAGGAAGTTATGTAATTGAATAAAATTATGTAAAGAAACTAGAAAATGTTATGCATAGAAATTTCTAGCATCTTGATACTTGATATTAGACTTTGCAAAAGACTGGTCATCTAATGTCAGTTAAGTTGTAACAGAGTATTTATTTGGCTTGTAGCAATTATCTTTTGCTATTACTGACTTAGTAACGTCAGTATTCAAATTTTGGCACTATTTCTAACGTTTGTAAATCTGAACTTTTCATGAGGAGGAATATTTAATTTATTGCTGCATCATCATCAGAGACAACTCCCTTTCTCCCTCTATCGGTCACACAAGGTTAAAACAAGATGACAGAAAAAAAATTGTGATTTGTTCAATTTCATTGTGGGTAATGTAGTTGTAGGCTGGTATAGTCCAATGAAACACTCCCCCTTTGAACGACATATACCACAATCCATTGCGCAAATAAATTTGACGGCAAACGTTGGTGCATTTTGACAGAGGCATTCAGTCACTGACCATTTCAGTAGATCCTACGAACAGTTAGAGAACACCAGCCTCGTTTCTTTGTTCACTTTTACGCCGCGACTGGTCGTTGTTGACCGCTCCAAAGCATGTCTGACGGAGGGGGGACGGAGGAGAACTCCGGTAGCATGGAGGTGTCGGCCGTTCAGACGGTCGCTGACACTTCGGTGCTGCAGAAGCATATTCGGAAATTGGTACCATTGCTCCTGGAAGATGGCGGCGAGGCCCCGGCCTCACTGGAAACCGCCCTGGAAGAGAAGAGCGCCGTGGAGCAGATGAGGAAATTTCTGGCCGATCCTCAAATTCACACCGTCCTGGTCGAGAGAAGTGCACTCAAAGGTAGAGGCGACCAGCTAGCTGATATGATTTCTCATACGTTTTTAAATCAACACTAACGTTTGCAGAATTCCAGAATTATAGACGCAATATTAATGTGAGCTAGTATATAAATAGAAAAGCGACACCAACCGGATGTTTTTAAACCTAATGTTAGTGAAGTTAACGGTGAAGTTCAGCTAACATAGTCAATATTATGTGACAGCATTGCTAACCTTGCTTTCTGTTTCCATCCATGACAATGCTAAATTGAGGGGCTACCACCTTCAACTGGGTGGGGAAGTGGACGCCGAGCTAATGATAACACTGTTCAGTTCACTGAGGGTGCTCATTGTTAGCAGGTCAACGTTACCGTTACATTTGTATTTAAGTGCAGTTCATTAATGAAGCACATTCACATTTCACTTGTTGTTAACGAAGCCTTTAAATAGAGTAGAACTAACACAGTGAAAATAAAACACCATCCAAATCACAGACATTTAAAGAGAATAGATCCTTTGTAATAGCTACGAGTCATTTTGTGTGCACCTTTTTATGTGGTTTTATCATGTGAAACAGCATGTTTCAAAGAACACATTGTCTTCAGTCTCCTCCAGGCGCATTAAGCCTCACAGCAGCCTGCCCTCACTTATGTTTTATAAGTATTGAACCTTGATACTGCACATGACGAGCCACTAAGTCTGAGCCTAAAGGGTTTGGATTCTCAGCCAGAGTCACAGCTCCAGCCAAATCATGCTTTTGCTTTAAAAATAGAGATGCTGCAGTGCAGATGGGTGCCTATGAGAAGGGTGGGGACAGGGATGGAAGTAGATGAAGTATGCGATTGCACTGTCATCTTACTGTGTCATGGCCTATTATATTTAGATAAGCTCAACTCCTCTCTAGCATCCAAATGATATAGGTAGCAATGTGCCACATTTTGCTTGTTTTTTTTGTCTTTCTCAATGATCATGGAATAGGATCAACAATGTGAGTAATAAGATTTCATGAACTGTCCATTCAGTTGTTCAGATAAGACTCGGATTTTTTTTGTCACACAGAGGATGTTGGAGATGAGGGAGAGGAAGAGAAAGAGTGCATCACTTATAACATCAACATTGACGTACACTACGGACTTAAATCCAACAGGTAAATGCTGCATTGAGTGCACTATACCAAGGTCTTCTTTTCAGTCATGCAATTGTATGTGAACTCATCAGTTAAAAAAAAAATCAAATCCTTTTCTTAACACAATGTGTGCTTTCAAGAAAAAATGAATGTATTTACTGCATTGCACTGATCTTCCATTTAAGCTCTGTTGATTCTTAACGATAAATGTTGTCATCATTTTCTCTGCTGCAGTCTGGCTCTGATCAAAAGGACAGGCGTCATTGATGCAGACAAGCCCATATCTACCCAAGTCCGAGTTCTGACCTTGAGTGAGGATTCTCCCTATGAGACGCTGCACTCTTTCATCAGCAATGCTGTCGCTCCTTTCTTCAAGTCCTACATCCGCGAGTCTGGCAAGGCAGATAGGTAATCCTATAATAACGTGTCTTATTTAGATAAAACCTTTCATCTGATAGACTGAATCATGAACTCAGCACGAGGGAATAATATGACACTGAAAGATAATTAATCTCCACTACAATTTCTGTCATGACCCTCTAGAGATGGGGATAAGATGGCTCCCTCAGTGGAAAAAAAGATTGCTGAGCTGGAGATGGGTCTTCTCCACCTGCAGCAGAACATTGAGATTCCTGAGATCAGCTTGCTTATCCACCCAACCATCACCAACATTGCCAAGCAGTGCTATGAGCGTGGGGAGAAGCCCAAGGTCACTGACTTTGGTGACAAAGTGGAGGACCCAACCTTCCTTAACCAGCTGCAATCTGGGGTGAACCGCTGGATCAGGGAGATCCAAAAAGTAAGAGACACTCCCATATTTCTACATTAAATATAAAAATAACAATGCTATTGTACTTCATCTGTTAACAAGAATATGAAAAACTGTTTTTATCTTACACTTACCTTTGTGTTTTACTTGTCTCTTCCACCCACCCTCTTATCAGGTGACAAAGCTTGATCGCGACCCAGCTTCAGGAACAGCCCTGCAGGAGATCAGTTTCTGGCTGAATCTGGAGAGAGCCCTCAACAGGATCCAGGAGAAGAGAGAGAGCCCTGAGGTTCTGCTCACACTGGACATCCTCAAACACGGCAAACGTTTCCACGCAACTGTCAGTTTTGACACTGACACTGGTAAGCAACAACTTTTCGAAACAAAATGTCTTCAGCTGCCTTTACTGGCTACATTTGTACAGTATGATTGATTATTTGTGCTTTCTCTGTTTCTCACAGGACTGAAACATGCTGTGGAAACCGTCAATGACTACAATCCTCTGATGAAGGACTTTCCTCTCAATGACTTGCTCTCTGCTTCAGAGCTCGATAAGATCCGCCAGGCCCTGATGGCCATTTTCACTCACTTAAAAAAGATTAGGAACACCAAGTACCCTATTCAGAGAGCGCTGCGTCTGGTAGAGGCCATTTCCAGAGACTTGAGCTCCCAGCTCCTCAAGGTGCTGGGTACCAGGAAGCTCATGCATGTTGCCTATGAGGAATTTGAAAAGGTTGGTATGTTAAGGTCTCTAAGTATGAATTAAAACCTGTTGTAATTTCTCCTGAGAAGTACACTTTTATTTTAGCTACTGAAAAACTTAAAATATCTTACTAAAAGACATTATAAACTTCTGTGTGTAGGTGATGGTGGCATGCTTCGAGGTGTTCCAGACTTGGGAGGATGAATATGAGAAACTTCAGGTACTTCTGAGGGACATTGTGAAGAGAAAGAGAGAGGAGAACCTGAAGATGGTGTGGCGTCTGAGCCCCGCCCACAGGAAGCTCCAGTCGCGTCTGGATCACATGAGACGTTTCAGAAGGCAGCACGAGCAGCTGAGAGCTGTCATCGTCCGTGTGCTGAGGCCCCAGGTAATGTTTTATGGACTCTCCTATGGTCATTTCAATGTTTTTTTCCTGGCAAAATAGTTACCAGTATTTAATTCAGAAGTACATCTTTCACCTTTAGGTGTCTGCTGTGCCACAACATGCCCCGGGAGAGACCGTTGAGCCCCAAGACATGAAGGTAGCTGGAGTTCTCTTTGATGCTGCTGATGCCAATGCCATTGAAGAGGTCAACCTGGCTTATGAGAATGTCAAAGAGGTTGATGGTCTGGATGTGTCTAAGGAAGGCATGGAAGCCTGGGAAGCTGCCATGAAGCGTTATGATGAGCGCATTGACCGCGTTGAGACCCGTATCACTGCACGCCTGCGTGATCAGCTGGGAACCGCTAAGAACGCCAATGAGATGTTCCGCATCTTCTCCCGCTTCAATGCTCTCTTTGTGCGCCCACACATCCGCGGTGCCATCCGGGAGTACCAGACGCAGCTCATCCAGCGCGTGAAAGATGACATTGAGTCACTGCATGACAAGTTTAAAGTGCAGTATCCTCAGAGTCAGGCCTGTAAGATGAGCCATGTCCGAGACCTGCCACCCGTCTCTGGCTCCATCATCTGGGCCAAGCAGATCGACCGTCAGCTGACTGCCTACATGAAGAGAGTGGAGGATGTTCTTGGAAAAGGCTGGGAGAACCATGTAGAGGGGCTGAAGCTGAAGCAGGATGGAGACAGCTTCAGAGCTAAACTCAATACTCAAGAGATATTTGATGATTGGGCTCGTAAGGTATGTAGATGGAAAAAGATGGAAAAAATCATTAGGTATTTTTAAATGTTATATGTTTGAGTTTCACAAATTTTTGTTTTCAATTTCTTGTGTAAATCAGGTGCAGCAGCGTAACCTTGGTGTGTCTGGCCGCATCTTCACAATTGAGAGTACTCGCGCCCGTGGACGTACAGGAAACATGCTCAAGCTCAAAGTCAACTTCCTCCCTGAGATCATCACCTTGTCCAAAGAGGTCCGCAACCTCAAGTGGTTGAGCTTCCGTGTTCCTTTGGCCATCGTCAACAAAGCCCACCAAGCCAACCAGCTGTACCCTTTTGCCATCTCTCTGATTGAGAGCGTGCGCACCTACGAGCGCACTTGTGAGAAGGTGGAGGAGAGGTCCTCCATCTCTCTGCTGGTGGCTGGGCTCAAGAAAGAGGTTCAGGCCCTTATTACTGAAGGCATCACTCTGGTCTGGGAGTCCTACAAGCTGGATCCTTATGTTCAGAGGCTGGCTGAGACCGTCTTCAACTTCCAGGAGAAGGTCAGTGTGGAGCAGCTGTTTTAAAATGAAACAAGTGCATTTGTTTAATTTCCAACAATTTATTACAATTTTTTTTGTCCTGCTGTGTGTTGTTTTCCAGGTGGATGACCTCTTACTGATTGAGGAGAAAATTGATCTGGAGGTTCGCTCTCTGGACACTTGCATGTTCGATCACAAGACCTTCAGCGATATCCTCAACCGAGTCCAGAAGGCTGTGGACGACCTCAATCTCCACTCCTATTCCAACTTGCCCATCTGGGTCAACAAGCTTGACATTGAGGTTGGCACCACCGAACAACAATACAAGAATTATTTTTTTATTCTCAGTTGTTCAGGTTGTGAACTGAACTAAGTTAATATTAAAATGCTTTGAATATTTTAAGTTTTTTTTTTTTTTTTGCGTGTGGTTGCGTTTTTTTGCTTGTTTGTTTGTTTTTAATTGATTTTGGCTTGTTTTTCATAGATTGAACGAATCCTGGGAGTGCGTCTGCAGGCTGGCCTCAAG
>JAPZDZ010000007.1:9527422-9552817 GCA_029783805.1 Acanthurus tennentii | reverse complement strand
AATTTAAAAAAGAGAGAGACCTACATGGGCTCATAAGAAGAGGTCTGTGCTGGACTGTTGTATTTTCTTCCTTTTCTTGTCTGCTCACATTGGATTCCTAATTGCTTAAACAGTTAAAAGATAGGATAGGTCTTGGCAAATCATAAAATGTTAAACCAGTTGATTGCCACCACATTAACTTTGAGTTGTACTATACATAGATTGTAAAAATAATTTTTTAGGGTTCTAATGTCAAACATTGTCAATGTTGTCCCAGGTCTGAAACTTCAGGGAGCTACTTGTGCCAACAACAAGCTGTCTCTGTCCACCTCCATCTCCACTGAGCTGCCTCTCACTCAGCTCCGCTGGATCAAGCAAAGCAGCGCTGAGAAGAGACACATGGTATGAATGAGACATGCATTTACAATACAATACAAAACTGTCTAAAGTGTCTAATGATGCTGTCAAATTCATGTTGTGCCTTGGTTTTCAATGGATCACTCAACACAGTTTTTTCTCATCATTGCAGGTGACTCTGCCCGTGTACCTGAACTTCACCAGGTCTGATCTCATCTTCACCGTTGATTTTGACATCGCCACCAAGGAAGATCCACACAGCTTCTATGAGCGTGGAGTTGCTGTCCTGTGCACCGAGTAGAAGAAACAAAACCTAAAGACCGGCGTCTTGATTATTTAACCACACATAATCATTTACATTCACTGCTTATTAAACACATTTAAAAGTAGTTTGTAACCTGTTGCATTCCAGTATAGAAGAAAGTTGAACATTCATGGAGTAGTAATGAACATGTAACCATTTTTAGTGTTTGTGGAAAGTGTCTTAGAAAGTCAGAGGGAAGTTGTGAGATGGTCAATGAAGGGAAAATGAAATGTGAAAAAGGAAAGTTGGAAGTGAGTTTTTTACGAGGGAACCTGTATGTTTTTAGACCAAATAAAGTCTGAAATTAAGTGAATCACAATGTCTTCGGTGTGGTGTTTGTACACAAGCAAATGTTTTATTTAAAGCCTTTATTACATTTTTAAGAACTCGTCTTGCTAAGGAGATGAGGATTTCTTGTTTAATCACATTCTGACCAGTGGGAATAGAGCCTAAAAACCAAAGTAAAATGGTTGTGGACATAAGCTTTGTGCTTAGCTTGGTATTCTGCCCTCTGTCACAGCTTATCCTCCAGGCCTTTTTGTTCAGAGTTTTGCAGATTTCCCTAATCAGGATAGGAACAGTGATACACGCTATGAAGGTTGGAGGAATAAAGTTAACAGTTTTGCATAAAAATGAAAAGGATAAATCTGTGAGCTATTAAAGAAAATACAAGGCAAACATGTCTAAAAGAAGGACAAGAGGCAATGAAATTTTCACCTGCAGCTAAACAGTGAAATGATCACTTTTATATGTTCTTTTAGACCCAGATCATGCATTTAATTTGTCCAAATTTTCAAAAACATACTAACTACCAAGAGGAATTTACAATCTACTCATTGTATAGGCTGTGCAGGCTAAGTAAGCTCAAAGTATAGCTGTCTTAAACAATGAACTTTTCAGAAAAACTAACCCAAACATAAAACCAAAGCTGCACAGGGAACACAGGAATGGTCAAAATACAACTGAAATGGAGAAATTTATCTTTAAATTCTGAAAGTGCTCAAACTTTAGCATCTACAGCAGCAGGATGTACTCTTTGGCTCAGGTAGACAGAAAGACCCAGTACTTTTTTTTTTTTCCTTATTTTTTATTGGTCAATGGGAAAACATTTTTTCCATTGCCAGTGCATAGGTTTCACACAGGTTTCTATTCTAGAGACCCAGGTTACAAGGGTTATTCTCGCAACAAAAATCATAACTGCTTTACGAGCACAGTGTGACATTTGTGAAACACTCAAAATAAAAGATGGCAGAATAACAAATGCATTCCCAAAAAAACAGTATTTCCTTTTTCCTTCAACCATTTAAAGCATTAAATAGGGCTTAAGCTGTTCAGTCTTTGGTTTGACAGCTCTAACATGGCTCAGATGCAGATTCCCCTCCCTCCTGGTCGTCCTCCATGTTGACCACACACTGCCTCTTTCTTTGTCCCAGCTCAACCACTTCTGCTCCAGGGAAACCCAGCTTTCTCTTGTACAGAGATCCAAGGTTACAGGGGCTGGGGGACCTCTCAGAGGAGCTGTCCAGCATCTGTGACAAAATCTCTTTCACTGGTTTTGCAGATCCAGCTGTTTGAGGTGTGGAGGTTCTTGTACCGTGCAAACCTGAATCATCAAATTGGCAATGTAGATCTATATCCATGGTTTGATTGTGCGTTGTTGAATCATTGGTCTTTGCCTCTTTAAGATCTCCAACACCAACCCTGTCACTGTTGGAGGGCAGAATGTCAAGCTCACAAACCCACAGCTCGGAGTCACTCCCACAATTCATCTGGACATCCAAAAGATGTTGCTGCTGCTCTGTGACAGGATCTCTAACTCCATCTTTCACAAATTCTCTGAGGGGAGCAGGGTGATGAAGGATAAATCTCCTGCTTCTGCCGGAGAAACGACAGCCTCCTCCAGCACCTTTTCCCTGCTGCCTCATTCGCCTGCTGGAGACCCCTGCGTCAACTTTTGACTCGTCAGAATCCTCAGAGCTCCCATCATATGGGTCCAATAACTTTAATCATAAGCACATATTCATATTCATTTCATAATCACAAAGATGCCTTTGCAGCAGCAGAAATGGAGGATGGAGAAAGCTTACCAAAGAATCACAGGCATGCCTTCCTGCAGGCTTGTGTGTTAACGGCAATGTCCACCGAAGAGTCTCACTCTCTGGTGCACTGCTTACACATCCCTTCTCCACAAGGAATTAAGAGGGGGTTTTTGCATTGACCAGACAGCAATCAATTTATAATTTAAAAGCTGGAGCCCACCCCTATGTGCCATTAGAAAATGATTTTACCACTGAGACCCCAAAGACAAGGCTGAGGATTTAGGAGGGTGTGTATATGTGCAGTGGTGCCAAAATAATGGGCACATACAGTCAATTATTGGAAAAGAAAGTACATTTCATGTAGATTGAAATAAAAGTAAAGGAGACAATCAACTGAAAATGTCTTAAGTCTTAGACTGGTTTTAGTCTCTACATAATAAAAATTATGTGTATTCTACATAAGTCCTCATTTTGATATATTAATTTGTGTTTATTGTGTCATACTTATGTTTGTATGTAATGTTCACATTCAGAAATAAAAGAATACCACAGTGCTGGTGTCCGACCATCTTGGACTGATCTCAGAGTCCGAATCGGTGCTGGACTCCACTTTACACATCTCCTGATGGAAGAAAAAAGAGCAAATTCATTAAAATATAAAAGCAAGATACAAGTAATTCTGAATTTTCAAACTAATAAGAGTCCACATGTGTCACAGTAAGGTAATGAAAAGTGGCTAACTGATTTCACCATGTATTTGAAAGCAAGATGGTCCAGGTTGTTGGATGTGTTGGATGCATGTCTATTACTGTGATCTAAATGGAGGGAAAAGAAAATTTATTTTAGAATTATGCACTTGAAAAAACAACAAAAAAACTACACATGCCTTTAGAAAAAGTTGTAAATTAAAACTTTAACTTAATAATGCAGCGCCAGAATACCATGTTCAAGGAAAAAAAATACTACACAAAAGGACAGTGTATTTAACTATGCAAACAGTACAAATACAAAAAATATTGATACCTGTAGGAGGTTGATGTCGTCTTCTCCTGTGTGCCATGACATTTGGGGCGCATAATTCTTTTGGTTGGCCAAAACGTAAAAATTTCAAGAAGCTCTTCGTTGTATAATTGGGTAAAATGGTGGATTAATTAACCAGCGGAATATCAGGTGTCTTTGATGTGATGCAGCCAAGCGTGGCCACAGGTGAGCGGCCAGCACGCGACAAACAGCATGGCCACTAAGTTTGCTAGATCCAAGATTTTAACAAAATAATACGTCCGGTTATTTTTATTTTTCAAAATAAAATCATAAAGTCCTCACAGATCACGCACAATAGCCTCAATGTCAATTTTCATCCTGATTACCTTCTAAGTCTGATTTGAATGTTTATTTTCTTAAACCTGTTTAAGAGTTTTTACATCGCTACAGGCCAAATGCACGGTAAGTGATTTTAAAATTCTGTCTTGCGCTTGGTTAAGCATTTATATAACGTGAACCTATGCGTATAATTTACTACCACAGTGGTGCACACAGTACCGTGTTAACTGTTTTTTTTTCTAAAAAGCATTGTTTTTGAAATAAGGTTCAAAATAACTAAAACTTTAACGTTTCAGAGAAGTTCATACAAAACTGTGACAACTTTGTTGTTCTAAAATAGCTAGAGTCGTATCCTCCTCCACCATTGGGGGGAACGGGAGAGTCGGAATGCCCGCTCCATGGCCCGCTCCCCTCCGTGCGTAAGATCCGGCCTGGGGGAAAGGGATGAATGTTAATTTCAAAGATGGCGGCGGAGGGAGGAGGGAAGGAGATGAACGAAATTAAAACTCAGTTCACCACTCGAGAAGGCGTCTACAAACTCCTCACTCACTCCGAATACAGCCGTCCTAACAGGGTGCCTTTCAACTCGCAAGGCTCCAACCCCGTCAAGGTCTCCTTCGTGAACGTCAACGACCAGTCGGGCAACGGCGACAGGATCTGTTTCAATGTGGGCCGTGAGCTCTACTTCTACATCTACAAAGGCGTTAGAAAGGTAGCGTGCTAACGCGGCTAATGTCAGCGGAAATTAGTGATACTGCATGTGAAAAACATCATCTCCTGCTGAGCTGTTGCGGAACTTAAGGCTCCTGTTAGCTGTGTTGAATAACTCTGGCAGGTGCTTGACTTTGAAATTAGCTGACAGCTAGTTAGCTTGAAGCTATGATGAAGCTAGCCTACTTGTTTGCCAGCCAACGCAACTGGCTAGCGCTGGCTAGCAAGCCAGCAGCTACTCCGAGGCCAGAGGCTAAATTCCGTCCCTGGTCCGTAACACTTGTTCAGTTTTGTTGGGTAGAAAGAATGTTGAGGCAGGATAACGATCACAGGGATAAAGTTGACCGTTTGTATTAAATTAAGTGGCCAGGGTTGACATAATTGCTATAGCGGTTGTAGTTTGGGATGACACTCACAGTTATACGTTAACACCCAAAACACCTGTCGACGCCTCTTGACTGACAGCTGTCGACAAATCACAATTACGTATGTAATGTATGGACAGCCATTTGGCTAATAACCTAACAGCTTCCTTATCATTTAATTTAATGTCTCTCAGCTATTAGCTTGATATGTATGGACAAAACTGTGACCTAGTCAAACTAGCTGACCTGCTATGCTTGCAGAGACATGCTAACTTTAGCTAGTTATGCATAGTGGAGCCATTATTCTAGTAGAGCATCCGTAATTACAATGGAAAATCGTTTTTGAAGACTCAAACACCGTACAGACTACAGCCTGTGTAGATGTTGATTCATTAAAATTGTTATGGTGAAGGACCAACTATGTTTGATGGTATGTCAGTTTAAGTGGATAGAAAATGAGTAGGAATGACATGGTAACTGATTGTCATCACAATATGTTCCCACAAAATGCTGGTGTCATTTCGTAGTGTTGTGAGAGAGGCTTTACCTCATGCTACATTTTAAACAGTCACAAATCAATCATAAATGCCTTGTCACCTAATTGCATGGAGTGGTTTCAGCTGACTCTATATCACTGGCTGACAGGAATCAGCTGACTTCTAAGTTGAAGCAACATGTCATAGTCTTTTACCACAACATGCGCAAGGCATGCATGTCATCATAGCAATGTTAAACAAAAATAGACTGGTTGAAGGCAGAATTGTCTGAAATTGAAAAACACGGTTTGTATACAGAATTTGTTTTCAAAGACAAAACTGTTTAATTGCAATTATAGTCCTGTCAATACTGGCAATTTAAGTTTGACAGAGAAAGTAACGTGTCATGGTATTACATCACAAGCAAAATAGTCATATGCCTGAAATAACAGTACTATTTTGTTTCAGTGCATCAATGACATATTATCTTGATTATTTCACCCATACCTAAGGCGCTTCTGGAAAACATTTATAATTGCTTTCTCTGTTTGTTTGTTTTTTGGAGCATATACTTGGCTACAGATTTATAGCAAAAATCTTCATATTATCCTGTGCATTGTTGCCAGCAGTTAACAATCTAGCAGCTCATGGGGAGCTGTTTTGTCTTCTGTGTGTACAGTATATACACAAAAACAGTATATACACAAAAATTCCTACTTCATGGTATTCCCTACTTTATGGTATTCTAAACAAATAGGTCTAGTATGTATCATTTCTGCTGATAATGTCAATCATTAAAGCATAGCCTAATACAGTGCATGCTGTTGTGAGCTATAAGAGTTGTGTTTTAGTCTAGACACCTGAATTAAACTTCTTTCAAGGCTTGTTTTGACATTTCGTCCCTCTGAGGCGAGACAGAAACCCCCAATGTTACATCTAACAGTAATGAAGGAACCACTGAGTCATCGTCTTACACTCAGAGAATTTTCCATTCTACAAGTAGTGTAAACTGTAAATCATTAACAAATGGAACTGTTATACTGCTTATCTACAGTATATGCCTTGGGTGTTTTGTTTGCAGCAGTAAAAAGCTCTTTCTCTTAAAACAAAAGCAAAGTGAACATCATATAGTGTGATTGCTATTGCATCTTTCCATCTACAGAGAAAAGACCTACCATTATACTCAAGCTCCTAAATTTTGCTCTGTGGCTATTTGATGCATCATTTAAGGGTTGTACAGAACTGTGTTGTGTCAATATGGTACTTCCTGTACACTTTGGTAACTAGGCATTCGATTTAAGAAAGCTTTGACTGTCTTCAAGGTTTTTTTTAATCAGTCGAGCTAAGATTGAACCTCAAGCTCCTTTTAAATTGAGTATTAGGTGTTTGAGATGAAGCATAGGAAACTGTACTCACTTCTTGTGCATTTGTGCTTTCTCTTTTCAGGCTGCTGACTTGAGTAAGCCCATAGACAAGCGCATCTACAAGGGGACGCAGCCAACCTGTCATGACTTCAACCACCTCACAGCTACAGCAGACAGTGTGTCCTTGCTGGTGGGTTTCTCAGCAGGACAGGTACAGCTGATTGACCCCATAAAGAAGGAAACAAGCAAGCTCTTCAATGAGGAGGTAGGTCTTGAAAGTACAGATGTTAGACGACTAAGAATTCTGTGTACGGAGATTTCCACTGATAGAAGTTGCTGTTTGTAGTAGAAGAAATATTGGTAGAGACAGTGAATTTTGACTCTTAATTTTGCCAAATTGCTTTTTGTAATACTGTATATATTGAGCCCTGTAAGACACAAATCTACATATTTGATTTTGCCTTTAGGGCTGAAAATTTTCCATTTTGTTTTTTCATTTCATCTAACAAGAGGTCCAAGACTTTTAACTGAGTATTTTATGTTTAAGACATTTAGCATGTTCACAATATTGATTTCCTTATGATACTGAACTAATGTTATTTTTTCCCTCTCCTCTTTCCCTCCGTCTCTCCCCCCTCGCCTTCTTCTCAAACCTCAACCTTCCTTCTCTTCTGCCAGAGACTAATAGACAAGTCCAGGGTAACATGCGTGAAATGGGTGCCAGGCTCTGAGAGCCTGTTTCTGGTCTCTCATGCCAGTGGGAATATGTACCTGTACAACGTGGAACATACTTGTGGCACAACGGCACCACACTACCAGCTGCTTAAACAGGGAGAGAACTACTCTGTACACACTTGTAAGAGTAAATCCACGCGAAACCCTCTCCTCAAATGGACAGTGGGTGAGGGGGCTCTGAATGAGTTCGCCTTCTCTCCTGACGGGAAGTTCCTAGCCTGCGTAAGTCAAGACGGCTTCCTACGGGTTTTCAACTTTGATGCAGTTGAGCTTCACGGCACCATGAAAAGCTACTTTGGTGGCTTGTTGTGTGTATGCTGGAGCCCAGATGGAAAGTACATAGTTGCAGGTGGAGAGGACGATCTAGTGACTGTGTGGTCGTTCTTGGATTGCAGAGTCATTGCCCGAGGTCATGGGCACAAGTCATGGGTGAGTGTGGTGGCCTTTGACCATTACACCACCAGCGTGGAAGAGAGTGACCCCATGGAGTTCAGTGGCAGTGACGAGGACTTCCAGGATCAGATGATCCATTTTGGACGAGACCGGGCCAACAGCACGCAGTCTCGACTCTCCAAGCGCAACTCCACCGATAGTCGGCCTGTAAGCGTCACGTACCGGTTTGGCTCGGTGGGCCAGGACACTCAGCTGTGCCTATGGGACCTCACTGAGGACATCCTTTTTCCCCATCTTCCGCTCTCACGGACACGAACACACACTAACGTGATGAATGCTACCAGCCCCCCTGCGGGTGCTACAATAATCACTAACACCTCTAGTAACACTACTAATGGAAACAACAGTGGTGCCAATACTCCTGGCATTAACTCCCTCTCTACTACATTACCACGCTCCAACAGCCTACCCCATTCAGCCGGCACCACAACAACGGCAAACAATACCAACAAGGCTGGCAGTGGTGGTGGCGGAATTAGCAGTGGTATCATGGACAGTGCCATTGCTACAGGTGTGAGTAAATTTGCCACACTCTCACTCCATGATCGGAAGGAGCGCCACCACGAGAAGGACCACAAACGCAACCACAGCATGGGCCACATCAGCAGCAAGAGCAGCGACAAGCTCAACCTGCTTACAAAAACCAAAACAGACCCTGCTAAGACTCTGGGCACACTGCTGTGCCCGCGCATGGAGGATGTGCCCCTCCTTGAGCCCCTCATCTGTAAAAAGATAGCACACGAGAGACTGACTGTACTCATATTTTTAGAGGACTGTTTAGTGACTGCTTGTCAGGAGGGATTTATTTGCACATGGGCGAGGCCAGGCAAAGTGGTAAGTTCTTTTTAATGTAGGAAGTGTGGGGGAAAGTTGAAGTGATAACATTTGTCTGTCGATCTTCAGCTGTTCTAAAACCAGTTGGTGGGCTGTAAGTTAAGATAGAGGCATACTCTGAAACCGTAAAATAAACTATGGACATTTTGAGGAGCATTTTTAGCTTTTCTAGTCAGATTGTCACCCTTGCAGGCAGGCAAGTAACATATCAGACTTTGTTTAAAGTACATCTGCTTTCCAATGAAATAACTATTATGCCTAACTTTCAAATATAACCAATGCTTTGAAAATATTCCAGTCTGGTTATATAATACATTTCGATAAGGAGGATTTCCTGTGTAGACCTGTGAGGGAAAAGAAGACATTAATCCATATGGAGTGTGTTCATTGGTTCATCATAATCATCCCTCAATGCATAGCAGCATAGCCAAGAAGTCATCTGCATACACGCTCACATTTCAGCTTTTATGCAAATGGCTGTGTATTTGACCAAAGAGTCTCTGCAGTTTCTCACATGCTTACAGCTTAATATGTGTAAATGCCCTTGTATACTTCCCTTTTGTCTGTGTGTTTTGAGAGCTTTTGCCAGAATGAGGCACATGATGGGCTTGAAGTGGAAAGTACAGGCAGTCTAGTTTGTGGAGACAGATAATTCATTTTAACTGGAATCCGACATTTACAAGTGCAAATACCCTTGAAATTTTCTCAAATGACTCCTACGTAAAATGAGAACACAAACAACGCTGTGATATCAAGGACAAGTATCCTGTGGAAGTGCTGATATATAGATTCTGGAGGTTTTCAAATGTGTAAATAAATTCTGATACAAACCTGCCTTTTAAAAATGTGGATTGGAAGATGTTTATGCAGTTTGTGTTCAGGACTAGGGAAGAATTTCAAACAAACCTAATTTTTATGGTTAACGATCGAGTGTATAACAGCAGAAGTGCGGTAAGGCTTTAGCAAATTGTTTAAAAAAAAAGAGAGAAAATGTGGTCATTTACATTAGAAGTGCCTTGATTCAGCAAACCTCTCAAAGACATAATTAGTGTTACACTGTAAACTGGTCATCCACTTCGACTGCTGTGCACAGGCTTTTAATTAGATGCAGGGGACTGGGATATGAAAAGAAGCGGCTAGAGGCTTATACTTAATGAGCTATTTGTTGCTTGATATTTTTTTTTTTTGCTACCGTATGTGAACTTTCCCAATGCAAATCTCCTTGTTTTCCTTTTTCCAGGGTTTATTGTCATCCCAAAACCAAGCCAGCTCTCCCAGTGGAACAGTAGTATAGCCACAATATTTCTGCTGCTAAAGAACCCTGCAACCCAGAGTCTGATGCTGCTCTTCACCCTGCAAGCATTGCAAGTTTTCCTTTTCTTTGATTACCCACCCCCCTTTCCACTACCCCGATTTTGTTTATGGCTTTTCTGTTCTTTTTTGTTTATCACTCACTTGACCTAGCGGAGGAACGAAGCAAGAAAATGTGTGGTGCAATTGTGTACTATTGCGCTAATGTGCTATTGTTCTCTGGAGTTTTAACACATTTTAGAGTTTTTTAAAAAATCTTTCTTTAATGTCGAATCTCATGAGACTGTTGTCCCCTCTGGAAATAAAGCTTGGCTTTGTTAGATGCAAGCTAGACAATTGTGGCTTGAGATTAAAGGGATAGTTCATTTGATTGTCACAGTCACTGTGTACCCTTGTGGTGTAGCCCAGTCTCAGCTTGGGGTTACTGACATAAATACAACTTTAAGGTGAACTGTCCTTTTATGACCAAGTTCGTGAGCATCAAAATTTTGCATCTATCCACATTCACCCACAACTTATGTCTTATCTTGAGTAGAATCTCCCCATTATGACTTTGCACTGATTTTGTTAGCTTTTTTGTTGTTTGTTTTTTTAACTACTCTAATGGAACAAAAAAGAGGGTTGAGGACTGCCTTGTTGCACTCGGCTTTAACATCCTCAGTCTTGAAATCTGAATCTATAAAGCTGGATGCTGCAATCATAGTCTTTTTAAAGAAAAAAAATTGTTTGCACTTAAATTAGTTTATTAGAAGAAAATGGCTTTACATTTTTTGGGTGTGCTCAGAACTCACAGATTGCTAATACAGTAGGTGAAGAAAATGATAAAAAACTATTAAAAACCTTTATCTATTGAGCATTTATTTTAATATTATTTCAGATTCAAATCTGCTCTGTATCATAATGTGTATATTGTAATTAATTGATTTGATGGGGGCCTAAGCAAACTACCATTACTCCAGTGGAAGTTTTGTCATTGATAGTTATATTTCTAAAGCCTAAAGTATACATATTAATAATATTAAAATAATCTTGAATACACTGTTTGCTGTTCTTATTTTGTCTCATGTAATATTTACAGAACAAATGTTTAATGCTGCTGGTGTGGAAATTGCTTACATTGTCAAAAAAGTACCAAAGTTGCACAAAAAAGTCATGTACGGAAGTCTGTGAAGCTCAAAAAGTTTTGCACAGGATTGATTCTCAAAGATTCCAAGGAGACAGAAGCTCTCCTTTTGCCTCAGTCACAAAACACTCTTTCAGAAAAGACAGAACTATATTGCCATTTTTCTCTTTTAAAGGAAATTTAACAAAAGCCACATGAAAGATTTAACAGAAGAAAAGATTCAACCAATGAATATTTTAGATCCAAGGCTAGTCCAGTATTCATGATATGGCTGTACTATGGCTGTTTTTTTTAAGTGAGCCTCCTCACTGAGGTTTTCAAACAGGGCTTCGAACTTCTGGCATCATATTTAATGACGTCATCACCCCCTGTTGTGTTACTCACACAAGTTTGACTGCTGAATCACTTGAAGCTTGAGGTGAAAATAAATCCTCTTTTTATAATCCCAAAAGTTTAAATATAAACTCTGAGCTCTCCTCTCACATTTAAACTGCTCCAGATCAGAGCAGAAATGTTGTGACTCTGGGTGTTTATTCCTCCAGAACCTCTGGTCCACCCCGACTCTCTTATAGGTTCGGTCGTTCATCCCTCTACTCCACCAATCCAAACCACAGTACTCTTGACACATGCGATAGCCTGTGCAATTAAATTTGGATTTAGAATTTAACTCCTTTGAAAGAAGCAAATTGCTTGGTACAGCCCTAATCAATGGTTGGATAATAATCAGTCATTGTTACCATAAGCAGTCCAGTGACACCTACACTACAAGGAAAGATCATGAGACAGATGTATTTTTAAAGTGGATAACATTTAATATTTCCCACTTTATTGTTCATTAAAAAAAAAACAAATGAGATTATATCAACATTTTTGTGTCAGGAGGTTATGCAGGCATTATGTAAAAGAGTTAAGTTTTTGTTAGCAGGTCAGTGACAACATGACACAAATGATATTTCTTTTTTTACTCCGATTATACATCACAATAACAAACACAATAAAGTGCAGACTCATGGTCCGTTTTAACGAGCTCACAGCTCTCAATGAAATAGTACTTTTTCAAAGCCACAATGCTTCAAGTGAGGAGGTATGAGGGCACTGAGCAAGCTACATTTTAAACAAGGAATTTTCAAAAATGATTCAGGACTTTTTTTAAAACCCTGTCAGCCAATTGAGATATTAGCACTTACATAACTGATCCAAAGAACAAAGTATTTTGTTTTTATCAACTGTTCAATACTGTGTTGTTGCTTTAAGGCAACTATCTATTTACATTACAACTGGATTACAGCATTTGCCCTTCAAATAGTTCTACAAAGACAATGTTGTGGCCTTGAACAATTATGAAGCACTTAATGGGAATGTTTTTGCTGTTTGCCTTTGTACAGGAAGACTATTGCCCCACTGATCAGTTTATTCACAGCTAATGAAAAGAGAATGTCATAGGTGTCCAGTGCCCATAAAAAGTTAATCCCACCCATGTTTATTGTTCTACAACTTTAAATCACAGTACAACAGAAAGAAAGAATTAATTAAAGCATCTGCGTGCCATTTAAAATACCAACCTATGTAGTTTTGGTCTTCTTTGCAAGACTGCAGCAACAATTTTCAAGCCCTACCAAACTGGATTTATCTCTGGACTTTGAACTGGTAATCCGGGACATTAACATACTCTTATTTAATTTAAAATTCTCTTGCATCTTATTTTGGAGCACTTTTCCATTTCTTTAATGGGGATGTCTGAAATGCTCCTTTGTCTTTGCTTTATAGTTCTTAACAAGACATTCACTAACTAACCATTGAATCTCCCAGATTAAACCTAAATATCCAACCACTATAGATAAAAGCCATCTTATTCAACTTATTAAATATTTGTTTTATTTTTCTGCTTAATTTAGATCTGCTTGTGGAGATTTGTGTTCACATTGTCAAGTTTTTTTTTCAGTTAATCATCATGATTCAAAGTTGTAAAATAAAATTTAAAAAAAAAACAGACCAAGTCCTACAGGGGGTTCGGCTACTTTTTAAAGGCACTGATCAAAGATGTTTTACCGCTAATTCAGCTGGTGAACAGCTGTTCACTGACTCAAATCTTATTGCTTAGCTTGTGTAAAAGGCTCAGACTGAAGTATATTCTAGCAGTTGTAAACTTAAGACACCTGACTAGGTCAGGTAAAACTGAGGTCATAGCTAAACTACACACTTAACCCAACATAGTAGAACAGACAGAATATTGTTTGTGTTGAGATCACATTGAGTTTCATCATTACATTGTGGGATAAACTGATGTAAGATGGCAGGCTCGGCAGTCTTCATCAAATATTCTTCCCAAGCATGCTTGTTTTGTTTTACAAATCTTAAAATCCAGCCTATGAAAAAAAATCGTCTTTTCAACAATCTGTTTATCAGGTTTATCATGTTTTATGAGTCGATTTTTATTTATTTATTTTTTTTTAATCAAACATTGACTTGTTTTTGGCTCTCAGTATCCTCCATGTTTCCTGTCTAGAGGTGGCATGTAGTAGGTCTTGAAAGCTGCATGGCGTGAATCATCCCGGGGCTGTGAAGAGAGGAAATGCAGCCTGAATGCCAAATCAAAACCCTAATTGAAAGCACTACCATAGTACTTGTTTGGTTATGCTAATTTGACATTCCTCTTTTATTCTAAACACAAAATAGCGAGCATTAAAACCTTTAAACCTGTCAGCTGTGTTTTACTGATTTCACAGCGCCCTTGGTGAATTCTAAATTGAAAAAAAAAAAAACTCTCATGTTTGTGTAGCACTACGATATTTACCTTGGCCAATCGTGACTGGCACTTTTTCGATGTGATGGCTGGCAGTGTGCCTCTGTGGGTGACAGTGAATGCAGGCAAAGTGGAGACTGAGGAGGAGAGCTGTGGTCCTGGTATGACCATGTTGAGCTTGGGCAGCTCAGCAGGATAATGAGGGACGTTGCGTCTGATGAGGGGCTCTGCTACATGCTTCATGTTGTGCTAAAGAGGAGAGATGATGATGGTACAAGTTGTATTTATACTGGATGGTTTACTTTAGTAGACTGTAACATTTACCAGCTGAGAGTGGACTTACACTCATTAAAGGTGTTTGCCTTGTGTGTCTTCCCCTCAGCTGTTTGCCAAGTCTAGTCGGGTGCCAGATGTGGTCAAAGGAGCGTTGTGTCCCACTACTCTCTACATCTATAGTTCCAGAAAGTTTTTGAAGGGTCTCAGCTTTCTTCTCTGCCATCCTGGGTGGCAAAAAGCAAGATTTTTATTACAAAGGGCATGATATGATGATTTCAAATTAAAGTCCTTCCACCAATGTGGCAACTTATATCATTCAAATCATAATTCAAGAGTTGCAAGGTCATGAACTGTTTATTTGCATGATCTACCTGATTTCCCTAAAGTATGTGTGTCGCAGGGCTGTTTCTGCAGTGATGCGTTCATCTGGGTCATAGGCAAGCATCTGATAGAGTAGCGAAAGAGCTGGAGCCGGGCAGCTGGGGATCAACCGAGAGATGCCAGTGCCTTTTTTTGGTGGGAAGTTGAAATGCATCGCTCTAGACCTGCCAGACAGCCGGAAAAAACAGTTATTGTTTTCTATGAGTATAAACATTAGACAATCTTCAAATGACAAATTTGATAGGGGACTCCTACTGCTTGAACTTCTGAAGGATGCTTTGATCTGGTGTACCCAACACATCGTGGATCTTGGCCACCTGATCCAACTCATTGGTTCCAGGGAAGAGAGGATTCAAACTGAAACACAAAGGTATACTACAATCTGACTGCCAGAACAAAGCTGTTTACACAGAATTTGTTTGACATTTGTTTAAGCCGGTTGTATAACGAGCCCTGTCTGTCTCATGAACCATGAACTGTTGTCCTATCTAAGGTACTACAGATAAAATGTTGTGTCTTTCCCCTGCAGAGGTACCTCATGATCTCAAAGAAAACACAGCCAGCGCTCCAAATGTCCATCTTTAAACTGTAGTACCCATCAGTGAGGAGGCACTCTGGGGCTCTGTACCAGCGCGTGGAGATATACTCTGTGTGTGGAGGCTTTGAGTAAACACTCCGACATGAGCCGAAGTCACCAAGCTTCAGACCATTTTGCTGCAAAACAGTTTTTAAAACACACATGACTCAAAACAAGATACTTTTTTGTTTCTGTAAACCAAATTTTAATATGCATCTTACTTTGATGAGAATGTTTTCTGGCTTCACATCTCTGTGAAAGATTCCACATCTGTAACAGAAAGAGGAATATTGGAGAAAACTCTGTCAGCACACAGAACATGCTTATTAACACTTAATGCCAACTGAAACCCTTTTGTAACTACCTGTGCATGTGTTCAAGTGACTTGCAAAGCTGGTACATGTAGTTCTTAACTGTATAGTCAGGCAGTGGTGTGTCTCTTCCTGCAATGAATATTGAATCCATATCAGCTTTTTTCACCCAAACACTTAACAGAAAGATAACATTGGCATCTTTCTACTTCCAGTTCATCTATATAATCATTTATTAAATAAATGGTATGCTTGTTATACTGGCAAACTAACCTTGTATGAACTCATAAATGTTCATCTCCATCAGCTCACAAATCAAAGAGACAGTTCCAGTTTCTTTGTCACTGAAATAGAATATTAGATTAATGTGGCATGTCACATTAAAGTAGCTTGAGGCAATACAATCACTTCATAATAGATGACACTTCGGTACTCACAAAATCAGTTCATGTAGCTGGATGATATTTGCATGTGGGCTCAGTCTCTTCATTGCCTGGACTTCTCGCAGATTGTTGGCCTGCTCCAGACTTGATGACAGAAAACAGATGAAATTTGCACGTCATTTGTCAGTTGCATGCACATTAAATTGCACATCTGCTTACTTGACCTGAAAAATGTGCAGATGAAATGAAAACCAATGAATCAATTTTATAAAAGCTCTATATGACAGTAAGATTATGTATACAAACATTGCACTGTGTACGGATAATGTAATGAAAAAGGATCGATGGTAGCACAGATTATAAATAGCACAGTCGTGTTAAAAACCAGTGCAGGACGACTCACATTTCAAGACATCTATTGAAACCTCATCACTACAAAGTGGAGTAGGCTGACATCCACTGGGATACTTAAGGCAAGGGGTGTCAAGCTGCTGACTCCAATTTCAAGGGTCCTTGCACAACAGGGTATGGTACAAACGCATCACTGATTTCCTGTGCACAGGACAACATTTCCTTGCATAATGCATACCTGTTAATTGTCTGCTTCATGGTTTTACACGCATAAAACTTCCCATCTTTAAGGCTCTGAGTCTTCAACACCTCTGAAAATGTGCCCTCCCCGATTTTCTTGATTATTTTGTAGCCTGCACAACAATCAAACACAAAGGCAAAGAGAACATAGGAACAAAGGGAACATTTTGCATGAACATTAAGACATAAATATAATAATAAAGACATAAATATAACAATCCAAATAAAAAAAATAGTTTAATAACACAGATTTAATCTCACATATTTTTAAATGTAACCATTTGAAGTGGTTTTTGCTAAAATGACTTAAAACATACATAAGCTATCTGTAATTAACGATTAATAAGCTTTAAATTTGTTTCATTAAAGACTGTTGTGAGGACTAATTGCAGTTTTTGTAGTGGTGTTAAAGCCCACAAACAAAACACTACAATTTGTTTTAATTTGTTTTTGATGCCAAACTAAGGGAGAAATTTGTCTGGATTTTAAGCATTAAAAACATATTAAGTTGTAATTTCAGGTGAAATTTTCCAAACTGCCGTTACGCCAACTTCAACGTCGAATTTCGGTTTCCACTAAACGTGACATTATTCTCTCAGTTACTGCTAAACCTTCAACACACATTTTCTTTTTGACAATGGAGCGAGGGAGCCAAGTAATGACAGGTAAGATCAGGTGTAATATTTTTGTTCAAGATGGTTTCTATTTTCGGTAACATCTCAAAGCTATTGGCTAAAATTTTGCCAATAAAAGAAAAACAAAACATAACGGAAAAAAACTGTCAGACAAAAACTGTTTACCGTTAAAAAAAAGATAAATCTCATGATTAAAACGGTCAAAACTGCGAATGTGTTTATTTCTTATCCTACGAGACAACATGAAACAAAAGCTTGAGAACTCCTCCTGAAAATTTAAACAAAGAGCAAACATAAAATAAGAAAATAAATCTTTGGAGGAAAAACCCCATCGATGTGCGACCGCCTGTCAGACCTGTCATCACTCCGCTCAGCCGTTAACCGTGCACTCACAACTTACAATTCATTCCTTTGACTCTTAGCTGCCGCATGAAAGTCGAGAATCCATAACACTTATCTGGACACTACATTTCAATGTGAAGTTCAATAAAATATTGATATTTTCTGTATCGAGGTGTCAAAGGGACGCGAAACTTGTCCTACGGGTCCTAGCTTAGCTCCGCTAGCAAACTAGCCCTGTTAGCTGACCGTCGCCTTGGTAACGGAGCACGCCTTCGCCCTCCACTCTGACCTGAGGAGGGAACTAGAAACTCCGGCTCAATGTTTGACTCTTTATAGGCGCACCGCGAAAATATTTTGAAATAAAAGCAGTAGAACATACCGTGACATGTAAGAAAAAAAAATGCCAGTCAAGCCAGTCAAGCAGAATTATTCGTTTCAGGCCCATATATTTAGGGCGGCATTGTCTTTGCAGCTGTATAATTCATCCTCTTACCTTTTTTCCAGAGGTGGGTGGCGACCGTCATTCGCTCGCATGAATTTTCATCAATCGGCGGATTGTTATTCCGCACGTCCACAACCTTTCCCATATTGTTCCAGTCGATGTTGGGTGGTGTTTTGCATGCATTTCGAAGGCTTGCCCTGTTTTTCACGCCAATAAGCCAGTTTGAGTAGTGCATCATCAGTGCACATTTAATTCCAAGGAGCCTACCATCTACAAACAGTCCCCTTTAGCAGCACATCGGTTTGTCCACTGCATTCATGTCATAGCAAAAGGTTACCAGGCACCAGTGAATCCCATACACAATCAGTACATTCTATTCAGTAACGTGTCTAAAAAGGCGTGGACCGCTACCTTTTTGGTCTACGTCGGCTTCCGTGAATTCACGATTTGTGCGCATGTCAAGAAGTTCCTGAATGTTTTCCATGCTGATGTTGCTCTAGATATGTGAATTATTTGCCGTGTTTACATTTCTTTTTTCTAATTGTAGACAACCATTCGGTTACCATGAAAACAAGATTCGCCACTGTGGATATCAGGGCAGTTATTGCCGAAATCAATGCCAAGTAGGTGAAATGGTTTATTGCCTTTAGCCGGCTTGCTAGGCTAACTGTCAATCGTTATTGTGAATTTGTCTGCAGATGTTGAACAGTCATTCATTTGTTTTGCCTTGTTTCACAGCTACATTGGCATGAGAGTAAACAACGTGTATGACATCGACAATAAGACATATCTCATCCGTCTACAAAAGTAAGGACAGTTTGAAAATTTGTCTGCAAAACTTCCAGTGCAGTAGCATATTGTGGCATGACGCTAATAAATAAAGTGTTAACCCCACGATATAAAAAAATACTCCATTGCAAAAAGGAGTAATGCGTTTACAATTTTGATAATAATTGATTATAAGTAGGTATTATCACTAACGTCAAAATATTATATGTAAAAGTAGGTATGCAGCAGAGTAAGTACATAGTATACTGTATAAACATATTATACATCATTATACATCATACATAATACATCATTTTATATGCTCCCCAGCTAAACATATGGTTGATACTGCACAATTGTAATCTAGATAGTATTTTTGATAAATGTCAAATAATTGTGAAGTAAAAGTACACCATTTTCTTCTGAAGTGAGGTGAGGTAGAAGTGTAAAGTAGCATTAAAAACGAGACATTAGTAAAGCACCAGTTCCTCATCTTGAGCAAATCAACTTCATGTACTTACTACTTTCAGTCAGTGTGCATAACTCAGTGTCATACTGTTGTCATCAGGCCCGACAGCAAAGCTGTTCTCCTGGTTGAGTCTGGGACTCGTATTCACTCCACAGACTTCGAATGGCCCAAGAGTATGATGCCTTCGGGCTTTGCAATGAAAGTAAGAAAATCTTGTTTTTCTTGAATAAAACTGATCAACTTTCTTTTATAATCATTGTATGATTTTAACTGTGGAATAATCTTCTCTAATGTTTTGAAAGTGACTCTTGTTGTCTGGAAGCCCAATGTGATAAGATAGTTAGACTTGTAAAATATATATGTTATTCAATTCCCTTATTAGATATGTATTCATTCATTTAGCCTATATTAGTTTATCTTCACATTTAAAGCTTTTGTCCCTGTAGTGTCGAAAACACCTGAAGACACGACGTTTGACCCAGGTTAAGCAGCTCGGGATTGACAGGGTTGTTGACATCCAGTTTGGCTCAGATGAGGCTGCCTACCACCTGATTGTTGAACTGTATGACAGGGTGAGAAAACATTGTTTGATGTGTACATGGAGTTTAAATGCAACATCCTGTGCTGTTCAGATTATCCAAAACCATGACAGTGTCGCACACCTCTGTGTTTGTCATCTGCAGGGTAACATCATTCTTGCAGACCATGAGTACACCATCCTGAATCTGCTGAGGTTTCGCACAGCAGAGGCAGAGGATGTTAAGATCGCTGTGAGAGAGCGGTACCCTGTGGAGAGCGCCCGACCCCCTGAACCCCTCATCAGTTTAGAACGGTAACCATGCTTTTACACGTGTTTGTCGTGTTTGTGAACCAAATGAACAACCATCAGAGTTTAATAAACATATCTGGTTCCTTTACAAGGAAAAATGTACTATTTCTTGTTGTTTTTCTGTATGTAGACTCACTGAAATCCTCAGCACAGCACAGAATGGAGATCAAGTGAAAAGGGTCCTGAACCCTCACCTTCGTAAGTAGCCAGGCAATCAGCTCTGATAAATCATAACAGATGCTCATTTCTGTTTGGATGAAATCTTTTTCATTTATTTAATTGTGTAAGTGATACAACTAACCATGTTTTGTGTCCTTTCCAAACACCTCTTAGCCTATGGAGCCACTCTGATTGAACACAGTTTGATAGAGGTGGGACTGCCAGGTTCTGTCAAGGTTGACAGCCAAGTTGATGCTGCTCAAGGTATTGTAGGCCTTAATGATATGGTTAATGGTTAATGGTTAAAAAGCCATATTGATTTGACAGATGTTTTGATTGCACTTTATCGGTTTGAATGTAGCACTTCCCCATGTTGTTTTTAAGGATTTACCCTATCCTTTTGTACATCTCTAAGTACTGTGTTTACTTGGCTGCTTTCTAGTTGCACCTAAAATCCTAGAAGCTCTGCAGATTGCAGAAACATATATGGAAAAGACTGCAAACTTCAGTGGCAAAGTAAGATATTTTTCACAAGTACTCTAAATTTTATTTTGAGGGAAATTCCTTTTGGAGCCTCTGCTAGATTTGTTCTATTCACAGACTCTGCTTTGTTTAAATTAAGGGTTATATTATTCAGAAGAGTGAGAAGAAACCAAGCTTAACACCTGGCAAACCCAGTGAAGATCTGCTCACGTATGACCCGTTTTTTGAAAATACTGTTAATCTTTTTTCAACTGGTTATTTATATTACGATTAATTGTTTGATTTTGTTTACTAACAGATATGATGAATTCCACCCATTCCTCTTTGCCCAGCATGCAAAGTGCCCGTATTTGGAGTTTGATACTTTTGACAAGGTGAATAGTAGCAAGACTTCATATTAAGTTTTATTTCTTGATGTCTTGTTTAGGAAAGAATTTTGATCTATATTCCATTGGATTGTGAATTCACGTATTAAAAAAAATATGTGACAAGAATTCAATGTGTTCCTTTCCCTCAGGCAGTCGATGAGTTCTTTTCTAAGATGGAGAGTCAGAAGATTGACATGAAGGCCTTGCAGCAGGAGAAACAGGCTCTAAAGAAGCTGGAGAATGTTAAGAGGGACCACGAACAGAGACTGGAGGCCTTGCACCAAGCACAGGTCTGCATAACTGACCACTTTTACCTTTGAGAGCTTTGAAGGAAATTAAATATTTTTTCTACACTTGCTGGAAAACATCTGCAAAAAAAACCCCATCTTGTGTGTTGCAGGAGGTGGACAGAATTAAAGGAGAACTGGTGGAGATGAACCTGCCTGTGGTAGAGAGGGCACTGCAGGTGGTGCGCAGCGCACTGGCCAATCAGGTGGACTGGACTGAAATCGGCATTATTGTCAAAGAAGCACAAGCTGCAGGGGATCCTGTGGCCTGTGCCATTAAGGAGCTGAAACTGCAGACCAACCACATCACCATGCTTTTAAAGTGAGACTATTGCTAATTCAAAAACCTACCAATGACTGACCCCTCTGCTCGTTTTTACACCCTTTGGCTCTTGTGTGTCTTATCTCCTCTAGAAATCCATATATTTCTGAGGAGGACCAGGAAGAGGAGGAGAGAAATGATGTGGTGGAGGAGAAAGGGAAGAAAAACAAAAATAAAGACAAAGGACAGAACAAGAAGTTGCAAAAGAACAAGCCCATGTTAGTGGATGTGGATCTCAGCCTGTCAGCTTATGCCAATGCCAAAAAGTAGGTTTACATGCCATAATTTGAACATAGTTGTCATTATGTGGGAAAAAGCCATAAGTGTTATTACAGTTATGTCATTGTGCTTTTTTAGGTACTACGACAACAAACGTAGTGCTGAAAAGAAGGAACATAAAACTATTGAGGCAGCAGATAAGGTAAGAGGGCTGTTTTACTCTATTCTCAGGTATTTAGTACAAAAAGTGTAAGGAAACAAAGTGATTATTGCACTTTTATTTACTGTTGAATGTTCATTTATTTCCATGTCATTCAAGGCAATGAAATCTGCTGAGAAAAAAACACAGAAAACACTAAAAGAGGTTCAGACTGTGACCACCATTCAGAAGGCCAGGAAGGTCTACTGGTAAGATGTATTTTTAGCTATTTCTATTCACACTTTGATTCAGTATTTCTATATGTAGCAGCGGAGTCTTTTTTTTTCTGAACTGTTCCTCCCCTTTTGCAGGTTTGAGAAGTTCTTGTGGTTCATCAGCTCAGAGAACTACCTGGTCATTGCAGGAAGAGATCAGCAGCAGAATGAGATGATTGTCAAACGTTACCTCCGGGCAGGTAATGAATTCATACACACACTCGTATCTTTTAAAAGAAAAACCCCTTTAAATTATCATCTCATGAGTTCACTTTCTTTGTCAGGTGATGTCTATGTTCACGCTGACCTCCACGGAGCAACTAGCTGTGTCATCAAAAACCCCTCAGGTAAACCATATGCCCTCTCAGTCTCTCTCTGATATTTGGCAGAATTTTACTGGTTTGAAAAGATATTTAATGTTTATTTTTCACTCATTTGTGACCCCAGGTGACCCCATCCCTCCTCGTACCCTGACTGAAGCTGGCACAATGGCTGTGTGCTACAGTGCCGCCTGGGATGCCAAGATCATCACCAGTGCTTGGTGGGTTCATCATAACCAGGTGAGTTATCATTACTGGGCAACCAAATTTTGAATATTCTTCTGTTTTCATGATGTTCACATTGCTAGAAGTTGAGTTCATAATTACTCTGTAACATATTTTGTAACTGTGCAACCTAACTTAACTATAACTTACAAAACTTAAAGGTAACCTGTGGAGTTTTCTTGTAAACAAAGTCACATTCAGTGTTGCTGGTCAAAACCAATGTATGTATTACTGAGGCCTAAAATAGGTGTTCAGTGCATTTCCTTTCTAATCAAAAATTTTCATTTTTAAAAAAAATATTATTTATTATTATGAATTAATTGTGGATTGTTTTGCATTCCTTATTTGGGGCTCTGTGCTCTTATAACCTACCTTTGCTGGTATATTTTTACAGTCCTTGGTGTTACAAACAATCCAAAATGGGGACCAACTTATAAACATTGCTTTGTAATAAAACAAGTAGCAAAATAATTATGTCGTGACATGAAATTTTGGCATTCTTCATTATTAATTGTGGGTGTCATATCTGTTCTTGTTCAGGTGTCTAAAACAGCTCCCACTGGAGAGTACCTGACCACTGGAAGTTTCATGATCAGAGGTATGACCTACTGAGGTTTAAAATACATTTATGAGGCACCAAGAGCCAAATATGAGAGGATGTCTGACATTTGATCCATTTCTCTCCAGGAAAGAAGAACTTTTTGCCTCCTTCTTATTTGATCATGGGCTTTGGATTTCTCTTCAAGGTAAAATAATATTGTGAGAAGGACTGGGTGTCTTTTAAAAGAATTACTAAAAACCAATGCCAACACCAGTATCATTAAAGGGGAAACCAATACCAAAAAAGTGACTCATTTGATGCCCAGCATTTTAATCAAAGTATTCAGTTTTGTAAAATGTTACCACTTCACTTTGCAATCCAAATGATTTTTGCACAAATAAATTTTTTAAGTGTGAAAACACAAAGATCTCAATAGGATCCCTGGATAGGAAAAAAATGTATTTTTTAATGGAGAAGTTTCAATGCTACATAGTGCTAGGTATTTTAGTTGATTTAATAAAAGTATTGATACCCAGATTGAATCATTAACTCCTCTTCAGAGATTTAATTTTGTGGCATGTCTCTAATCAGGTCGATGAGCAGAGTGTGTTTCGGCATCGAGGGGAGAGAAAGGTGAAGACTCTAGATGAAGACATTGAAGACGTCACATCAACAACTGCTGAGCTGTTAGAGGAGGGAGAGGAGCTGATAGGTAGCAGACACAAAACTATCAGCTTATTTTACTTTGTCTAACATCCACACTGAGGTGTTACAACTTGATTCTGTTGCCTTCTGCAGGTGACAACAGCAGTAATGAAGATCAGGGTGAGGAAAGAGCGGAGGGAGATGGAGATATAGAAATGAGTATTAAAGAGGTGCCTGAGGGGGATGATGGTGCTGGTGAAGATTCAACCACTATTCCTGAGGAGGACAACATGGAGGATGAGGTAGAAGAGGGGAGAGAGAAGGACAGCGGGGAAGAAGAAGAGATAAAGAATGAAGAAAGGGGAGAGTTCAGCTTTCCGGATACGACCATCTCCCTCTCTCATTTACAGCCCAGCAGGTGATATTACAACTGCTGCTACTTCAAACAAACACTATCATTGCACATGACAATGAATGAGACTTAATGAAGTTATCCCACCTTATTTCTAGGAGTGCTCAGAATCCTGGTTTCAAAAATGAAGTGACCCCTCAGGTAATCAATTAGTCACAGTTTTAGGCCACACACATGACTGTAATTTTAACAGTGTGTAGGATTTACGGATATCCATTGAGTCCAACATTTTCCAAGATGAACTGACAAACCAAACTCTTGTGCTCTAGGTGGGGCTTTTTTTTCTTGCAGCCATTGTAGGTTCTTTTACACACTTAAAAGGATTAGGGGAAGCTAAGAGTATTCATTTGGTTGTTATCTTCAACCTCACTGCCAGATACCACTAAATCTTACACACTGCACCTTAAATAATTAAGGTTTAACACTTTATACTTATGCTATTCATTATTTTCTCCTCAGGCTGAGGTAGACTCGCAGGGGAAGAAACACATGACGGCCAAGCAGAGAAGGTAAATACATGGAATAAAGTACTTAACAGTTTACTTTGTACTTCCTCCCTTTAAGCTCATACAACAAACTAAAGAGGCTCTCAGCAGTACTGTTGAGGCATTTTGTCAGTTTAAGGAAAAACAACGACAGCTGCAGATGACTGCATTTAAATTTCTGATTGGCCTGTCATTGATTTATTCCTGTGTGGCCTGTGTTTGCTGACTGTGCACCTAGAGAAGAGAAGAAGAAGAAGCAGAAACAGGAAGATTGCAACACTGAAGAAAAGATGGAAGTTTCATGCGCTGGATCAGCAGTAGAACAGGGATCCAAAGGTGGAGGAGGCCCCACCCAGCAGCCACTGAAGAGGGGTCAAAGGGTAAGAGGAGTGTGGAG
>JAPZDZ010000007.1:9512794-9524881 GCA_029783805.1 Acanthurus tennentii | reverse complement strand
ATATCATCCTGTGTTGCAGGACACTGACCTGTCCAGAAACATGCCGGGAAAAGTTAAAGTGTCTGCTCCAAACCTGCTGGCTGCCAAGAAGAAATGAGAGATGAATGAACGCAAACCTGACAAGGAGTGTAGATTTAGAGGATTTTCAGCGGGATTCTTCTACATTTCAAACACATACAGATTAAGATGGAATCAGTTCTGTCTGAATATGAATAATTTTATTCTAAAGATTAACTGTATTGTCTACCAACAGTTTTGTTGAAATGAAAACATGTAAATGAACAAAAGTTGAACAGGACATATCTTATGGTATGCATTTATTCTTTGAGTATAAAGTAACCATATGCATTGTACTCTACAATAAAAAACACAAAGGGAACATTGTGCAAACCAGGCAAATACAAACAAAGCCTTACTGACATTAGGCAATTCAGTGCAACGTGGCTCAACATCAAATGCACTCAATCAAACACAGTAACTTAAAGGTGGGGTGGGTCATTCTGGAGAAAAATTGGCTGTGTTTACTTAATTTAAAATTAGATAAGTATCCTCACAGTAGGCAAGCTGTCCATTCTGTGTGTTTGCATAGTGGCAGAGTGGCTCGGGTTAAGCCACACAGCACTACTACAGCCAGTCAGCAACAGGTGGCATTCATACTCAAGGACACAACAATATCAATCTCTTGGCTAAATGACCCACCCCAACTTTAAATCATTGATTAAACAAAATTAAAATGCTACAGGAGCCACTCATGACGATTTAAGGGCTTTAAAAGCCACTTTCAGAACAAAGAACCCACACATTTCCTCAAAAATATATAAATTACTATATATATATGTATATAAATAAAAACGAAGAATTAACATTTCTGTGGCTTCAGAGTAGATCATGTTGTGTAGCAAAGCACTACTTTTAGATCTGTGAGAACCTAAACTATGGCAATCATTTGTATTCAAGATCGTGCCAAATATCAGTAATAGGAATCATTAGGCAGTGGGCTCCCTTTAAATATCTTCACAGCCAAAGCAAAGCTGTTTCAGCCTTGCACCACTTAATATAGTGTTAAGACATTAAACACATATTTTGAGTTGTTTCTAGGTTGAGGAAGACCAGTGAAAAACACATTTTTTTTACATCGTTACAATTACAGTAAATGTATGTTATATTCAACAAATATTACTCTCATCTTGACTGTTGAGTATATTCACAGGATATAAGAATCTTCCAGTGGAAAGAGGGTTCACAAAAAACACAAGCTGAAGCCCTGCCCCCATTCCAAACTATACTTTTTTTCCCTCACAAGCCTCATTAACAGTCAAAGGGTCTTTTTTCCAGTGGTCTTCCTGAATAAGCTTTTCAGGAGGAGTGATGAAAGAACTATGTTGAGTCAAGAACTGACCCAAAGGTAGTATGGGGCTCTCCCTTATATGCTGTGCATCACCTGCACTGCTACTGCACCTAAAGTATACTGGCTTTGCAAAATTCACCTTTAAATTAAAAAACAAAAAGAGGTCATGAACTGCTTTGAGCAAGCCTGAGAACCTTTGTGTGTCAACTAGGATCCACATCCAATGGTTCAACAGCTGTTCACTATTGCTTTTTATAGATTTTGTTTTTTTACAGGTGTCAACACACAAAGTAATGCCCTCATGAACTACCTGCTCATCTTCTACAATTCTCCTGTTATCCTCTTGTCCGAATCCTTCCTCTTGGCCTAGGAGCCCAGTGTGTTGACACGAGCCATTCTCTGTTTGAGGCTGTGCAGCAGGTGTTTGGGTAGGCAGTCCCAGTAGCTGGACAAACGCTCCCTATGCTGCAGAATGGCCTCCATACAGAAGCTGGAGAGGGTAAAGACAGGCAAATATGAGCATAACAGGAAAAAATTTCTGTTTCAAGGGTGAAATAAGTCCACATTGTAAAACGTCATCTTTGCTTCTACACACTCACCGAACTAGCGATTTTGGCTGAACATTAAAAATCAGTAGCTCATTGCTGTGTGCCTGTAAAGTAAAATAACACACACAATTCAGTAACAAATCTTTCAATGTGAATCTTTCAATATGAATATATACTAGATTAAGGTATGCTTTGTAGTTTACAGCTCTGTGATGAGATAACAGGTTGTTGGCACATCCTCCAAACACAAACACTTCCCCATCTGGACCAGAGCACGCTGTGTGCCACAACCTGAAAACACACACACACACACACACACACACACACACAGAGCACAAGGTCAAAAACTTTCTACTCACAATGAACTTTCCCAACATTTTCACAACTGCACATCCAAATAAGTGTGTGTCCTTTAGTTTAAAATATTCTACAAGCACACACCCCTTCACCGTGACATGAGAATTACCTTGGTCTTTCCGTGTGACTGTGTTTGAAAGGCTTCCATTCATTTTTGCTCACATAGTACAGCCAAGCGTCACCTGTAAAACATAAGTTCTTAAGATCAGAGATCATTTTGGAGCAGCGAGGACAACCGAGTGAGGGCAGTGGGTCAGGCTTACTCAATGTCTCTCTGTCCGTTGTGAAACCTCCAAATAAGAAGATGTGGTCTGGTGACACAGGAGTGAAGGAGTGCCAAGAGCGACCCACCGGACCCTGCTGAGGAAGGCTCCTACAACATGACAGGGAGGGTCAGAGGGAAACATTAGAGCAAGAAAAATGTAGTTGTGACAACGCTAAGGGGTGGGACCATTAAAAATGTTATCTTGACATTTGTTAGAGGGCAAGAGTCAATTTTAGGCATCATCCCCCTGTTTTGCAAGAGGTGTCCTAATATTAAGATGGCTTTAACACTGTTTCCCAGCTTGAGTGAGATTCACCTTAAGAAAATGAGCAACACTTACATTTCATGCCACTCCCATGTGTCCAGGTCAATGTAATACAAGTCATTTAGCCTGTAGTTCTGTAGACAGAGATGGAGATGGGAATTAAGCTAGTTCAAAATCATGAATGCACTTTTGAAATTGTAGGTAAAATCAACTTTATGTCAGGAGGTTACAGAGATCCATATTTTGGATTCTTAAGTTTTTGCTTCCTTACCTTGTATCGTCCCCCAAACACATAGCCTCTGTTACCTACTGTGGCACACGCGTGAGCTGCTCTTGGGGATGGAGTGTTTCCCTACGTCAGGCCACACCAGACAAAATGTCAGTCACTTTGCAGTATTAATTGTATTGTTTCTTAGAATTACCATATTTACAAAGAAGAAAGAAAATTTTCAATGTGGCGAAGGTGAAACTATTATTTGCTGTTGGACAGGGAGTTGGCTCTCTGCATGCTAATGCATGCAAGTGTGTGTCTGTGCTTAAGTTGTGCGAGGTGAAATTGGTGGGGAATGTGCAAAGGTTAACCTTGGTGATGGGCTGGCTCCATGTAGATGTTTCCAGGTCAAGGATATGGATGTGGTTGTTCCAGCCTCGCCCAGGGCTGTCCCACTATGAACAAAAATAAAAGATTCCTTCAGTCAACTGTTAGCTTTACAGGAAATATATTTCTGCTTTTTCTCATAGCTTGGTATGAAAAACTCAGATTTTCTTTTACACTAATGTAATGTATTATAATAAGAGGATTACTGTTTACAGACCACAAGGGAAGATGATTCATCATATTCAAAAGTTCCTTGATGAGGTCCTTGTGCAGCATAGCCGTAGCCCCCAAAGAATATAAGTCTGAGGAAAGAGTACCATAAGATAAAGAATTGAGATTACTCTTCAGAATATATTATTGTGTATTTACTATTAAAACCTTTGTAACATGATCACATTAAATATTTTACATCTGGCACACGTGAGAACACCATTATGCCTTTCAATACTCAAACCTAGTTTTAGTGCATTTCTGAAATTTAGTGGCTTAAAGGTATTTCAGTTTTGCATCTAGAGGTTAAATCAGAGCTTTGGCATGGGCTTTTTAATTGTTACTTGCATTTCAAATGTCACCTTAAAATCAAAATCTATGGACAAAACACACAAGTCGTCCCTCACCTGTTCTTTTGAACCCAGCACCCCAGCTTGTCCTTGGCAGATGGAGGAAGTCCTTTAAGATCCCTCATTTCTTCCCAAACCAGGCTGGGAGCTCTGAGGGGCAGACGGTAGATCTGCAAAGCAAAGCATAGTATACAGGAGTTTTGAAAGATAATCTTAAACAGCAGACTGTACAACTTCAAGGTGTGATACATTAAATTACAGAACATAAAGAATAAATGTAGATATTAAGAAATTTGCTGGATATAAGGAACAAACTGTACCCTGTTGGTGTTTCCCCTGGCATGATGGCCCCCAAATAGGTAGAGGACTCCATCGACACAAACCCCACAGCTGCCTGACATGGATGTGTGCAGGTTACCTCTGGCTATGTGCTTTGCCCTGAGAACAATTAAGGGGATTTATTTATCTACCACTAATGACATGTTTAAAGACAAGGACAATAAAACATGTATGGAACTTCAATAAAATAGTTATTACCATACTCCAGACTCCATGTTGTACGTCCAGATCTCATTTCTTGGCAGGTATAAGTCAAAGAATCCATGGTTTTGAGCATTCTTGTACAAAGGGGAGATAGAATGTAATTTATATAAAAATGCAAGCAGTGTGTCTGATATCAATACTGCATTTTTTGGAGATACTTCTGAAAAACTCCTTACCTTATATCCACCCCACACATACATGATGTTTCTGTCAACCACTGCTATATGACCACTACGCTCAGCTGGGGTATCCAACTCAAAGGATTCAGATGCTTCAGTGTCCAAGGGTTGTTCATCCTCCACCTCCTCTTCTTCCTCTTCCTCCTCTTCCATATCGTCATTTACCATCCAATCAAACAGTCTGTCATCTTCATCTCTATCTGAGTCATTGTCATCCTCCCCAGCTGGAAGATCTCCAATGTCTTCCTCCATCGCTGCCATTCTCTCTGCCATGTCAGTCTCCTATCAGGGCAAGAAGCATGAGAGTTAAATCATCTCGTTTGCTAGATTATTGCTGATTGGCTTATTTGATTAACTAATTGCTTTTTGAAATAATCTAAGAAAGGATAACAAAAAGCGACCCACATACAAAGCACTTACCAGACAACGACGTCTTTAGGTTAAGTTTTTACCAGCGTATATCTTCAGATATAAAGTCTACGTCACTTTGTTAGCGAGGATACGGCTAGCATAACATTAATTGAGGACAACGGGGCATATAACATTAGCCAGAAGCACGATTACTGCTGACCTACTTCACTAGCTTAACTGTTAAGGTTCCTAAATCAATGTTTACATAGTTGTTAGCTTAGCCTCTGTCCTAGACCGAAGGGTGAGCTGTCGGATCAAGTTAAAATAATGTATTTAATTTGCACGTCCTGTACAAGCTGAACTACTTAGCTGCTCACCAAGCTAGCAGGCGTCTAACAGCTGTTCAAGCAATGTGCCCACTCCCATTAGCTACACTTGTGATTTTGAACATGTAAAAAACACTCAGACGATTGTGTGTGTGGGAAAAGTTGTGATATCATATCGGCCACATTTGGGTCGAAGCTAGCCTACACGTAGCTGTGGCTTTACGTATAAATGTTTCGCTCCTGTTATCTTACCTTATCAGGTGTTTGTTTTTCTGCAAATTTCAAAAGCAGTACGACATGTAAGTGAGGTCATCACAAGCATTCTGGGGGCACGACCGGAAATAGTCGACCTTTCAAATCGGCCATCTTGGAAAGGTCGACTAACCACAACTGACGTATTTGTAACACATTTAAAGCCATAGATAAAAACAAGCATCTAAACATATATATTATTTGACATTAAAACTATTTTTCAAAGTATATTGTTTAATATCTGTCATTAAAAATAGTTAATCTATATAAATAAATAAATGCTGGGATAAATAAAGTATTTCTGATTCTGATTAAGTATATGTATTTCAATAGTACATTTCTGGCAAGTATAAAGGATGCCATTTTGATAAGTGCATTTTTAATAACAATAATCAATTTTGCTCACCTGTAATTCAGACTAAGACTAAGGCTATGATAAACAGAACTACTGGCGTATCCACTGCAAAGCACGATTTTGACTGAGGGATTCAGTACAAAGAATAAAACCTTTATTATTCATGACAAAACATTACATACAGATAATAAAAAATAAAAAACAATACAGTTGTTTGATTGCTTATTCATTTAAGCAAACACTGTCACATGCAGACTATGTACAAACAGGACAACCTCTAATCCATGATTTTCTTCAGAGTCCTTCAAGTTTGCTGTGAACACACAAGAACACATAATAAGTATAAATATTAGTGATGGCTGAAATACAGATATCTATACTTAATGATGTGGAGAGAAAAATGAAATTTCAAGAATCCATCCCACCTGTCCTCAACAGTTCTGTTGGATGGGTAGTACACCTTAAATGTGAAGCCACTTCGTGGAAATGAGCCCTATAGATAGAAATTATTGACAAATAATATTAGTGACTGATACCATGAGTCAAAAGTCAAAATATATCTTTTAGAGCTCTCACTTTGGTTTCTTGTGTTTCTTACCGGGTTGACACAGAGGCAGTGTGTGCTTGTGATGCTGAAGGGGTCATATTTGTCTGCAAAGATGATGACATCAGGGACTGGGTAGACACGCAGGGAGTAGTCATATGCCCAAAAAACAGGACTGACATACAAAGGTAGTGGAGTCAAGTGACCCTGAGATAGGATGGTCTTAACAAACTGAGGAAAGGAGAAGAAAAATAAAAAGGTACTTTATAAAACTCGAAGACATTTCACATTGTGTTTAATCTGAAATTAGACCTGAGGGTGTGCTGAAAAGTAAGATTAATGGGTTAGCGAGGCAAGTTAAGTCTTAAACCAGTGTTTGAAAGTAAATCCTTTAATTTTGCATGTCCGTTTAATGACTAACTTCACTCAAGTATGAGAGTTTGTTAAAAAAAAGCTGCAACTTACATGGTTTGGAATGTCAAGATTGTTATTAGGCAACCGCACACAGTTCCTGCACATCTTGTTGACCAAGTCTTCCCTGATAATGACAATCTCTTGAGTGCAGTACTGAATCCTGACAGAAAGAAAAAAAATGTGGGTCACTTTAATTTCTAAAAAATACAAACATTTCCAAATGTCACAAATATCTCGAAGGCTTACAAAATTAACATCCTGTACACCAAACAATATTGTGACTCTGAATAAAAGCCTCATGTTTTACCTGCATGGGTTAGTAGTGAACACAGAAAATGGCACCCTCTGCCTAAACTCCTCTGTGATATGATCTGCCAAGGGAGGCCTGAGGGAAACATAATAAAATATTTTTCAGACCACTAAAAATAATGCTGTTAAAAAAGCAGATTTAATTTTTACCTTGGCAGGATGGTGCCTGGACCAGGGTCTCCAGGGCCAGGAACAAACACAAAGCGACTACTGCAGGCGAGGAAGGAACATGTTTAAATCAAACACATTTAAAACTAAAGCATTTATAAATAGACAAGAGTAGAATGGACAAACAACTTTATTAGATCATACCTGCTGTGAATGCTGGGGTATGCACATATAGCATCTGCAAGAGCTTTCAATGACTCTAAAACGAGCAAAATCAATTCAATTATGAAATGTTGTCTGTTTATACCTCTTAAACACAGAGATCTCAAGATCCAAAGTGCATTATGAGTGTTAAGAAGCAAAAGTCTTACCTTTGAGTGATTTAATCTGTGTTTTTCCATAAGGGGCAGATGAGAAGCTACCACACAAAATGAAACAGGTGGGAGGCATCGAAGAATAACCTGCAGGAAAAAAACAAAGTGAAGCTGAAAGTCACTGGTGCCTCATAAAGTGCAAGGTCTTGGCCTTTAAAGTCTAAGTTTAAGTCTACAATAACAGACCTGAGAACATGAGATGGAGCTTTTCCATCACTTCAACGTTGTCCAGCCAAACATCAGAGATGATTACAAACATGGCGTCCTCATTCTCCTCCTCAAGTTGCTTCAGCTTGGCTGAGGCCTTTACTGAGGTGGTGGATGGACCACCAAAGAAGTTTATATTGCCGTAGTATGCCCTGGCAACACAGCAAGAACCACAGAGTGAGGGTGCAGGAAGAGCATTTGTGGAGCTCAGCTCATTGATCATGCAGAATTAACCTTTAAGAAACTGAAAACTAAACTAACATGCTAATGAAAAAATGAAGACTCAATCAATGCTGTAGAAAAGCAGAATTGCCTTTAATTTCCCTACACACCTATGTTGTACATACACAGATGCAGCCAGAGATCTTTCTTCACCTTTTCTGCAATCACTGATTCACCCTAAAGTTATTTTCTCATCACTACCTTCACAGCTCACTATTTAAATTTGCAATTAAAGTTTGTCTGAACACTTTTTCTCCAATCCACTGACCTTGTGCTTGATGACGGCTCTGTTGGTGGAAACCCAAAGCCATTTACATGGAAAACTGAATCTTCGTACCAACCTACAGAACAAAGGGCAAATGTTTCATTTCTTTCTAGTAATCTTCGTGATGATATTTTCTTGTTTTAACATTGTAAATTATTTTTCTTTTTTCATTCTCTCCGTTAAGGTTATGGTAGAGGTTGCTAACTCACCTTCTGCTAGTACAAAGCAGGATTCTGTGTACAGGCCATTATGAAACTGGTGAGGACCTCATTAAGGAATAAATGCAAATGTCTTTGTATTATATAAAGTAGTTTTTGTTGAGAAGCCTCTACAAACTGATAAAAGGATATTGCTTTAGACATGTCCAGCTGTACTGTTCCACTTGGGTCTTCCAAGTAGAATTTACCCTTTAAAGAAATAAGAAATGTTTTAGAAACTATATGGAAATATACATTTTCCTTTAAAACTTTATTTCAGCAACTCACCTCTTTCAGTTGTGTGATCATTCCTAGTACAATCACCTCTCCTAGTTTAGCTGTGCTGCCAAGGAGTGCTTCGATTGTCTTGAGCTGTGAAAGACAAATCACACAGAAAAATAACGGTTTGTCAAATGCAAAAGAGTAATACAATCTCCAACTGACGAAGCAGTTCAGCACAGATGACAGAGGTTGTGATTGTGAGCTGGCTACCTGAAATTTGTTCTGACCCTCTTCAACAGCAGCTCCTATAGCAGGTGGGGTGAAGAGCTCATGCCGATGAATTCGCTTAAAAAAAAAACAAAAACGTGTCTTTGTGAATACAACATGAAAGACACTCACACTGAATGCTTGGTAATTGGGAAATCAACAGGGCTAACTGACCTGTTGTAAGATGGTGTATCGCTCACGGAAGAGTTCAGCTTTGTCCTTAGACAATCCACACAGACTGGGGGCTGGATGGCTCGTCATACTAATGCTAAATTTAAAAAAGGCATAATAAACCTTTCATAACTTTGCCTGCAAGTAACAGTAATGCACAAGGTCTGAACCACATGTTTCTAAATATACTGAGACTAACATTAGGAGCAAAAAAACACAGAGAAGAGAGAAACTGGTCCTTAACTCACGGTACAAATTTTTTCCTCTCCACACTGTAAATGTATCTGGGCACATCAAAGGCTCCAATGATGTTGAAAACATTATCTCTGGAAGAGAGTTAAAGAACTTTCATTGGTAAGGGTTTTTACAGGAAATGAGGTCAGCTCAACTGTTACAGTTGTAGGTTAAATAGCCATAAAATGGTAACGTAGAGTGTAGTGCAAGTACTACATTATTACACTCGGGCAAAGATGTGACTGAAGGCATGGAAAATTTCACCCTGCATATTGAAGGCATATTGTTATACACATCAGTATAATTCATTCTTAGTGCATATAAGTGTTTGATAATGTGTATCCACCTATGTGGAGCATCTGTCTATAATTCAAACTTTTCAGAATAACAATAAAGAATTGGTCGATTGAAGCACTTACATGGTTTCATCACAAGACTGAGTGCAATCCTGCACAGCACTTTCCACCACAGTCAGCTCTATCATACTAGAGGACACTGGTGAAAAACACAAACTGTGGTCACAGTCACACTTAAGGACAACACAGACACACATAGATTGTGAATCTATCTTACTTGAATTTAAAGTGAGTAGTAATACTGCTGTACTTACAAGGCTGCTTTTCCACTGCATCCAGGATCCTTTCAATAACATTGTTCAGTTCAGAGGGATCGACAGACTCCAGCACTTCCACAAGGTATCTGCTGGCTTCACTGGAGCACAGAACAATGAGAACATGCGAATGTAGAGAAACTAGCATAGGCTTAATATTCTCGAGGAAATGTACGTATATTTACTTCAACTGAAATATTTCGCTACCTCTGAAATGTCTTAAAATGTATTTTAAATGGATTTCTTAAGATACTAATTGTGATACGAAAGAACTTACTGTCACTTCAAGGGCGACCACCTCAGTGTAAACATTAAAAGGAGCTGAGGTTTCACTTGAAGTGTAAGTGATGGAAGCTATATAGGTTAATTTAAACAACCATATTTTTTACAGCCTGCATGACGTTATTATCGCTCATTTTCTGTTGCCATTCTCTTGAAAAAAGCATAAAGTATAAAAAGCATCGACGGCCCAGTCTCTCCCTTTCTTTGACGCGATACATGAATTAGTATTGTGTTTTCTCTCTCGCTGTACAAATTTCAGCAACGTTACAATATTTGCAAATACCGGTTTAATAAAGTTTATTATTTAGAAGGTACTTACGGTCGTAGCATAAGACCCCGCATCTTGAAGCCAGCTGACATTTTCGTCTTTATTTTGCGAGCAACATCCATGATTGTATCTGTCTAACTCAAGAGTTCGCGCTAAATTCGACTTCCGGGTGCGTTTCATCATTTCCGCTGAAGAATCGCGCGCTTCTCTAAATAAAACAAAATAAATAATTGATAAATTGTTTATCAACATTTCTTCGATGAATTCATATCAGTGCATATATTGCATATATAATGAAGTTAAAGAAACTTGAGGATATTTTCAAAATTCGCGCCCCTAGCAATGTTTTAAAAAAGAACCACATTATTTTACATTAACGCCATCATGATTAGTATTGCTATTTCCCTAGGCGTATTGTTTACAAATAGCAACGGTGATCATTATTACCTCTCACTTCGGCAAGAAATTAAGTCTGGAGCTGTATGAGGGTTTTTTCGGTTGTTCTTTTTTATTTAAAATTCTTAACACCTATAAATTCGACACAGATGATGGAGACGGTACGATTTGGACCTGTGTTTTTATGCTGTTTTGTCACAAAATAATCGATTTAACGACATGAAATTGATGAAAGTCGGTGTACCTTGGCATGAGAAATTTTTTTTTAAAAATTTATTTATTTGTAAATATGTATTAACTGCTTATTGCATTTTTAAGAATTTACTTATTGGTACCTGCCACTCAGTTACTCTAACCACTGCAGGTCACTTAGCCTACAGTTTTTGATAAATAGGCCTACCTTGCTTCTTCTTTCTCATTCTACTGCCATGAGGGAGTCGCTTTTGTTTGATTTGTCTACAGTTTGACAACAAATACAGGTGTTTTGAAGTGGAATCCTTATGTTTGTAATTTGACACATAGAGCCACACCCCTCCAGTGCACTTAACCTATTTGTCATGGAATCTGCATTTGGAAGACACAGTTCCATTATGGCGCCCCATGGGAGGAGCGGACACACGGCGGTGGTGGAGGAAAACCTGCTGTATGTGTGGGGAGGCTGTGCGGTGAGGACAACAAAAAGACATTTTTACATGTTACAGTGCTTACTCCAAACGACTTTTAGCGACACAAATCTTTTCTCTGCTGAAAAAAGGACAACCCCCCCCAAAAAAGTAGGCCAGAAACATGTTCTATTTAAAGATCTAACTTTTGAGTTCAAGTTTGTTTTTGACCAGTACTAAAGTTATTTATTTTTGTTAGCGTCTGATCTATTCTATCATTTACTTTCGTGTTTTCTGTCGTTATTTGTTGTTGCTGTTGCTGTTTTGTTCACATGTGATTACAGCTTTCTTAGGCTGCAGTTGCCCTTTGGGATATACTATCTATCTATCTATCTATCTATCTATCTATCTATCTATCTATCTATCTATCTATCTATCTATCTATCTA
>JAPZDZ010000007.1:9471981-9482846 GCA_029783805.1 Acanthurus tennentii | reverse complement strand
AAGTATTCGTGTTAAATGCTACTCTTAATCAAACTTCTCATTTAATAAGTATTAATTTAAAGAAAAATTATCTGATATTTTCCAAAAAAAGGAAAGAATAGGGAAAAATAAAAAAAATGCACACAAATTTGAATATTATCTTGTCTCCTCTTATGTGGCCTGTTACTTAAGTTGGATTCTGAATGCATGAACTCTACAATTAAAAGAAAGTTTATTGCTGTATATGTATTTTTACTTTAATTAAACGATCTGACAAGGCACAGTTAACACAATCTTTTATAGCAGAATCGCAGAGTAGCAGTAAGTTCATGTCTGTTTGCTCCTGCCTAATGAGATGTGTCTGCCCTCCGCTTGAGTCTTCACCCTGACTGAGCTCTGCTCGGTGCTGGACCGAACAGACGAAGAAGTGCTGTGGTGTCCAAACACAGAAAACCTTGCTTGTTGGACACAGAAAGACGTCCTGTACTTGGGTCAGCAATCCTTCTATCCCCTAAAAAAAGTGCAGCTGGAGCCTCTCTCGCAAGATTAATGACCATTGATCCCGGCACAAGCCACCAGGGCAGCAAACCACCGTTTCCCTCCAGGTTCCACCAGCAGTAAAATCCTCATTACACACTTTCTGAGTCTTTAGGTTGCCCCTCTGCTCAGCCCGAACCAAGCCCAAGGACAGCTGATGCTGTTTGGTTTGTTTTGTTCAGTCAAGTGTGTTGATGCGGCCGATGTTTGCTTATTAATGTATTTCAGTAGTGCGCTTTATTGTGAATTCTATAATGTCCGAATTTTTTGTTTACAGCATGTTTTTTTTTTTGGAGTGAATATAAAAATGCAAGGTGAGAGGGAGCAAACCACTGGTGACCACCGCGATGCAAAGAAAAGGGCACAGTCTGAACTGCATTTATTTAAAGAGACAAGGACTCAAAACAAAGTTGTCTAGACCACACTCTGCTGCAGACCCTCTCATTTGCAGTTAAAACAGGAAGCGCGTATAATCATCTGTGTGTTTGGAGATCTTATTCCTCGCTTCTGCACAACCTTCCTAATCAGATGAGCGTTTTAAAAGCACAAGGGGCAGAGGATCATTGCCAATATGGGGCTGAAACAGCAAATTACCATTCAGCAGGAATAGTCCTGTTGTAAATCAGCTCCAGCTGTATTCTGATCTGTGGATAACGGTCTGACTTCTGCCCCAAACACCATCTTTGATGTTGGCACAGGTTTGAAGTAAGAGTGATTAAAATACAGGCTTTTTATAAACTGTAAGCAGGTTTCTATTCAGAAATAATTTTGATTTTTTTTAAGAGTTTAGTTTGAAGTTAACTGACTTGCGTTCATTTGAAATCAGTCTCTGACTAACAAACAGCTCAAAATGGGATGTTGGGGACTAATTAACGATATTATTGCAAGTAGAGTACTGGTGGTATCAGTTTCATAACACTGAGAGACATTTTCGATGATAGAGCCCAGCAGGGAATCTGCAGAGTGATCTTGATAGAGAGCAGTTAGAGTTGCAGAAGTCTTTCTCATATTATCTAATTGCACCTCAACCTGGTATGTCAGAAATTAATCAGCCAAATATACATGAGAGTCACATGCTGCTTATATTTGTGAAATGGTTTATGGAGCAGATCCTACAGCAGATGTTTAAATGAATAAAGTCTTTCATAGTTTTGAGCTTTTTTCAAAAGAGCAGCAACACTGGACTTTTTCCAGGGGTGTCAAGAGATTGACAGGTAAGTCATGGCACAGCAACAGAGTTAGGACCCAGAGGTGCAGTGGTATATGTTTAACCACAACCCACATGCATGCTGGTAAGTCGTGGCTTGTTCCGATGGTTACGCAACCACCATTTTTTCTGTGGCAAGTTTACATACATTTGTTGCTTTGACTGACCCTACAATTAAATATTAGGCTGACTTACTGACCCAACAGTCAGCCAAACATCTAGCTAAGTAGTATTCAGTGACACCATGAAAGTAGAAGGTTGCAATTAGCATGGCATTATGCAATGTAATTGAATGAACACATGTAGTTCATGTTTGGAAAGGTTTCATTTACATGCCAAGTGAATGAAGATGCATTTTAAATTTACATTTTAAGGGAACATTGCAGTTCAGGCAGAGGTCAACGCTGCAAACACTTAGCTAAGCAAGCTCTTAGCTACTGCAGACACTACTGCATGCCATCTGTTATGAAAAAATAAACTAAAGAGAGGATGATCAGCATGAATTAGGAGGGAAAGTGGTAGGCAAACTCTGGGCTAAATTCCCAGTCCTGGTCCTTTGGTTCCCCTTTTTAAATGGCCAATAGAGACTCCTGCCGCCTGCTGGTATGGAGAGTTATTTCTGAGTTGCAAGTTGGCCACTGGCTGTATATTTTTATGGCGCAACTTTTTGGTAAAAACCAAGGGGCAAACTCCTCACTTCCACATTGAAGCGCACCAGGAAGTACAAAAACCTACAATTCCTCGATGGACCGCTTGAGGCTGGCTCCAAAAGGGAGCAAATTCTCATTGGAGCCCATGTTAAAATGGCCAACTTTAGAGCAGAAATAAACATATTTAAAGCCTGGTTTTAACAACGTTTTTTTGTCTACAGCTTCTCTACCATCTCATGAAAACTCTGAGAGGGGTGAATTTTTTTCTAACTCATTTTTTTATTTTATATTTAAGCTTAAAATCCGGCTATTCGGCTGTTGATTGACAGCCTGTTGACGTATCACCGGGGGCTGTTAGCTGAGTGGCAGCACTGTCCGTCCTTTGGGCCCCGCCTCTTTTCCCATATTTGGTTTTTCGTCGTTTATGTGGGCTCTCGACGGAGTCACGTGCAGGCCAATGGCGGCGCCCAGAAAGAGATTTTTTAGACTTCACTTTCGCTCATGCAGAAACCAATGGGTGACGTCATGGAGGGTTTGTCCAGTGTTTTATACAGTCAATGGTAAAAACACAGGCAACATGAGTAAACACAACAGTCAGCTTTTTTGATGTTAGTTTTTTGATTTTGGTTTAGTGAGTCTGGAGCTTTGAACACACTGGATGCCGCCGATAGCTTGTACTTGCATGAAAGGAAGGTTGTGTGAATGTTCAGAGAGACTCTCGTCTAACAGAGTTGCTCTGCCTTAGAGCTATTGACCCAGCATCTACCTCGGCCCTGGGAATTCAACTATATCTGACCTTTGATTTCCTCTGTGGGTGTAAGAGTAGGTCAAGGGAAGGAGAGAGCAACACTGTGCACTCTCTTTAAACCTGAGTAAAAATATGTACAGTATGTACTTGACTTACTGTTTTTTCTTTCAACTGAGTGGTGAAATTTGTAAAATGTGAGGTAGAACAAGTTGTTTATATATATATATATGTATACCGATGTTGCTCAATTAATGATGTTGTTTTCTGTGCATCCAGATGAGTTGATAATACTTCACTGCTCATTATAAATTGACCTACAGTGCTGATGTCAGTGATCTGGAACTGGTAATGGTGTGTGGATAAGTTGCCCATAAAACCAGCATGAGGAAACATGCTGTCACAGCAGCCAGATCATCAGGACCCCAAACAAGGAAATGCTCTGATGGACACTAATCATTCAAGATCAAATGCTTTTCAATTAACCAATAACATCTGCTCACAGAGTCATTCTGGTGACTCGCCATATGTTTCTGCAGCCTCAAAGTGGTGGCGACGAGAGATGGATGTGTGACGATCTGTCGCCAAAATAGAGACAAGATTAACATTGATGGATGCAGATGATGTCTCACTCAGGCTTGAACTTATTTGACTGGAAAAATGAAAGATCCTTCAATGTGACCCGAACTTAGAGTGGAAGAAAAACTTTTTTTGCTTACCCAAATTGCTCTCTCAAAGACAACCAAATGACCTTCTGTTTGTCTCAGAGCAGGGCAGCTAGCAACAACACATGACACTAAATCTGATTTCAAATGTCCAAAAAGAAACAATCAAAACCACCTCAAAAGTATGAAAATAAGACAAATGTTCACTGATGACGTAAAGTTTGATTATAATTTTATGCAAACAAGTTACCACGCAGAGCTGGGCGTTGTAATGCAGTAGAAGAAAACATTAGCAGCATTAGCAACAATGAGTTTATGAGGCCTGGTGGCAGACAACTGCATAGTGAAAACGAGACATATAGGGAACTAATCAAAACACAGATGGTGTCATTATTCAACAGCCATTAGACTTTGCATTAAACATTTACTTCATAATTATAAATGAAAGTAAAAAAAAATGTCTACTGCTTTTTAAATTGGAAATTAGCATGAGATAATATCTTAAGCATTTTTTTAACATATGCTTTAGCATAAACTGATGGCAGCCCAGTCATGGAGATACTTGGATGAGCTGTTTTCAACCTAATTAACAATCTGCTTAACCATACGGACAACTGATGTTGTAAATGGAAGCCTTACCTTGTGCAGATGGGCTAAAAATAACAGGTAAACAAACAGAGAGCTTCATCATCATTTAGATTCCAACACATGCATCTCTCATATAATAACAAAGGAAAATCAGATTCATTCATTTAAATAATTGCATTTGCTCCTGTTTTTGTCCCAAGTTAATTAGCAAACATTTTAGCTCAGAGAAGAAAAAATATCTGCTCTTATTAAGTGGGATAAACAGGGGCTGTCAGCACATCTTTACAAGTCTTATGTGTAATACAAATAAGCCCTGCTGCTTGTAGGTGCAGTAGCTCTGAGAGGGTTTTCATCCATAGCTGAACAATTTTCTGCTCCTCTGGGATCCTTTGCATCAATTCAATTTATTTCAGTAAATGGACCAATTCATCAGGGAAATTTGGTATGTCATTTGTGTTTTTCATCAAGCGATACCTTCCTCCGCTTTTTTCGCCAACACAAATGGATTAAACACTTATGCAGAGATCTTGAACCTACTGTGCATCTGCATGAGAGGTTATTGTGTGCTGACAGCATAAGGGAGAGAAGCTCAGTTCATGTTTGGAGGCATCGTGATAATTAACATTATCAGGTGTTTACTGCTCATTCTCCATAGGCTGATATTGATTGTTGAGTTTAGGAGAGCAAACATATTTTCTGACACTGCATGATAAATTGGTTTGACCTTAATTTGATTTTCTTTTCATTTAATCAGTGATGAGATGACAAAAAAACCCATCAGTTTGAATCCAGACTCAGGGAGAAAAGTCTGCCAGTGTAAAAAAAAGTAAAATAGGTGAAAATTAAATTACATGAAATCCAACAGAAACCAGCTCAGATAATAAGGCTTTTCCTGAAAAGGCAGCAAGAGGCTGGTGCTCCGTATCCTTCCAGATGTCTGTGTGAAATCCGCTCCTCCCTGCTGGCCCACACGGACAAGCTCATGTCATCCCTGTGACATTTCCAGAGCCTTCACATTTCATCAGGGCAGTAATTAATCATTGCCGAAACAATGTGGCGGCCTGGAACACCAGGGCTGCCACGCAGTAAGGAGGAGAGCGAGCGCTGCCAGGGGCCCTCTTTGGCACCCGCCGGGGTGCGACAGGCAGAGCGTTGCCATGGTGAAGCCTCGGCAGCGTGGAGGACCATCATACCGCTGTGACATCTGTTGGCATCACGAGCACGGATAAGACACTCAGGGTGCTCCATGTTTGCAGGATAATGACTATGACCACATTTGTAAAACACTTTTCCAAACAAACTCACTTAGGAATAATTCGACTGAATTTGAATTTGAGAGCAGATTTTAAAAAACATTTCTTTTAAAAGCATTGAATTATTAAAATTAACAAACTATTATTGTCTCATGTTATACTTTCTTAAGTTTTGGCCTTCTAAATCCGCCAACGCTCTTCCCGTTTAAAATCTTTAATAAAAGTCCTCTGAAAGTTTTACCATAAAACATTTTAAACTGCAATGAAAAACAAAACAAAAAAGCAGGTGCCTGAAAGAAATAATTCCTCTATCACAAACACATTTTCTTGATTTTTGGTGAAGTATCACTGACCACCCAGTTGGGGTTAAATTCAGATTTCACATGCAGTTCAGTGGCACCATGTTGCCGGATTTAATGGCACAGAGGTAAAGGAATTTTATTATCCATCTTTGAAATTTGAAGGCTCTTGTCTTTATGAAGCTAAAGCCTTATAAAAATGACCATGCTGACTTTAACTTTTCTCCAGACAAGATTCAGTTAATCTAACCTACCACATAAAAATCTTTGCAGAGAGCTACACTATAACTGGTTATTAAATGTTTCAATCATTGGTTTTTATTAAGAATCTGACTTGGTATAAATAGAAATGGCCCTTTTCGTTTGGTATTTTTAAATAAATAAGTATAAACAATTAAAACCAGATATCATCATGCTGAAACCTGACTGAACTTCTACAACCTTGTGTTCACATAAGTGAGGAAGCATTTAATCAACTGATTTTTTTAAAGGTGAATTCTGCTGTTTTTAAAATCTTGTTCACATACTTTTGTGTACAAATAAGTGGTGCTTCCTGCAAGACTCCTGTGAGTTTTAGTATTTCAAAGTGTTCAAGAGTTTTCAGTTAAACATAAAGGATTTAACTCTTTAACATAAAAATCAATCTGGTCTGATCTGATGTTAACATCTGTTACTGTTGTCGGTCATTTAGAATAACAACTGCAGCCTTTTAGCAGTTCTAGTAAACACAAAGGCATCCATAGTTGCCCCAAAGGATTACACTGCAGCTATTAAAACAATGGTGAGACCCCCCTTGAGGTGAACTACTGAAACAGCTTCAAAACTTTTGGTAAGTATCAGTGGTTTGTGCAACAAAATATTCAAAAATGAGGCCACAGTTTGAAAAAAGATTCCTCCTTTTATCTACTTAGCGCCTTGGTGAAAGCATTGATCCAAAAAAAACCCCCAAAACTCGGTTTTGCATTATTAAGGATTGTTTTTTAAAATGTGATGAGTCCAACTGCAAAAAGTAGGCTGAAGAATAGAAGCAGAAAGTGTCTCGAAAACAAAATAGACTGGAAAAAAATAGACTTGCCACCTCTGTTTCCTTGTCAGGGCAGTAAAACATAGTGTACAGTGATAAAGAAACACAGCCTGCAGGCAGGAATAAAGGCTGAAAGAGAGCCAGATGTGCCCCGGACTTTCAGGGTGTATTAAGTGTAGGAGTACAGATAACCTACTTCAGGTCTGTCAGATGTACACACATTCTCTGAAATGCCACTATGAATAAATCAAAGGCATAACAGCAACCTTCCTCCTGAGTGTATCATTATTTTATGAAAGTTACATGTAATAATGCACATGACCTTCAGGTACAGTTTCCATCCATATTTTGCATTAAACTGAGAGCTGAATTCAGTTTATTTAACTTTTGTTTTAGCCAAAGTTCACAGTCATCACCAGCTTGTCACCTTGTACCGCTGACCTTTTAATGTGTTGTTCCTGTGTGTTTGTGCGGGTGCTCTTTATCAGGGGACGATAATGAAAGCGGAGGTGCCATCTCTTGCCAGCTTTTAATGTTAATTGTCAGTGATTTGTGAAAAAAAAGAGAAAAAAAAATGGCCTCAGTCCAGGACAAAGCCAAGACGACGCTGCATTAGAGAAGGCTTTCCGTCGCAAAGGAACCGTTCGGAAAGTGAAGGAGAGTTAAGGCGCCAAGATGAATACTCACTCCCACTTTGCGGTGTTCACACAGCATACAAAATGAAAATCATAACTCCCCAAGTCAACCAAACAGGTGAGGTCAGATTATTATCAAAGCTGCTGAACCAGAAAGTTGATATAGTGTGCTGTATGTGCTCGAGGGGAAAGACACTGACAGTTCAAGGCCTTTGAGTCTGCAAGAAAACAGGGCGCTCGGTAGAAATGCATCTGCAAGCACTGGGATTATTAACATTTAGGTATGCTTACAAGACAGTATTAAATCAAAGTAAGCAAAAAAAAGAAAAGAAAAAAAGGCTGAAGCGGTGCTGTGTAGATGGACGCTCTCACATCCACACTTTTATTCACTCATTTACAATTCATGTCCAGTCACTAGCACCAACCCCCACCCTGCTGCTTGACCCCCTCTGCCTCTTGGAGAGGGAGAGAGGAGAGACGCTGTCAGAGGAAGAACAAAAAAAAAAGAAGAGAAAAGAGCCTCTGGGCCAATGCACATCTTCTCTCTGACCTTCACATGGAGTTGATCATCAAGCAGACGGTCTTTGACAGGTTTTTGACACCATTGAAGAACATGGTTTGAACTCATCTCTGCAGAGCTGATGGTCAGAGTGAAAAAAAAAACACCGGGCAGTGATACAACTAACTGTGCTGTTTTCTCTTTTCTCTGCCAGACATGCGCTCCCTGGATAAACCACACTATCAGTCGATAATGATCGGTCGAAAGCTGCAGAAAAACAAGCAGACCTTGGGTTGAGGTTTTTTTTTGTTTTTGGTCAAACACAGAATTGGCTGTCTGTTCAGGTGCTTAAAACCATCTAAGTTTACATTTTTCTCCAAGAAAAACCTTCTTGGAGGTGGATGGATGATTCAAGAAAGCAAGTGTGTCTCACTGGAGCGACGGCTACTCGCATTCTGTTTTCGAACAAATTTATTTTTTCCACAAACATGACGTTTGCTTACCTGTAAACCTAAATTAATGGATCTTATAGCCACTAGTGGCAACAGGGGTAGTTGCAATTTTTGCTAATCTGGGGGCTAATCTGTGGAGAAACATTCTTATTACCAACTCTTATTCTTAAACTGCTTAATGCTCTACTTGTCTGTTCTTTGAGGGAGAAGATGGGATTTTCACTTTTTAGCCAATTTAAAAAACTTAAAACCTGGTAACTGAGCTAAAACCGGTTATAATTAGCTACTTAAAGGTATAAGACAGAATTTTTAGACCCTAAAGTTCTTGTCTAATTTTGTACCTGTATTGATTTCTGATTGTATATATTGTTTACCGCGTGTTTTGTGTTCGCTTTGATATGCTGTCAGCGTTTCTGTTGCTGTGTTGTTGTTTGCAGCTCTCTAACAGACTCAAATCCACCAGCTTTCAGACTTGGAGGGCTCTGTGTTTTGTTTAGTCTACTAAACAGTGGCAGCTGAGAAACTAAGTCAGTCAGACAGTCTATCCCTCCAATCCTTCAAGGCAGTCTACCGGTCTGATGGATGAGAATTGAAAGGCAAATCAATAGAGATCACAGCTTAAATGAAGAGTGATTTTAATTGGCTTACTGTTATTGACGGATGCTTCCCTCAGCTCCTTGGACTTGCTCTGGGGCCACACGAGAGCCTTCACCATTGCTCCAGCAAGTGAAGATTTGCTGATAGTCAGCTGTTCACTGAATAAAATGATGACTAACGAGGGGTGACAATAGCAATTTAGATCTGCCCACATCTGCCTGTGGTATGACTCTTTTCAGGGGCTGTTAAGGGATTGACAAACACACTCTGCATGACGAAGAGTCTGTTAAAAAATGGCAAAGACAAGTTGCCATCCATAACAGCTGCAATGTGCGAATACCTTAAAGTGAGCAGACACAGAAAAAATGTTGTTCCTATTGAAATTAGACTCAATATAAATGAAGGTAGAGGCTGAAAACAGATAAACATTCCTCTAATGTGGTTTTATGATATTGTAGAAGATGGCTTTGGCAGTCGGAGTTTCTCATGGATCATAATAAATTCTCAAAATGTGCTGATGAAATCTTCTTTGCATAATGAGGGGGGAGTTCTCAGAAACACAAGGGGGAGAGAAGATGTAGAGGGCAATTTCAGTTTTACATTTACAGTCTGACACTGCTGCAGATGTTTTAAAACTCATTGGGAAGTTTATAGATTTGTTAATGCTAATTTTTATGAATCTGGATCTCAGTTGTTATAGTTAGTGAATAAACTGTGTTTTCTCCAGCAAAGCTTAGGAATTTGCATATTCTCACAAAACTATGTGGACATTAACCAAATGTTACATCAGTCTAAGTGACTGTTGCAACAATAATTGCAGCTGACACCTTTACAAAAAAAATTCTCTCTGATAAACGGCTCATATGCTCAAAAACAAGTTTTTTTTTTAGCTCATCAACACATCCCTACTATGTTCCCCAACATTAAATCTTAAGAAATGTCATAATATGTGATTTCTCTTAAAGATATCCAAAAAACAAGACACAAGTCAAAATTTCCGCTCTTTCAAAATCTTCAGTAAATATGCAAACACTGCCCATGATTTTGAAATAAGACCTGAAACAGCCCTTAACTTTTGATACACGCACCGTCAGCACCAGGGAACGCCTGTAAGATTAACACAGACGACCCCCCCACCCCCTCCCCACCACCCCCCTTATTGCGTTCGGGCTGCCTGAACAGGCTGTTTTAATAATGCATACTCACTCATGCATATTCTCAGCGCTGTGTCAAGCACAGTGGAATTAAACAAGTTTATCATCTAAAAAATGACATGTTCCATATCAGCCTTTTTGCACTGAGCAGCCGACGGATTGCGAGTCCGCTTTTCCCCTATCATGAAGATACTGAAATAAGACGGCTATCAGCAGCCGTCGAGAATTTATAATTTCCTACCGGGGCCAATATCTTCTGAGCTTAATAACTAAGGAACAGTTTTGATACTGGGGGAGTTTTCAGTGGTGGCGAATTGGTCTTCTGAGGCTTAGGGAATGAGTAAGTGTTCAGATCCACACGCCAACATAATTAAATCAACATGGTAAAAACAGGCAACAAAATTTATCATTGGAGTAATTTTTGCATGTATGAACGTTTAATCAGTTAAAGAAGGAACATTTCTTTAAATACTGACACATCTTGACATGAAAAGTGCTGCGTGAAAGAAAATGATTTTCCTGCAAATGTCTCTTAACAAAGAAGAAATTTGGAGGTGTTTTTTTGTTTTTGGTGTAATCAG
>JAPZDZ010000007.1:9362261-9375623 GCA_029783805.1 Acanthurus tennentii | reverse complement strand
GTAATTACAACAGAGACTTTTACTGCTCATGATGAATGAAAAAAATCCATCAAATCCTTCATGTGAATAATAATGTGTGTCTGCACACATTTTCCAACCATAAAACACCAAGCAAATAAACATGAAATATGTTACTCTAACAGATCATGCACACACACACACACACACCGTAAACATGCTGTGAATGACTTTACTGAGAGGTGAAAAAGGGACAGACAGGACAGAGACAGAGACGGAGAGAAAGAAAAAAAGGGTACAAAACCAAGAATGACGTTTTGGCTGACATCAGTTTAATTACAGTTTCCTTTAAGAGGGCGAGTCAGAGACGGACTGAGTGGAGTAAGGGAGGCACAGCGGCAGTGCAGTCAGGCATCTGGACAGTTCACATCTGGACATAATCAGGAAGGATGACTTTTCAACCTACAAGGTATGAATAAGTTTCATTTGGTATGAATATACTGTAAACTATTCACATCAGAAGTGATACCGTTTTTATACATTATCTTCCCTTAAATACTGAGAGTTAACTACCGCTTTATAATCATTTTATAGAAGTAATCTTATCTTAACATGTCGCTGTAAAATACCGCCAAACTAACTCAGGGAGGATGAAAAAAAATCAAATTATACCTTCCACTATAGAAACATGTCTTTGAGCATCTCATCTATCTCTCTAAACATGCTAAGTGTCACTTATCACTGTGAAATAGCTACCTCTCCTTTCTGTATATACATTTTTCTTATGGTGTGCCAAAACTGGCTAAAATAGCAGGGAAACTGAATTAAGACAACATTTTGGCCCTTGTTTTGGCCTTAAGTATAAGAATGTGAACTAGAGACAACAATCTTTGAAGATGTCAAACATTTGGTTTTTGCAACAGCTGGATAGCATTCAATTTGCCATCTGCCTTAGAGATGGTATCTTCTATCCACAACAACCAATAAAAACCCCTGAAGCTTGGTGTGGACAAGCACTCTTCATTGGCTCCTCTTATGATTGTTATTGATCCTTAATGGATTCAAAAATGTTCCCAAATGTTTTTGAGCAACATTAAAAAATATGGTTGACTTTAGAGTAACAATTCTGTCCAAAAACCAATTACTGGATGAGTGAAATGATATCAGAGACCCTTGAGGGAAATTAGCCAGGACCAGAGCCAGGTCTGTTGCTCATTATTGCAATACGTCAAACACGTCACTACTGTGCATGACTTAGAAACAGACAATGTGGAAATATCTAACGATTTATGAGTAAAGAGAGGCTCATACTTTGTGAATGTAAAGAATGTAATTCAGTTATTTGTATTTACAGAAGTAAGATCGCAAGATTTCCTGCATTGAGAATGGCATTTAAATGCACCGCTCTGTTTTATGATTGGGTCTGCAGTTGGCGCTCAAAGAGCCCAGCTGATGAGCAGCTGTCTGCAGAGGCTCAATTGCTACAATAATTGTTTAGTCTAGTGTTATGGGAGCTAATGATATTTATGTGCAGTAAAACACTCTATGCCAGAAAGCAACGATCAATAAAAGTGGGAAATGTGTTCAACTCTGTTCCTGTGAAAACATGAAGGCAAAGTCGGTAAATAACTATACCTCAAACAGCAAAGGCACATCTAAACACTTACGACACTATGTTGGACACAACAATCAAATCAGGAAATTAAAAAAATATATATATTTGATCCAATTATTGTCAATAGCTGAATAAGAAAAAACTGAAATTAAACAAAAAATTTCACACAAGAGTACGGTGGTTTGACAGCACACTGTGAATACAGCTTGATTGTGACCTTTGTTGTTACAAAAGGTTCAACAAAACTTCCTCAAAAGTGTCAAATAAAAAGGTTTCCACATCATATGTTGTCTTTGTTCAAATGTCATTGAATAATTGAAGGATAGTTTGACATTTTAGGAGAAAAAAAATCATTTGCATTAAATAAGAGAAATGATACCTCTCTCATATCCATGCTAAAAAGCTACTGGCTGCAGCTACACTGTATGTTTACTGTTCAGTCATGATTGTTAGTGGTTGTTAATGTTCTCATCTAATTCTTGGCAAGAAAGCTGGAAAAAAGCACAATTTAATAAATGTGAAACCGTTGCTTTGATGTCAGTGTATTGTCATCTGTGCTTTTTGTTCTCTACAGCTTCCCAGACTTCAGCACCACAGCTTTATATGGAGACCAAAACATCACCAATGTCACCGACTGCCCTTTATCAGAAACCTGGTTGTGGCTCAATGACAGGCAGCCGGTGTACATCCTCTTCATCACTGTGCTGGGAATTGTGTTTAATTTGTTCGTCCTCATGGTTTTCAGCCTCCACAAGAAGCCCTGCACCGTGGCTGAGATCTACTTAAGCAACCTGGCTGCTGCTGACCTTGTTCTGGTTTCCTGTTTGCCTTTCTGGGCCATCTACATAGCCAATGGTTTTAACTGGCCCTTCGGCCTGTTCCTATGCAAAGTCATTAACCTGGGCATTAAGATAAACGCCCACTGCAGCATCTATTTCCTTGTTTTGGTTAGCATCGATCGCTATGTGGCACTGGTTCATACAATGTCTTATGGCAGAATGCGGAGGCCAAAATATGCCAAACTGGGCTGTCTGATTGTGTGGAGTTTTGGCTTTCTTCTCAACACCCCAACACTCATCTTCAGGGTCACGGAATATTTACCTGAATATGATATGCATGCATGCTTCCTGCGCTACCCAAACCACACCATGGAGGTTCTCTGTGATGTGATGTTGGTTCTCTTGAGCTTCATCATCCCCATTTCAATCATCTTATTCTGCACTATCAAGATTATTCAGGCTTTGAGGATCCAGGCAATAGAAAGGTTCAATGCTGAGAAAACAGAGCACAAAGCCACCACTCTGGTGCTGGCGGTCCTCTTGGCGTTCCTCATCTGCTGGGTGCCATTCCACATTGCTGTCATAGTGGACGTGTTGCTTAAGATTGAAGTCCTCGGAGGATGTCAACTCAGTACTGTCCTAGAAGTCTGCAACCAGGTCTTCACCTACTTAGCCTTCTTTAACAGCGTTCTCAACCCCATCCTCTACGTTGTTGTAGGAAAGAACTTCCGGAAAAAGGTTTGGGAAGTCTACAACCAGTGGAACAGTAAGAAGACAGTGTCATCAGAATCCACACGCTCGAACTTGTCCTCCACGCTAAAGACTGGTGTATAAAATACTGCTTTCTAAACAACTTTCCCTCCACAAAAATGTACTCTGCAGAGCGATGACTGTTGTGAATATGCATTAAACTGTCTTGCAAAAATGTAAATGATTCTTGTATATTCACGATTAAGCATGCGGTGGATGTGATTGTGTAGTAATGGGAACAAATGACTCTTCCTTAAATGAGTCTGTAGCGAGACATCTTTGCAAAAATATAAACTTTTGTTTTATTAATTTAAGGAATTGTAATTATTTGTGTTGGACCATAGAAGGCTTGTATAAATGTTCCCTCCTGGAGAGGGTGTTACAGATTAAGTGTCATCGCATGTGAATCTTATGTTACATATCATACTGAAAAACAAGACTACTCAAAGTTTTTATTCTCAGTTTTATAAGAACTCTATCAAATGCAAAAAATACAACTTTACTTTTGTTACAAACATTAGCAAGTGTAAGTATTTTGAGTGTACAGTTACTGTTATCTAAATCAGCCTGGTTGCTATAAAATAATTCATGTAAATACAGTTTTATATTCTGTCTTGCATTGCTAATAACTCATATTGTAAATAAAATCAAGTTTTTATTTCTCTGTACTCAACCGTCAAATAAAACTTACGTGGTTTCATGTCTATTCTTGCTGAATCTTATATAATGCATTTAAATGTGAAGTTGAACGAAAAAAAATGAGTGTGAGACGGACTCAACAACTGCTTGCTAAGTGTTTTCTGGTGTCTCTGACTCACAGTCTGCAGAGTTAAAAACAGGATTCTGTTAAAGTTTTTCCAGTGGTGACACACAAACATGCTTCTTTTTGTTGGCTGCGGGGACATCAGTTGTCTCGTTAGACATTTCTCCAAGAACCACCATTTAATGGCCCAATGTTGACTCACTGTGGGGTGTGGGCAAGGGTACACCCCTGGTTGTCCCCAAAATGAAGGAATGTTAGGCCAAACAGGAAACCTTTGTGGTGAGAAGTGAGGTTTTGCCACCAATGCCAGGATTGAAAATTATTGTGGAACAATAAAAAAAAGGCTGGCAGACAAATTTACTTCAATGGGTAAAATCTCTGCCAAAAACATAGAGTTGAACCTCCTCCTATGTTATTGTCTGCTTTCAAGATTATGTAACCATATTTTCTACTGCAAGCCTGGAATGAAAATAATATTTTTGCTAGTTCATTCTATATTTTAAGATCAAATTAAACCAAATTAAATCAGCATGCTGTATAACCCCCCTCTCTGTTGTGATGACTTGTGTACTCATTTGATCAAAACTGTGCTTTTGAGACAAAAAATAAGCAGAATTTAAATTTTGGTTGTATTTTAATATTATAAATTCTCATTGTGTGCATGTATTTATAATGTTTTTGTTAAGTCCATGCAGTTATGAATTTGTAGCCTAGGTCCATTTCACTCACAATCATGCTGCGTACACAATCCGTTGCTAAGACCTCCCTCTTTGAAGATGGTATGTGTGTGCTGTATGTTTTCACTGATGAACCATGATTATCCACACTCCATTAAATCTATTTTCCCTCTTTACACTTTAGAACTCAAATCATGACGTGAGAGTGCCAAGACATACATTAAACCTCTGTTGACACAGTTAAAAGGTTTTTAGCTACGTGTAATAATAGTAAACACACCTTTCTTCTCTATAAAATCTTCTCTGTAAAATCCCAGTCACCGTGCAGCAGCTCTCACAGTGATCAGCAGGTGGATTACTAATGGAGAGTGCCGCGAGAGCTGAGCTTGATTGTAACCAGACAGATGCATGGGATTGGGTTTTCACCATGCAGCCTGCCTACATGTCCATCATCTGTCTTCTTGGTGTGATTGGCAACTCCTTTGTGCTTTGTGTTTTCTGTCTCCAAAAGCGACGCAGCTCCGTAGCTGACATCTATCTGAGCAACCTGGCAGCTGCTGATCTCCTCATGGTGTGCTGCTTGCCGTTCTGGGTTGAGACCATTATCAACAAGTTCAACTGGAGGTTTGGGGAGCCCATGTGCCAGATTATCAATATTATTATTGGGATTAATTATTATTGCAGTGTGCTGTTCCTTACACTTGTAAGCGTGGACAGATACATGGTCCTCACAAGACCTCTGACCCAGGGGAGGAGGAGACGGGCACTCTGGGCACGTGGGATTTGCTTCGGTATCTGGATTGTTGGGATCTTACTCAGCTTCCCTGCTATCCTCTTTCGCTCCGTCCAGTTCTTCCCTGATCTGGGCATTGAAGCATGCTACGTTGCTTATCCTCACGATGGATGGAGGCTGCGCTACAACATGACTGTCAGTATTGTAGGCTTCCTTATTCCAGTTCCCATTGTCTCCTACTGCAGTTACCACATCACTAAAGTCCTTCAGAGCAGCCAGGAGATGAGGAAAGGCAGCAGGGGCAGTGTGGAAAGGAAGGCTGCATACCTTGTTCTTGTTGTTCTGGCTGTGTTCATCATCTGTTGGCTGCCATACCAGGTTCTGATCTTCCTGGACACTTTGGATCATTACGAGGTGATTTCAGGATGTACATGGGCGTATTTGCTGGACACTGGCAACCAGTTAGCTACTTACCTTGGTTACAGTAACAGCTCATTGAACCCGTTCCTGTATGTGATTGTTGGGAAGCGCTTTAAACAGAGGGCAGTTGAAGTGTTTAGACTTGTGCCGTGTAGGAGGAAACAGCAATGGGGGAAGTCCGGTCATTGCAATGCCAATCTCAACTCAAGTAAACAAACTGGGAGCACTAAAATCTAAAACCATCTAAACAAGCAGAGAAAAAGGTTTGAGAAAAACAAATTTTTAAACAAATCAGTTTATTTGAAATGTAATTAGTGTCTTCTTTGTAGACTTGCCATTATGCAGTTGCTCATTAACCTAGTACTACACAAAGTAATAGATAGAAATTTTGGCAAATAAGCTTTCTTTCACTTTCCTTTCAAGAGGTGAAGTTAATACTACCCTCATATCTTTTTCCTATAAATAGGAAGTTACAGCCATTAGCCACTTAGCTTAGCATAAAGATTGAATATACTGTGAAACAGCAAAGCCAAAGCTACTAAGTTTTGCATTTTGATGGGGTCTATTTGGTCACAATATGTCATTTTCTGATTTATTATTTTAAATATCACTTGATCCTTTATGAAAAAAAGCCTGTATATATTGTGTTGCCTTGACTACCAGCCACTAAACCAACATGGATGATGAAATACAAGCATTGCTGACTTAGCTGTTTATGTTAACAGTTCCACCTGGTAAACAGTCAAGAAGAAATCTCTGAAAACGTAGGAGGAAACATAAGAGGATTTGGATTCAGACTGATATCTTTGAAAAGTCCACTTAAGTGTAAAAGTGTAAAACAAATGGTGTGATTAAACAAGACTAGATTTAAAAGCAAAACATTTCCAGCTGAAATATTTCACGCAAATTCATGCAGCTCCTCAGTTTTGTTTGAGATAAATAACCTCTGCTTAAGTTTTTTTTTTTCCCATTATACTGTGTTGTGCTTGACAATCTTGATTTTAATGCCATATTTTGCTTTTATAGCTGTTCCACTTCATCTGCTCTTGCCAAACAAAACCACAGCTGCCTGTTTGAATAAAGTTCAATTTGGTGTGGTTTCTTGTGGGTGTCGTGTTGTCTAAGGCTGTCCTTTGTATTTTTTATAGCAGTTCTAATGAAAACTGAGCTTCGCTTCCAGAATGCTGATGTTTCTTTTCTTGGATGACTTTATGCATTGAAACTATAACTGGCTCTGATAAAACATAACAAAAATAACTGAAGGAATCAATTCATGTGTATTAGCCTATAGCCTGTAGCAGTGCATGTAAAGATTAAAATAGCTGCACTATCGCTAACTATGTCTTCAATAAAGTATCCTCAATAATTATTAGAAGGACGGAGTGTATTCATTTTGATTATTAAGTTGTTTATACTTGAATACAAAATGGCAGTTAAACTTTCAGCTCTTGATGCTTCGCTGATTCAAGTGTACTGTCGTAATTTTGACCATAAAAGGCATGCCACTGCCTCAAACTAACTAATTTTCAGATAACAAATCCCAACGCAAACTCACAAAAAAATATTGTTTGTATTTTGTGTTCTACCCAAGTCATTTTTTATTTGGATATTATCTATCAAACGATTAAATTTTCAATTAAAATTGTTCTGGTTGCCATCTCATCCATTTAAGTTGGGTTTGGAATAAATTGGGATAGGATTACACATTAAAAAATCATAGTAATAAATCAATTTTTATTTTGTATTTAGACAAATAACCAGAAAGTATCAACAAATAGATAAACGGCATCAAATCATAGTTTAGACAGAGATACTAAGGCTGTAAATGGGCAATAATCCTGTTATCGCTGGATCAGAGGGAAAGGTTAATCGCTGATATGAACTGCCCATAACACGGTGAGTTCCTCCCTTTTGGCCTTGAGGAATGTAATGACATCATGAAAATGCCCACCCTGTCAGTATTACGCAAGTGTTTTTTTTATTTTACTTTTCTAGTAATGATATAAGGCTTTCTTCTAAATATACGATCTGAAATAATGGAGTAGTACTCTATTTCTTAATCTTTTTTTTCGGCTTGCAGGAGTGCTGATTATGTCATCATGTTGTCTGCAGTTTAATCTTTTCTTCTCCACTTTCCGTGCTCTGCACTTATAGCTTATGCTCACGGACCAAACTTTGACTCCTTGATAAACAAGTTGATATACTGAAGTCCTGGGCCAAGGGTGTGGAGGAATGCAACTCTATATACAAAAAAGCTAGTAGAGCTCTCCTCTGCCTCGGAGTGTACTTTTCAAGGAGCTCAGCACACATAGATGAGCGCTCCAGGCATGTCTTTTTTATTGGCACTTTTTTAAAGTAAGAATATTTTTCAGGAAACATACGGTAAGACACTCTTCATGTTCTATCCTGTTATTGATTTTGTTATGTTTTATTGGTTTTAGTGGTAATGTCCGCACTTATATTGTATTAAACTTAAAGGGGAAACAGTCATTTCATAATTTCTTGTGATATTTTTTAATCTGTTGTCAACTTTCCAGCCTTTTGTTTGCTGGAAAATTATGTCATTTCATAATTTCTTGTGATATTTTTTAATCTGTAGTCAATTTTCCAGCCTTTTGTTTGCTGGAAAAGATTTAAGGTACAACATGAAATCAGTACACATTATAGAAGGTCTTACTGAGACTAACACTGAAGTATGAGCTACAATTATTTTGTGACCATTTTGAGTCATAGCCATTTTGAGAATTTATTCAGTTTGTGAAGCTGCCTGTTTTCTTTGAAGCAGCCTAATGTGAATGAACACTTAATACTTTTGTTATCTATGTATCATTCCACAAAATATTGTTTAAATGTATGTAAAGTAGAAATTTTTACCTTTCAACATGTAGATAGATCTCAGGTGCATAAACAAATAACATAATGCATTGCTTTCATGTCCAATAGTTTTACTTTTATTATCAGTTTACAGTTGATGTTTTTATCTATCTATTCTCATTCTTAGCCCATGGAGACAATGACGCTCACATCTGTGGCACCTGAAAATGCAACTACGTTCCTGCCAGTTGATCCATCGGAGTATCCCATTCCTGCAGATTTGCAGATGATTCTCACCATTATCCCTCCATACATCTTCATCTTAACCCTGGTAGGCCTCCTCTTGAACAGCTTTGTTCTGGGAGTCTACCTCATCCACAAGGATCAGCTGACTGTAGCAGAGATCTACCTGAGCAACCTGGCACTGGCTGACTTTATTCTCCTTTGTGGCCTCCCTTTCTGGGCAATGAACCTCCTCAACGGTTTTAACTGGCCATACGGTGATGCCTTATGTAAAATTGTCAACGCCATCGTTATCATCAATTTCTACACCAGCAGCTACACCCTGGCCATGATAAGTGTTGACCGTTACCTGGCGCTTGTGAAGCCCATGAAGGCCAGGTGGATGAGACGGACACTTTATGCCAAAGTAATCTGCTTTATCTTGTGGATATTGGGGCTCTTACTGAGCATGCCAACGATGGTTCACAGAAAGGTGAAGTTCATTGAAGTGTTGCAAACAATGTCTTGTGTATTGGATTACAGCCATGACAGCTCCTGGAAGTTTGCCCATCAGATTCTGATGAATGTGCTGGGCTTTTTGCTCCCCGTTGTGGTCATTGTTTTCAGCAGTGGGAACATTGTCAAGGCTTTAGTACAAAGGAAGGAGAGTGTAGGTTTTCATTTTATTAATGACAAAAAGGCTACAGTGCTGGTGTATGCTGTCACACTCCTCTTCTTATTTTGTTGGGGTCCCTTCCAGGTATTCACCTTCCTTGACACACTCTGTGATGTCCAAGTGTTAGATGAAATGCAGTGGTCAGACGCTCTCGATATGGGAGGTCAGGTTTCAGTGTATCTGGCCTTCCTCAACAGTGCCCTGAATCCACTGCTCTATGTCTTCTCAGGACAGTACTTTAAGCGGAAAGTTAGCGCCATCCTCAGGAGGAACGGACATCATCGCAGAGGCTCAGATATGACAACATACCAACGCTCTGTTGTGTCAACTTACATCAACAGAGTAGAGCTAATCAAGACTGTGGTCATTTTTAAGGCAAAGGACCAGAAGTGAGTCTTTATATCCCCTGTCCTCAACTTCTGTTACTGCATTTGAAAAAAAAAAAATATAACTGTTGTTTTGTGAGAATCAACATATGAATAATGCTGTTTATAATTAAAATTTACAGTCAGAGGATGTTTAATACTGTGCTTTGTGGAAATAATGGACACCATTAGAGATGATGGACATAATCTCTAGATGAAATGGAAGTTTATCTTGTTTGAGGGACCAGCATTATGTCTCTCTGAACTGTTACACGATTGGATATTTTTTTTGATAACGTTTTATTTCCATTCCATTTTAATGGTATAAACACAACACAAAACTGGTCATTTATGTACAGGCTGACTTGTGTTTGTCTTCTAATGTATTTTTCTTTTGTTGGTCATTCTTTCTATTGCCTCCACAAAACAGTTTACTCTCTGCAGATTAGCATGAGTGAGCAGCCACCTTTCTATGTTTACATTGTAAAGTATATATTAGTATGTAAACAAACCATCTGTTTAACGGAGAAACATGCTCAGCCAGTTTGTCTTGCGTATCAACACGTATTACATTACTTAAGCTATTTTTGTGTTACAGTATTACAGGGAGGAACTATAAAATTAAAAGAGCTGTAAAGGGTAAACAACTTACATATCATTATTTATAATAAAATCATTAACCCAAACCACTTGATGCATGGTGCAAAGTGTTGGATTAATAATTAACTGTACTGACTCAAAGAGGGTGTTACTGGGACCAAGGTAATGATTGTAACTACTTACATCAACAAGTTAAGTGATATTTCTGCACTTGCAGTATTTGCAGTTTTTTGACACCTTTACTTGCAAACATTACAGAGTATATAAAGCATGGTCTCTGTAAAAGCATAAAAGCCTTGAGACTTTGCTTAACTGCAGTGGTTTAATTCCACACCACACTGCACAGATGTGAAACAGTACTCCAGAGTGTGTATAAACATAATGACATCACTGTTGGGTGTGGCTACAAGTGCATGAGAGCATCAACCACAAAGGAGTAACATTTAACCACGTGCAAGTAGCATACTTACAACTTGACACCAGGGGCTTTTTCAGGGATAGGTCTGTGGTATTACTGCTCATGCTAATCCCCCTCCACCAGACAATGACTCCTTAATGGTTTGAGTGAAGGTGTGTCAGGAAGTCAAGTGAAGCTTTAAGTGCTCACATCTTCACAGCAGATTTTGTCCTACTCTTTTTTTTGATGCAGGGAAATTTAATTGGGATACCCTTTGCCATGCTAAGACTTATAAATACTATACACAAGTCCTTAAAATGTTCATTTTTTATAGGTAAAAGTAAACATACTATGACCAATCATCACCTGTACAAGCATATTTTTCAGGTATTCATGAGCTATTAACTGTTGAGGACGCTGGTTTCCAACTTCATGGAACAAAAGCTACGTAGCCTGTAAACTAAAGCTGATAAAATCAACTGGCAACAATACAAATTTGACTAAAAATAGGTGTGCAGCTTTGACCTACTCTGTATGAAAATAAGAACAATGTTTACAACAGTTTTCTAGTGGTAAATATTATTATTATAAACAGCTTACATGCTGTTCCAGAGTGGAAAGTTTGACACAGCAACAGTTTTATCAACAGGGTGTAGCGACGGGTCCAATTGTTGCTGCAGTTTGTTGGAAACACTTATCATTTCCTTGAGGGGCTCAAAATGTTTTTTTTCAGTGAGATACTAACTTCCTGCTTGACAACCCATCAATCAATGAGACATTATTTATAAAAGTGATTTTTTTTTCTAATCTCTTACGTATTTTGAGAAATGCTAATGTTAGTATGCTTGCATAATGTGAGCAAGTTCCAAATGTGTTATTGACAAATGATGAACATGTAATTATGATGTGCAAGCAATTAAGTCTGCTGCATCTTCCAATGTGACATCCAGTTTGTCCTATTTTCCAAACCTAATAACATTATTACAATCATATTATTAACATTAAGCTTCATTTTGGCCTTGTCTAATCTTTATTTACACCCATGTATTGTTGCGATTATGCCATTTCCTGAGCTTGTTGCGTCTTTCTTTCCCTGGAAAATTCTTATAAAGAGTGAGAGGAGATTAATCCAATTGTCCTACTTCAGTGTTTGTTTATCTTTAGTGAAGAGATGCTTTCAACGTGACACTAAACACAGCAGAAGGCTTAAAAGGAAAAGAATGTTGAAGTTTGCTGCTACCACCATGGTCCTGTTTAACCCTTAACACTTTACTAAGTGTAAGTGTAAGTTACTAGGTGTAGTAATACTAAGAGTAGTCATATTATTATTACTATTTTTTATTAGCAGAAGTTATATAATATCTGAGGTAAAAAACATTATGTGGACACAAATATTAATAATAGAAAACCTTTTATCGCTCTAAGTATTGAAAAAAAAATGAACAGGAAAAGGAGCAGAAGTGGGAGGGAGAATGCATCGAACCAAGTGATTCTTCAAGGGAAAATCACTGACATCCTTTAAATAGTAGTCCTTCCTGCCAAAGAACGAGTCAGTCAGATTGAGGAGAGCTGCAGACGCTGCAGAACCAGTGTATTGTATCTGCATTTTTCACATCTGGACTTACATCTGGAAGAAGGATGGCTCTGCCCACAAGGTATGCATAGGCTTATTTGTTTGTGTGCATTTTACTTTTTTATGTTTTAAAGTTATTTAGTGTCGATAACAAGGGCCAAAAAAACTATTGACAATCTTCAAAAGTGTTCAATAATAGTATTTTTTGTGTTTTATAACTGTCTGAAAACAATGGCATGGAAACAATTCTACAAAAAAATAACTCTCTCTAATAGAAATAAAGGTTTGCGTGAACAGAAAGGGTTGAAGCTGGACATGATAGACAGGTTTATCCAGCTTTAATGTGGCACATATTTTATTTGTTGTAACATGTCAGCATCTAGAATGGAGCTTTGTCACTATATTTGCCTCAACATGTGCAGTTCACTATTTCTATCTGCTCAGCCTCTGTTGTTTGAATGATACTAAGACCAGTATTTAACTGCTGTCTTATTTGCACTGATACAAAAACATAATATCTAGATTCTAAATGCTGAGAGTAAGAATGTACTGAAATTCAAAGACTGAGCCAGAACTCTGTCACCCCCTCCTGAGAGCAAAGCAAAACATCAAAACTGGAGACCATAACTGTTTTTCCCTGTTGAATAATGTGTGACACAATAGGGAAAATTTATAATTTATTCAGCATTTGAATGAATTTAATACTTTTAAGTATGCTATGTTATGATTATCACAGTATTTGAATAAAAAAAAAAACATTCTCTGATCTAATGCTTTGTCTTTTCTATCTTCCTCTGTCTCTGGCAGCAGCACTGCTGACACTGCTGCTATGTATGAATCCAATAACCACACAAATGGCTCTGACTGCTCAAAAACTGCAGATTGGATTACAACTGTGGTCCCTGTGTATGTCCTGCTCATCGCTGTGCTGGGGATCGTGTTCAATGTGTTTGTCCTCCTGGTTTTCTGCCTTCATAAGAAGCCCTGCACCATAGCTGAGATCTACTTGAGCAACCTGGC
>JAPZDZ010000007.1:9349271-9359535 GCA_029783805.1 Acanthurus tennentii | reverse complement strand
TCATAAACTAATTAAGTCACTGTTGTGCGTATATATTTGTGTTACGGCCTTGAGCTATAAGGATCTTAACCTCTCCTCCTGCTGTGTGTGTGTGTATGGGTGTGTAGCTAATTTGAGTTACAGCGGTCAAGTCTCCAGAGGGCATGTCCTTCCAGCCGAATGGATCCCTGGCAGCTGAGGATTGGTGCGGCTGGTCGGTGCGGGGAACCACCAATCCAGAAGTGACCACTATAATGAAAGGCTGGCGTGCACTGCAAATGGGGGCAGACACCATTAGTAGTGTGGCATTGGACTTATGAAATTATTGTATGATTAGCGTGAGTTCTGACTCTAGTGTGCATACCAGATATGGGTCAAGGGTTAGATTTAAATACTGATTTCCGTTTAACTGTACTCATAATAGGTTTTGTCTCTGTTTAGTAGTCACTAGGTTTAGGGGTGCTGGTCACTTGTATTTTTGTTTTCACCGCTTCTTCAGTGTAGTTAATTAGGTTTTGTTTTAGAAATATTTGAGTTATTGTCTCCTAGTTATTAGATAATCAGCTCCATTTTTTTTTAACGGAGTCCTCTTTTTGTTTTATTTGTTTCATTGTTTTGACTGCACCTGGCAGCCCTTTTCTGTTTTGCAGTTAATACCCACCTGTCTTTTTAATAAACACACTCAAATTCACAATCCGCTCCATCGATTGTTTTGTGTGTTACTTCCCTTTCCCCATTACGAGCTGGGTTTGTAAAAATTTGTGAAGTGTCGCAGTCAAAAATGTTGGAAACCACTGGTGGCAGTACCCACACTTATCAAAAAAAAAGAAATAGAGTGAAAAGTTCAGTATTCCCTTCTAAATATAAAAATTAGAAGTATAAAGTGGCATAAAGCAGCACTTCATGAATGTAATTAAGTACAATACTTGAGTTCACTTGCTCTAGGTAACTTCCACCATACAACAGCTGGTTGGATCCTGGTAATTAAGTGACTAGGATCATACACAACAGCATGTGCATCAGCTCAGGCCCCCTTTGTTGTATCTGTAGTAATTTCTACCATGCAGTGATCTATCCTCTCCACTTTTTTGGATGTAAGAGGTGTGGTCTGCAGTAGTCTCCAGTTTTGCTGTTTGGACTGTGGAGATAACCATAGACAGATTCTCTAACCTGACCACACGAGGGCACTGCAAGCTTTCTTCTTCAGGTACTTGTTCCAGAGGCACAAGAGGATGCAAACCTCATCCATAAACAAACCACACTGGGTTTCTTGATCTCTATTTTCATAGAGGTCTTTTGTTTTTCAGCAGATCATGCAGTTATTGCAGAGTAGCTCCATGTTGCCAAAGGGTGCTGGAAGGTGGGACTGCAGTTATTTTTGCATTTTCTCACCTTCACAGTAAGCTTTGTCTCCTAAAAGACTGAAATGCTTCTTAGGGTGATGCTGCAGCCCAGGGCCTGCGTCTGGGCCATGAGGCTCAGGGATCTGTACCTGGTTATTGATGCCACAAGAAACACACTGGATCTTTTACACTATTCAGTGAAAGTGTTCAGAAAAAGATTATGAAAGCACTAAAGAAAAGCAGGAGGAGAACACAGTCAGAGAGCTACAATTTAGTCAGTTTTAAGATCAACCGCATTATCTGTTGATTTCATTTTTAATGGTTAAATCAAATGGAAAACAAAATATCACGGGAGAGCTGGGTGAAAAGGTTCCTGAACAGCAGATCTGTTCAAGGCTGAGAGTTTTAACTATTAAAACAGAGAAATTTTAGTGACCATCGGGACATCTTCCTGTTTTTGCTGACAAAATAGGGCATTTCAAGCCACAATGTAATATTTTCCCCACCTTTAACAAGTGATTTTTGTGCCTAAACTTAACCAGACCCTGAATACATGTTAACAAGATTACATTGCAGTCCAGTCACCAGAGTAAAATGTTAGCATTGTACATATGTAATGTTGTGGTTGGGTAGATAACATACAAAAGTTAAAATTGCTGTAAATAAAATCAAATTTAAGTTTTTTTCTTACTTGATTTTTTTTTGATTAATTGTTTAAGTTGAACAGAAGAAAAGTTTGCATTTTTTTGCTGCATTATTGCATTAAAGGACAGTTTTTACCTTGAAAGGCCATTTAGTCCTTTTAGCACAACATTTGATCTTTTTAGTTAGACTTCAATAATATGTGCACCTGGTGCTCAGCAACATGTAGACTTAGCCATTACAAACATAGTTATCAGTCATTAAAACATGCACTATAAAAATAATTTGACATGCTGATATGTCCCTTTATCAGACAATAATCAGCATCACCTTTGCCTGACTTCATGTCTTTATTGACACACCAAACATAAAGACGAGAAGTCTCACAAAGGGTCAGTACCCAAATTAAATCTGCTGCTAACACCGGCAGTTTGTTCTTTCATAGCCTGTCACCCAGTAAAGGACACACAGTAGTCAGGGACAACCGGAGAGGGCAACTTCCTGTTTCATTCAGCTGACTGTTAAAGCAGTGCAAGACAACTGAATGAATCCTCTCCGCATCGGTTTTAAAGTTTTGATTTTTTTAATTACAATGTGTTTCATGGTCAGCATTTGGAGAAGAATTACAGCTGAATAAAATGTAAGTAGATCTTTTTTATGAGTTGAAATGAGTTCCTGGTATAGTGCTTGATGAGTTAATGTGTGCCTAAGGTTGACACTTGGAGCCTTTTTGAAGCCCGTATTTTGTTGTCATGTGGCAATGCATTTGGCGGGGGGATGTGTTGTGAAATTAACTTGTTGTGTAGTTAAAGTGCAACGTCAGACATTTAAGAGTGCATGGTAGTAAATTTAAGTAGAGCGCTCTCTGAGTAGTCAACAGTAGAAAATTGCATTACAATTTTGCAAAATATGATACTGAATGATCACATGATTGACTTAGTGAGTTGTAAGCCAATTTTCCAAATTTGCAACACAAGTTAAAAGTTAATAACCTTCATGCCATAAAGGTTTAACTCTAGCCAAGCCGCAGAGGGCATTATGTAGCAGTTTTTACAGGCTAAACAGTACTCTATGACCAGTACACTGAACCTAATGTGTTGAATCTGTGGAGTGCCTCTCTCGTTTAAAGTATTTACATGCTTTTATTCCTTCCTTGTTTCCTTCCTCAGGTGTGATCATATGAATACGACATGTGTTATGGCAAACCTCACCTTTGAAAACACAAAATGTTACTTTGTCCAAAGTGCAACAGAGAGGAGGCCCTTTGTGTTTTTCTACCTGGTTCTCATCATCACTGCCATCCCGTCCAACGTCTTCTCCCTCTTTGTGTCCTGGCAGCACATTAGACAGAAGAATGAACTCGGTGTGTATCTGTTCAATCTGGCTCTTAGTGACCTGTCCATCACTCTCGGCTTGTCTCTGTGGTTGGACTTTCAGTGGAGAGGAGATTGGGTCCATGGAGGCTACGCTTGTCTGCTATCTGTCAACTTTCTCTTTACTAACTTTTACACCAGTGACGCCTTCCTCTGCTGCATCGCTCTTGACCGTTATCTCGCAGTGGTTCACCCGTTAAAGTTCACTTTCATGAGAAATATTGGCACTGCAGCAGCAGTAAGCCTTGTAGTTTGGGTATTCGTGGTGTGTTTCAATGCTGTCACCATCAACTGGGAGGACACATACTATGAGAGCAAGAAGCTTTCATTGTGCTTTAATATCTTCTTCCCACTGTCAGAGAACTCATTCCGGGTTGTTATAGCCCGGTTTGTCCTGGGCTTTATTCTTCCCGTTCTCCTGGTGTTGTTTTCTACCTGGAGGATCTGCAAGGAGGTGAAATCCAACCAGGCAACAGAGGAACAGGAACGAAAAAGGATTTCTAAGCTGCTGACAGCCATTCTGTTCTGCATATTGATCTGCTTAGGACCTATCCACATCATGATGCTACTCCAAGCAACAGTGGAAGACTGCAAGGAAGGTGCATGGCTCCTCTATCCATTGAAAATTTGCATAGCTCTCTCAAGTCTCAACTGCCTTACAGACCCTTTCTTTTACTGCTTCATTACTAAAACAGGGAAAGCTAATGTGAATCAGGTTGTTCTCTTCCTCCAGTTAAAGAAGAGAAGCAAAAATGAAGGTGTGGTGTAGCTGAAACAAAGAACAGAACTAAAAAAAATGAAACAATCTTGTGTTAAACACACACTTACTGACACTGCTTCAGTTGTGAGACGGCTTTCAAATGGCAAACACTATCAGCTGCCATGGGATAAAGCTGGTGGTGCTCAAATATCATGTCAATATAAGCAACGTTTGAAATAAACCTGCATCCAATTAAAACCCAAAACACATTTGAAGTGCTGTCATAAAAAAACAGACCTAAAGCCATATTTGTTAATCAGAAGCTGGAAAAAAGATAGTAGGCTTAGTGCAAGTAGAGGTCAATTAGTTAGTGAAAAACCTGCAATATTGGAGGCAGGGACTGGGAGTGTTGTGTTATGCAGTGAACTCCATGTTAAAATGTCCTGTTAGCAAGGTCAGCACCACAATTGAATTGCCTAATGTAAACAAAGAAGATAAAGGTGCACAGTTTGCCGTCATGACCTCAAAACTCTGTTTTCTTAGTCTAGATACTGCAGAGAGCTTTTCAAAAGAGAAGTTTTCAGTGATGTAAATATCTGCTTGTGTGGCTAAAAGGCCAAAAAACAAAGCAAAAGCTACATAGAAATGTCCATGATACATCTTTTTATCACAAGTTTTCAGTCATTATTCATCCATCCAGTCAGCAACTTAACAGTTATGGGTCACTTTAATCACTGTCATCACGTCATACACTTTCTTATCAGCACCAAAGAGCAGATAGACACAGTTTAGGATTTATTTGATGAATAGCAGGAGAAGGATAAAGATTATAAAAATAATAATAAAAAAATCTTATATAGACAACCCACACTAATAAACTAATAGAAAAATGTGGCAGATACTCTTGCACTAATTAACTTCAAAGTTAATAAACTCTAATTGCAGCTCAGTGCAATATGTTTGAACTGACAGTTTTATTTTGCTTGTACTGCATATCTATGCTTTTAAGGTGCGTCGTAACATTTGCAAATACCTGTTATCAGCTGGAAGTCACGCGTAACAGCTGTTTCCAAGAAGGACTATTTGTCAAACTTTACAGTTATTCTCTTATGCGAAACCTTCTCTGAACAGGAAATAAAGAAGATAAAGGGATTTTAATGCAAATGTAATGTCATGAGTTGTTTGAATATGTTGTGAGTAGCTGATACATTTGACTCTGTGGTTTCACTTCACCTTTTTATCTGGTGCTACTTTTGTTACGGTCAAACAAATGAAGATCATGGGAATCGAGAGGTAGGGTGCATTTGCATTTTATTTTCAAATATGACCTCTTCTTGCCCTGAAGTATCATTATCCCCATCGGGTTATGATCTAAAAGGCTGTGACTTGGAAAATAAAAGGTCTCAAGAATCGTTTCAGTAATAACATTTTGATACAATATGTGTTTGACTTTGCTGTTTTTTGTGAGGAAAATGTTCTTGAATTATTGCAAACTGCTCATGAAGTCAACATTTAGCCTTTTCTGTGTTCTCAAGAAAAATAAAAAAAATTTAAACCAGAGATTTCTGAGTCTGATGATTAGAAATAATACATCTAAATATGTTCTCAGTATTTAAAATAATATTTCACAAAGTTCTCATTCTTTAGGTTGTGTCTTGTCATATGTTTACAAAAATGTCAAGTGCTTTAAATGCTGGTGTAGAAAACTGACATATGGACATCTGAAGCTCTCTAGTGGACAGTTGTTGAATTGCAGCAAGCTTGCTGCAGTTTTTATATTCAAAATATTTGAACATATTTGATATTTCTGTGTTGCCTTTCAGAAGGTTTTTTTAATTTCATAATTTATTTTATATTGCAGAAATTATACCTAGTGCATGAATATCAGGTATGCCATAAACACTGTCCTCTGTTATCTTTATTTTAACATGATACCTTGACCAGGATCTATGTGCATGACACAGTATCAGTACACAAACACACACACATGTCCCTACAGTTTATACACACATGCATGAAGGATCGTACAAAAATAAACATGCGCACAGAGGCTTAAACTCAAAAGAAACTTGTGGTTACCCTTGTAAGCACCAACTTTATGTCTTCACATTTAAAAGTGAGAGGAGAGTCCCCAGAATTTAACTTCCACTTTGTTATTTGATTTTCATCTCTTTTTTTCTTGTGATGGAGGAACAATATGATAAACTCGGATGAGGGCAAACCTGCAAGATTTTGCTTTTTTTGCACGTTTTCTCTCAGGCATTTCAAAGGGGTGACGCCTCTCATTTTGCCATCATGGCTGGGAAAGACATGTGCTCTTCCATGTGAGTCCTTGTCCTGCCTATTTCCTCCCTCCATCCATCCATGTCAAATAATATGCTTCACCTAACATTGAATAACCTGCATCAGCAGAACTATGGAGGCTATTATACCTATCTAAACAGCCATCTTCCCACCTTTTACCTTCTACTGTCCTTGATTCTGAAAAAGACAGCCTTCTCAATATGTAAAGTATCTGTAAATCTGGAGATGGAGGTAACTAAAGATCAATAGGTTTCATCAGTCAGGTCCAAGCTCCACCTGGATATTTGCAGAGTTTCATCGGCGGCACGTGTGTGAGAGTCTGCCTTCACTCAGGCATGTTAAATGAATGAGTCTGTAATCTACGCTGGTGATCTAATTGAATGCATACACATGTATAAGAGACATGATCCTCGCTGGAATAAAAAAAAAGAAAAGAAAAGGTGAGTTGTGTTCAAAGTCAAAGTGTTGGTTAAGGACAAAACTTCAATGGGAAGAGACAGATCGTGAATCAGGATGCACAGCTTCAGTCTGGCCAATCCCAGCTACGGCAGCTGTGAGCGGTGCTGAGTGTTGGCAGGCAGGCTGAGGGGAGTAGTCAGGATTTTGTACACATACTGTACACGTGCTGCAGAGAAAATCTGAGCTAAATAACACACGTGCTAAAAAAGGAAACAGATGGACAAATATAGTAGTGTGGTGATGTGCAGTAACACCATTACATAAGCTGTTTGTAATGTATACTAAGAATAGAATCACTGTATTTTGACTTAGTTTACAGTTTAAATTTGCTCAAACTGTTAACCGGATTTGCTGCAGTGAAAATGTCTTTAACAGTAATGTTTTTTTTCCCTCATTGACTCATTAGCCTGAAAATGTTCCTCCCGCTGTTCTTTTTTCTTCCTTTTTTGTCTATAAATTATTCATCCTTTTAATCTAAAACCATCAAATAAGTGCTTCCCCCAGAACACTGCTTCTCAGCTATCTCCCAATCTGTAATCCAAATTTCCACTTGTTTCTTTCCCACTTGTCTGACTCAACCACAAAAAACATTTATCTTTAGTCACTAGAGAGCAGAGAAGCAAAAGGCATTGAAGACCTCTTTGTTTCAATGTGATTTCTATCAAAGTATCTGAATGGATTATTAGTTTGTGTGACATAATGTCTTTTAAAAAGGAAAAGGGAATATAGGCACATTCAGCTCCAAGAGAAAAGAACTGTATTTAAATGGGTCACATTACTTTTATAAAAATATTTCAATTACATCTCATTTATTCGACATGTGTCTCTATTACATTGAGAAAAGTTTAATGAGGAATCACAATATATGATGAACATACTGAATGTACCGATGTGCCCACAACATGTTTATTTTTAATAGTGTCTATTTACGCCTGTGTGAAAATACACTCAGTCTTCCTTTTTAAAGAGTCAGGATTTGAGCCAAATATGAAGAAATTCCCTCAAGGCGTTCCTGAGATATCCCGTTCACAGGAGTGGGACAGACGGACAACCTGAAAACATAAAGCCTCCAGCCGAGCTGTCGCCACTGCAGAGGCGTAATAACAGGCTCATAAAGAGACACGTCTCTGTAATGATGTCGTCCTTTGTTGCACCATTTCAGGGCGTTAGAAGATGGGATGTTTTTTTTTTTATCTTAGACATTTTGAGAACAATTTGAGCATATCCAGCATATCCAGATGTTATAATGACTGTATTGTAGTACGGTCACACTGAGCTCTAGAGATTGATGGTGCCTATTGGTGCTTTTAATCTGCATCAGTGTGAATAAAAGTAGACTAATTGTCTGTTTACAGTTGATACCTTTTTGAGGTATTTTCTTCAGGCGGTTCTTTTCTTTATTTTTTGGTAATGAACAGTTATGGCAGAACGACACAAAAAATAAATGGAAAAGGAAGAGAGAAAGGAGGAATGACCTAAAAAACAGGGCCCATGCTAGACTCAAGGTGGAGATGTTGTGATTACAGCTTTAGCCCCCGAGGCTATTAGCATGGCCCAACAAGTGCTGTCTCAAACATCACAGTTTTACTGTAGCTGTCAACCCATTTCAATCCAAAATCACTCTTAAGTTCAAGCTGGACCTCCTGGTCTGAGCTGAAGCCCACTGTGATACATCAGTGTCACATCATGTACTCAGTTTGTCAGCTTCTCTTGACAGGTTTCGATGACATCATATTACACCTCTCTCTCCATTTCAGTTTCACATTCGTCTCCTGTTGATGGGAAGCATGCTGCGCTCCTCTGGGTGACTGTCTGACACTCCCTTCAACCTTTCCTCCTCCTCATCCTCTCCCTGTCGCTCTTAGCAGTTTCACACTTCTCCCTTTATCACAGCAGCTCGTTGTTCTGACAACAACCTCTCAAAATCTTCAACGTGAGGAAGTTATTATCACTAAAAAAGGGGGCATCGACTCTCATCATGATGAAGGAGGAATGTATGGGTTTATTATGAGTTTATTATTTACTTATTATGTATCAAAGCACATGTTTTTATCTCAACTTGGGACTGACCGCAGATGTAAAACAATGGTTAAAAAAAAAATTGTTGTCTTCTTTGACATGTTATTGTTTTTCCTTATCAATCTCTTTGCTACTGTTTTTATTTTGGGGACTTTCCAGACTAGTGAAATGTCACTTTAAAAAACAATAAACATCCAATTTTTAATGTGATTGAAAAAAAATTGCCAATTATACAAATGTTAAAAGGTTTAAAGATTCAACAGGAAGCGGAATGATCTTTCAACTGTCAAACTTTTGGAAAAAGTTTGGTCAGTGGTCACTATGACTGATATAGGCCTCTACCTACACAAACACAAGGGAGCGGTGTCCTATTTCTGTGTGAGAAAAGCAGAAAAAATTGGCTGTAACATGTAAACTTTACGCATAACTAAAGGCGAACAAACATATGGCACACACAGTCATCCTATAGGTGATTCATGACCATTTAGAAAATGTTAAAAGGAAAGTGAAAGTGGACAGACTTCACTATTTTCAACAGGAGGGGGGTTTTCTGTTGCACCTGAGGCTACCTTTGCTGCATTTGCCTTGAACTAACATCACCTTTACACATAACAAAGATTAGGATGTGTGCTTATGGATGCTGGACCCTCTCTTGAGGTTAGACACACAAGCCTTTGTTCTCCTTTGTGCACACTAAAAACAATCCTTTTTTTTTTTGATGGATTCACAATCCTGCAGCATCCCTCAGGTTAAATTGCACCGCACTCTTAATGGGAGGAAGAGCTGTAAAGCTTCAACACTCCAGTTAATGTTTCTTTAACTGCCAATATGCCGAAAATAAGAGATGCCTTTTGGCTTCAGAGAAGTTTTCAGACTCACTCTGGCAGAGTGTCATAATTCAGATGAAGGCCAGATGGATGAAAATACTTTGCTGCAGTATCACACGAATGGATGTATCACTTTAAACTGTTGCATACAAACCCAAGTCTTGCAAAAAACATCCCATTTGATTTGCTTGTGCAAATTTGATTGAATCTGCACCTAAAACTGCTAATGAAACAGATGCAAGATCATTTTAAAGCTTTTGATTACACAGAGGCAATGAATAAAAATGAATGCTCAATATGACAATGCTGCTTACTTATAGAGCATCATAAGGATAGTAAGGAGCTATAAATATGATAAATCACAAGTCTGTTCCTCAGCCGACAAGGTCAAACTCTTCATTCTCATCTTTCATTGTGACCAGTTATTAAAGAAGACCTGTGGGTGCAATCATTTGTGACTAGCCACTCATCATAGTTTCCTCTCTCTTCCCTACAGGTTATAGAGTAAGAGAGATGACAGAGGCTCTTAAATAGTTTTGATTTGTTTCCAGGCAAGGCGAAGATTGAAGGAAGATGACATGACAGTAAACAGAAAGTAAGGGACGCAAACAGAGGGCC
>JAPZDZ010000007.1:9316388-9337230 GCA_029783805.1 Acanthurus tennentii | reverse complement strand
AATTGTAAATTAGCATGAAATGGAAATCAAGTTGAGTCCAAAAAAAATGTGGCATTGTACATTTCTGTGCACCATGAAAATGTCAAATTTGTACATTTCTGATGTAACATTAACTTTTCACCAACAATTAAAGTTAGGCCTGTACGAGCAGACTCGTCTCATCAGAATGTGGAAGGGGATGGTGCAGACGGGAGACTGAGGCGAGACAGCTGCCGCAGACCAGTGTTGGAGACCACATGAAGGTTCTGGACTTTTTCCACATGTTTGTTGAGACAAAACAGGGTTTTTTTTTAAGGGGAAGGACATTTGTCACGTGTGTTTGTGGCAACAAAACAAGGTGTTTGAAGCCAAAGCATACTCATTTAGTATCCTTTACTAATCAACCACAGAATCACAAAGTTCAACATTAAAAGTAAATTTTAAGTTTTAACACAGGTCTGTGTGTGGTTTGCTGTGTTTGTTTTGGGGGTTGTAGTGTTGGACTCCACTGCATTTTGTGCTAATAATTTTGAAAACACAAGGGTCTATTAAACTGTATATGTTTTTGCTATTTATGGCATTTCATTAGTCAGTGCATGTTGTTTAGACAACAAGGCACCAGTTCCTCTTTAGTCACTGTAGCATTTGATAAAGCAGCATAACTTTGACGGTACTTCTCACCAGCAACTATAAATCCATAAGTTATTTAAAAAACCCTGAAAAATCATGTTATTCCTGCCATAGAAAGCTGATGAGGGCATTGTTTGCGTGTGTTGATGTACCTTTTGCTTCAGGTAGCTCTCATTGTTTGTAAAAGTTTATTTGTAGGTAAGTGACTCATCAATAAATGAGGCTTGACTGGTGTCAATAACAGTGGGGCTTCACATCACGCCACAGTGTGAGTCATCCCAATGGCGCAGGAAAAGCCAATTAGGTCTGCTGCCTTTGTGGGAGCGCAGTGGGTAGGTGGACAGCACGGATACTGAAGCAGACACGAGGAGGTCAACAGACGAGTAAGGACACACATTCACACACAGTCAGTCAACACATGCTGCGTAGCCAACATTTGTCCAATACATCGTCTTCCTCTGTCTCAAACACACACGCTGTGTATATATACTCAGGGTTATACGCACACACACACACACATTTCCCAAGGTTGCCATTTTTCTGTTAACTCCTCCACCAAACAGTCTGATACTGTGAGTCACCACTGCTGCGTCGCCACAGAGGATCTTTGTCTGAGTGACAAGCTTGACACAGCACGAACAGTCCAATAACAGAGCCCGTTAGAGGACCAGACAGACTCTTTGTTGAAGTACTTGTAAAGCAGCACGTCCTGAGGGCCTTTTCTTGAGTCAACCGTGAAAAAAAGAGCTTTTCGTCAGTGTGAGCTTCACACATGGCATGATATTTATTTTTGTGCAATGCCCAGAGTTGAAGTGCCATCACGACTAAGTGGTAACTGAATTTTAAATCATCGTTATTTCATCTTATTTGAAAAGATCTTGGGAGATAAACTTGTTGTTAAGTTTAACTACAAAGACAGATTCCACTTTAACATCTGTACAGTATATTTGAAGCTTCAGTGAGCAGCCGTTTAAATTAGTTTAAAAAAAGACTGGAAACAGAAGGGAACCTCTATCCTGACTCTGTCATAGTAACAAAATCTGCCCTCCAGCACCTTGGAAGCTCATAAATAAATCATCATATCTTGTTTGTTTAATCTGTACATGAGCAGAAATGTTACAGTAAGTGCACCGAAAGTAGTTTGGCATCTAATTTCTTGTTCATACATTTTGTTTTTTGTATTTTAAAAAAGTAAGATGTGCATGTTACCTTTGGAAAGAGTCAGGCTAGCTGTTTCCCTTTATTTTTAGTCCTTATGCTAAGCTAAGCTAACCAGCTGCTGGTGGTAACTTTCTGTTTAATGACGGACATTTATTTAATCTTCTCTAACTCTGCAAGAAAGCAAATATCTCAACATTGGTTGTTTTTTTTAGCAATTAATTTGTCAGATGTGTTATTTTAAAAGAATTCTGTGAAATCATATACAGCGAAATAACTCATTAACCTCCAGTTACCAGGGAGACATGCTGTTGTACATTATCTCATGCATCTGAATCTGATCATTTGTCTCAGAGATAGTCTATGATTCAGTTGCTGCTACTGGTGCTTCCAGCGGCAGGAGGTCTGTGACTGCTGGCCTGTGCAATAAATAATTGATTCCCTTCGGACCCCAGGCACACCATGCAAAAGGTTTTTATTTCCACACGTCTTCTTAGGAAATACTGCCATTGATTTTTTTTTCTAGCTCATGATAGCACTTTGGCAGCTCAAAGGTTGAACACTGCAAGGGAAGAAGAAGAAGAAGAAAGGATGTCTAACTTGGAGGGAATAAAAGGACAGAGGTGGGTGTGGAGGAGGAGGGAGAGACACAGATAGGCAGTCCAATATTCACTGGAGCAGTGCTGAAGAAGCTAACATCAAATGGAGCCATTGTAGCAGAAAGTGGAGCACACCAAATGCCATGTGGCTTGTTCTCTCTTTGGGGTTATTTCAAGCTTAATATTATCAGAGGAAACATCTGTGGTACTAATGTGAATATTTTATTTACAGAATTAAGAGGAAAGCATGGTGAGCACTTTATTGCAAAAAAACTGTTTTTGCGCTACTGACATGGGTACCATTTGCCACAATTTGGCTTCATGAGTGCATCTGTTGTTTTTCCCTTAAACTGTAATGTAACACTGGAAAGAGCCACCATTATGTCACCCATAGGTTTGTGGACTACTATTTTTGCACAAGAGGGTGAAGCTGAAGAGGATGCCCTTTGGGTGACACCAAGACAGTCACTCAAGGCTTCCATGTCCCAAGTTTTGTACAATCTTAATGGTCAACTATGTGTGATTAAGGGGGATCTGTTTGTAGATTATAGCAGAAATGGAACATGAAATCCTTAGGTAAGCTTTTTTATAAATGTATAATCACCTAAAAATAAAAAAAATGATTGTAATTATCTTAATTAGCTTTTAATATCTGCAGAGGGAGGAGGGCCCTGTCACATTGTCTGCTATGTTACACTGCAATGTTTCTACAGTAGCCCAGAATGCACAATTAAACACTGGCGGTAGAAAGCTATCTCATTAAATGAGTGGAAGGATGTTCAGAGGGGTGCAAAGCAACTTCACCACTAGATGTCACTAAATCCTACAAAGTGGATCTTTTAATATAATTTAAATGAATGACTAACATAAAAGTTTCCATGAATGGGGGGATTTAGCTGTTGAGACTAAAAACTTTTGTTCCAGGTTGTAGGCATTATTATTTATTTGCAGAGTTGGGTATTTTAATATTTTAAATTTGCTTTAGGAACTCAGCCTAAAGTGGCATATTCGAGGAACTGCAGTTGTTGGCACTTCTGTGCTGGCTTGATTTTTCAGCCTGGGAGGTTGCTGCTTAGTGTTACCATATGCTCTCTGCAGAATACTGCTAAGTAGATGCACCTGTTGATAAGAGGGATTTAGTATTTGGTCCTTATGCCACAAACCCTTACTCTCTGAGGAAAATATCCCTTATTGGTGCAGAATGACCCTCTCTTTTCTTTCCAAACAACTTCTGCAAAGGAGTGTTTGGCTGAAATTAATCACATTTTGTTTTCTATCATCGCACTCACTCACAAATCAAATTTTCCACCCACTCAATTGCACGCACCAACACACCTCAAATCATTTTCCAATCCTGTTGCCAGTTGTCCGTGTCAGCTTGATGTAGTGACCTTATGTCCTGACCTATAATTCTGGATGTAATATCAGAGTGCAGCGTGAAGCATCGCCATAACTTGTGTAATAAAGTGGCTGACACCGTGAAAAGACGCTGTAAAATGCACAGTCAAGCCGCAATGAGATTGAATTTTTTTTTTCCCCCCACATTCTGCTTGTTATCTGGTTCAGTTCACAGGGGTATTGACTGAGAGTGAAAAGCCTTACAAGTAATGCTGGTAAAAGGTGGAACACTGCGGAAACAGCATATGTCGTATCAGTTTGAATCAACTTCTCTGTCACAGTTTAAGGAATGTCAACTGTGATTTTTAACAACAGGCTGCCTTATCAGGTCTGTATAGGAGATCTGCCAAAAAATGATACATTCTTATAGATATCGTATTTATTTTTTATAATAACATAGATTTTGATTGGGTGTTATGTAGAATATTAAGTATCAAAGAGTTACATTAGATCCTTAATTGTTATTTCAACTTCTCATATTTTGCTAAATTTTTCCTTAAAGTAGAAAACATATTACACACAGTAAAAAGAAAACAACAGTGCTGTTGTGGTCATGAGCTTTCTTATTTATAGCATGTGGGTGTTGTTAAAGCACTGCTCTAGAAATTTATACTGCACTAAAGGCATTTATTATTATTAAAGGTATTTAGAAACAACTTTGTTGCTAAATCTGCTTCTCAAAAAAAACTTATTATGTGATTGCAGTACAAAACAAGTCTATTCATATTTCTTTGTATATCAAAAATCAATATATAGTGTACAGTTCCCAATATGCCACTGTAAGTAACTAGACAGCATAAAGGTCACAGTGATTGACTTTATTTTCTATAAGGATAAACGTCTCAGTCCCAATACAGTTATTTGCCCTTTTCCTTTAGATTACTTTAATGTACTGTTATGTAACATAAACTGCATGTGCGCAAGCCTGTACTGTAAAGCGTGTGTGTGTGTGCCAACATATGTGAATTGTCCCTAAGAATTATGGTTATCTCTGTGGTGACCCTGAAGCTATTATTGCGCTTCCTGCTAATGGATGAACCTGCTTCTGAGAGAGCTCGTGACATTTACCCATCAAGTGTCAACAACCAAGGGGGGGCGCAGAAGGGGGGATTCATCTTCTGATGGTGCTTTCGTCATTATATGATCGATTCATTGACTCATCAACACAGCGTGAAGAAGCCTAATGAGATTGCAGCTAAAAAATGTCCATAAATTAACATTATTAGTGCAACGACAAGACTCTTAGTGAAGAAGTTTTGACCGGGTTCAATGTAATCCTTAAAACCTGTAAAGAAAATTTAACTGCATGCCTTCAATTTAGTAAGTGGACAAATCCACCCACCCACTTGAATGTGTATTCAAGTTCTGAGTGTACCTAAACAGAGAAAAACAAGGACAAACCAGAGTACAAACTCAGGATGTGGGTGTTTTACAATAGTAGAGTGGCTGAGTAGTGGAGCCAGAAAGATATGACTGAACTGGAGTCAACAACATCTAAATAGGTGCATCTCTCTACAGCAACAACAGCTACACTGCGTCAAGTTAAGTCCTGACATGACCTGTAAAAATGATTCCTGACACCATGAATGCAAAATGATGAGGAATGAATAACTAAAAACCATTTAAAGAGTTCAAGCATGGAGGTTCATTTCTGACTTTTGATTTATGAACGTGACAAAACTGTCTCAAGGTCCTCTCACTGGCTGTTTCTGAGCTTTCAAATTCATGTAATTATTTCCATAAATCAATGAAACTGGCATGTGTTTTTATCACATAAGTATTCAGATATGATCATGTTCCACACTTCAGTCATTTGATGAAACTCAAGCAGTTCCATCTTATGATGAAACCTGTTAGCTAGTGAGAGAACCATTAAACCTGTCATTTTATGGCAACTTGGAGGCATGCAGCTTTAACATATCAGTTATGGAGCAACATTTTTAGTCATTTGGAGTTGTGTTTTTTGCAATCTTGTGAATATCAGTCCAACATTTACAATCTTTGGCTCTGTCTTTGGTCTCTACCAACTTCTGATGGAAAAACCTAGTTTATTAGAGCTTTTTCTCTGAAAACTGCTTCCCTTTTCAGTGCAAAAAGGCACTGTGATTGCGATATATGTGAACTAAAACAGCAAAGTTGCAAGCCGAGACAGTTTAACAATTAATTGAAACCTATTATGAAGGTCCATAAAACTGAGAGAGCTTAAGATTTGAAGTAACCCCCTTTAGTATGGTCATATTGTCATTTCGTACATTTTTATTTTAAAATGATCTACTATAGCCATTTTAAGTTGAGACTAGGCTGAGCCTTTCAAAAAGAAAATGTTTGAAAATAGTCCAATTAAAGTCTTTTTTTGATTAACAGCAAAATACAGATGCTGATGGACACTGGACACTTCATGGACACTGAAATTAAGAGGGCTGATTTGCTGAAGGGCAATCTGGACATAAAAGGAAGCAGCTCTCAAGCTTTTCAAGATCATGTGACAAGCTAATGAAACCAGAATTAATTACACTGAGAATCCCTAATTAACCCTGATAGCTATCACCATCCAAACTGCTGCTTTAAAGGTCAGTCATCTGACTTTCATCCTCTTATCTCCCAAATCAAACTGAATGACACTCAGTATTATGTAACAGATCGTTTTCATCATTATTATTTTTTATGTATATATTTCAAACCTCTTACAAACTGATTTCTTGGTGATGGATAGATTTAACAATTGTACTATTCCAGGACTGACTTTGCAGCTAGAAAGAAGAAAAGGAATAACTGTTAAAGTCTGTTAAATCTAAATGTGTCTAAAACTCCGAAAGCTCATCCCCACTTTTAGCCGCTTACCTTGATAATTGCCTCCAGCTCTTCAGGAGTAACACAGGGGTGTCTCTCCAGGAAGGAAGCCTTCTCCAGAGTGATACTGGTCTTCTGGTTGCTCTCAAACGGCTGCTCCAGTGCAGTGAATGCAAGACCCCCGCAAAACAGGTAGAGGAGGACCACGATGAACACCGCCAGCACCGTCTTCCACTTCATCACTGAGTGGAGCGCCGCGGCTGTGCCGTCGCAGCTGGCGTCCATGCTGGCCACCACGCTGGCAGAGCGGGAGGAGATGGACAAGCGTGGCAGTGGGCAGTGACCGTTGGCCTTGGGGTCATAGCCCATGGGGTTCTGCATGGTGGCCACACTCGCCTGGACCAGACTGGACTTCGCCATGCCAGGCTGGACCTTTTTGGGAGGGACCAAGTTGGTCTGGACCGCCACTAGAAAATAAAAAAGAGGAAGAAAAAAGAAGATTTATGTTGTGTTTTATTTAGCTTGGTGCTGGGAAATATCAAGACAGAAGATTGTCTCAAAGTGATTCTGATGATTTTAGGGGAGTAAAAATAAACACACTGTTCTAATACGTGACTAAACTAATTTGTGACAAACTGGGTATAAAGAAAAAACTGATGACAGTTTGAGAAAAACAATCTTGAGATGTTGTTTTCTAGGCAGCCTTGGAGGGTTTGTGAGTGAGTTTGAAATGCTTGTACAGGGATCAAGTGTTGGTATGTTTACAGATCCCTGTTTGTCCTTGTCTATGATTAGCAGTCTGTTGCAATAATAAAGTAAGTGCATGCTTTTATGCATCTTACATCTTTCTCTTTTGTAACAAAAAAGTTTAATAATACAGTTTTTCTGTAGCTAAGGAACCAGACAAATCAGCCGAGCTCATAGTTTATTCACTCTGGCAGATGATTCTGGCCTCCCTCCCATTCAGACACATTTCCACATAACTTGGCCGTGGTTGCAAATCCCAACCATTTACCTCCGAATGGAGGACTGGGCATGGGTTTGAGATGATGACTGAAAGACACAGGAGCACTGCTTTTCAGCAATAATTTGAGGACATTTGTCACCAAATCGCCTCTTTACCCTCATCGAAAACATTACCACCCCAGCATGTGTGTGTCTCTCAGCATTACGTCATGTTTCATGGCAGTGATTGGTTTGAAGGTTACTTTTTGTCGTTCTGATTGGTTTTAGATCCATCCAATTGCATCCCAAAGTGTTTTGGTTAGCGCCTGTTGATAACAACCGTTGAAAATCCAAAATGAACTGAGAAATGAGAGGTAGCAGACCAATTTGCAGATGCGATTTATGCCAATCTAATTTTTCAATGTTTGGAGCCCAAATTGGTTCTTAATTAGGTACAGAGTTGTCAAAATAAATTGAAAAGCCTAGCTCTGTGGAAGGGCTCAAAACATTATAATTTTTCTAAAACAAATAAAGTAAATCATTTTAAAGGGAGCATCAAAGTGTTGCAAGTCCTTGTGAAGCAGAAATCACTGTATAGCTTTAGACTCAGCACTTGAACGCTGCATAATGACATAATAAACAAGCTCATTACAGCCACTGAAAACCTATATCCTCCTGTAAGATGCGTTAAAAAGTGATTTACTTTTATTACTCTCAGCTAATAAAGGGCTCTTCAAAAGCCCTGACACTCAGAGCCATCAGCACAAATGCCTGTTATCCAGCCAAGAGCTGTGTCAAAGCCGAGCTGCAGCGACTCTCTGTCATCTCACCATCTTGCCATGTTAAAAATCTGTTTTGGGTTCTACACATAAAGGCTATTAGTCCTGTGAAATGGAGCTTCAAAAGTCACAGCCACTGCCTTGATCACTAATGCAGAAAATCTTGTTATTTGATTGATACGATGAATGAAAAGCCTGGAAAAGCATCCCAATATTGGGGCAAGAATTGATCGATTGCCTAAAGACCACATTGATTTATATACAGAACAAGGTAAAATTGGAAAAAGCATTCACAAATATTTAAATCACACCCACCATTTGCCACTAAACCCTTACAGTGTTGCTCGATTGAGGTGAAAACCGAGTTACAGTCCCTACTGTGGAGCAAGATTCAATTTTTCTAACAGACTATAAGAGGAGGATAAGTGCCACTTTCAGTCATTGGCTCCTGGATGGGGTTTTATAATAAATGCATATTTGCTGGAGCAGGTCAACCAAATGGCAAGCAGCACCTTGGAAGCAGCCAAATTTAGATTCCTTTAATGTGTTTAAAGCATTGTATAAGCTATACAGAGCTCTGGCCTTCACCCCAGACGCCCCCACTTCCCACTGATCGCATGGTGTGCCTCAGAGCCATGGGCGGAGCCTACTGCCTAGTAGCCTACACTGATGCAACTCTGGGAGGTAGGAAAAAGATATAGATTTGTTTGAGGGAGGCACTCTTTCGCTTAATGGCATAGCATCACTTATGGGATATGCTGAGTAAAATGTATGCACTCAAACACTCACACCCCACCCTGATGATGAGTCAAGGACGTCCAGGAAGCTTCTCATTCTCTGATCCAGGAGCAATGAATCTTGTTAGTTAATCCCTGTATCATAACTGAATCAATAACAGCAAAGTGGTGTCACAAGATCAGAAAGGTGAAAAAGTGCCACTTTCAATTTACAGTGAATGCCTTTAAGGGCGGTGGCTGGGGGGCTATTTTTAGAACATGAGATGAATTAGAAAATTAAGACTGAGAGGTGAAGCAGCAGAGAGACTGTGACCCGACATTAATATCTCCAGCTGTTTTTTTTGTGCAGTCACTTTGATGGATGCAGCAGAACGTCTAACTGTAAATGAATTGCAAAGTCCATGACTAGTCTTGCTAAGACATTAATTGCTTTTCATCCATCTTGTGACTGAGCTCAATTAAATAAATAAGCTCTGTGCAGCAGGGCAGAGGCAGCTATACACTAAAGGGCAGTTACAAAAGCTGTCATAAAACTAAATGGCATATTAAAAAGTAGCCTAATGAAATAAGCAAACTAATATGTCTATTTTTTTTAAATGATACCAAAGAGGCAGACAAAATTGTGACAGACATAATTTTGCATTTTCAAATTTCTGACAGTGTGTGCCATTAATCTAAAATCCTTTTTGTACCACTGAATTTGTTTCATATTGATTTTTGGCAAATTAAATAAAGCCTGAGTGGAAAGCAGTGCTTTTTATCCGATACTATCTAATACTTTCTCCCTGTCTCTCCCTTTTCTCTGCTCTCACTCTGTCTCCAGCATGTCTGACCGGAGACTCACGTCCGTCAAAAGATGACGAGGATTTTGATGATGGGATTGAAAATTTTGCATCAACCATTTACCAGACTGTTTAGTGGGGCGCAGTTGTGATGGAAACCAAGTTTGTCACCTTTTCAGCCCGTTAGATGCAGAAAAGCATTATTTACCCACTGATGAACAAACACCCAAACTAGAGCAGTAATAGTAAACATGGGGGTGAATTTTGGGTTGGCTCAGGTTGGCCCTTGACTCATTTATTCTCTATGGCACTAGACAGGTTGTAGGCGTTAAACTCACCAGCTGAGCCTCAAAATCAGGCGTCAAGCGAACCTGAATTACACATGACTTCCGGCAGAAACTAATTTGAAAATAAAACTTAGAAGTTGCAAAGGACTAGTTTACATTTACCTACATATTCAAAACAAAGTCGAGTATTTCATTTTAATAGAAACTCAAGATCGTGCAAAATGCCCAAACAAAAAAAATAATTTAATTATACTGAATGTGGAAGAGGCTGACTTCGTACGGAATTTTTATGATCCGTTGTGAATGACCAGCAATGTCTCTGAAAATAAGGCATGTCTGGTAGTTAAAGCTAGGAAAAATCAGGCTCAAGCAGACAATTTCCTACAAAAAGACCTTAAGACCATTACGTGGCAGATTTTTTTAGGCAAACTCTTCTGTATGCTCTTATTTAATTCTCTCTTCCGGTTTCGCGTTTGTTATTTCTGCTGCTTACACAGTTGTAGCTCCTCTCCCTGCAGCGCTGCTTTCCACAGCTGAGCCCAAGGAGGATGGAGAATAAAAAAATACCCCAAACGCTTTGTCTTCTAGTAAGGGTTTTTTTCTTTTGCGGAAAAGAAACGTTCAAATAAGATACAACACGAAGTGAAATTAATTCAATAAATGAATACAAAATATAAAAAACTGTTCAAACCGGTAGCCTTATGCATTTTATTGTCCCTCAGGTATCTCCATGAGATGTTGCTGAGATTATTAGTGGAGTACTGTTACATTGCAAATAATTTAACTTGTCAGTAAATAAAAAAAAACAATGTTCACCAACCTTGTTCGGGGTCCCAGTTAACTTGTTTCCTTGGGTTTTCTATTGGAAATTTCATTTCTGTTTTTGTGGCTATGAAAACGCAGAGGAATTTGTTCAGTGCGATAGAAAAAATACAGGGAAAACAGCCAAATCACGAGGAATTCTTCTCCCACGTCTTCGGCACATCATGTATTCGTAGAATGTAGGCGTAAATTGTACTGAGAAATAAACGCATCGCAAAACCGCATTGTCTGCCTCTGCTGTCCCCCCTCCTTTTTCTCCACCTCGCTTGGGCGCGTGGTGCTCGCCTGAGAGTCTTGGATACTTATGAGACCATCACTGAGGTGCCGCACCAAACCACATCCCGTTTCACGCACAAACACACACACATCCACACATGCATTAGTGGTCCGGTCCAGAAACACAGCCTGTGTGTGTCCCCAGTGTATCCAAATGAGCAACTTTGCCCGCGCGTGAAACCAGCAACGAGAACAACGGGGAAGGATGCTCTCCTCCCTTTCATTCCCTGAGCGCGCTACTCCACCTGTCCTTCTCTGGAGGCTAACTAGCTGTAGGAAATTAGCTCCTAGCGTGGCATTAACAACATCATCATACATTTTTATAATCCGTTTTTTATTACTCACTCTTGTGTTTTTCCCTCAAATCAGGATTATCCTCTCATCAGCCGGTGAGTGACCACATGGCGCAGGGCGGCAAGTAAGAGATGTACGCCAAATCAGCAGCCGATTTTAACCATTACATCATTCACATGTATAAGAAACAATGCATTATTTATGAACAACTCGCATCCATCCCGCCAAAGTCCCTAAGCTGTGCAAGTGAATGGTGTTTGGTATAAAAGGGAGCCATTTATTGGTTAAATCATTTTCAGGAAATATTTTGTAGCTTTTAGATCAAGTCAACAGTTTTTTTTAGTAGCCTTTATTTGTAACTTAAACTTAACACATTTGGTTTGATGATTTTGTTTTCAAATTGTCTTACAGGTGCTACAAGTTTCTAAGTTAGGTTGCGTGCAAAGGTAAATACTCTTATTTTACTTTTTTGCCCAACTATTCAGACAGCAACTAATTTGTTCAGACAGTAAATAAATTAAATGGATTCAGATCAGGAATAGTTAAGAGCGGATAAAGGCTTAAACTATAATTTTGTGTCCACATCAACTTCTCCCACATCATAAAAGCCAAAGTAAATTTTCTCAGCTCATCATATGTGAGAACATAGTCCTGTTAATCCTGTGTAACTATAAGCCAACTGGTGTTTACAGGTCTTATCATATCATTGTCTTACATCAATTAATATAAGGCTGCAGTGTGAGATATCAATTAGCAAATATACATCAATTATTTTTTAAAACTGTTGATAAAATAAAAATGTTAAACATTGAAAAAATAACTTCTAGCTGCCTACATTGTATAAACAGTCTGTTAAATATATTTTCTGTCCACTACTATTAAGAAATTCACAATCCTTTAACGGTAAATGACGTTAGGGGTTAAAAGGTCTGTCAAACAATACAAGGAACATGGCCAAATTCACAATATACTGCTGACAGAATGTTCTCATGGCAACATGTATGCAGTTGAATCAGAATTTATATTTGCATCCCTCTGTTTTCCCACATTCCCATTTTTCACACTGCCACATATAGTCAGGCATCTTTGGTTGTTTTTGTTTCTACTGACCAGATGGTGTATCACAAACTGCACTGAAAACTGCACACAAGTGAACAGATAGGCAGTCATCACATGGTATTTAATAAAATGTGGTACACTTAACAGACTCTAGTATTCCTATCATAAGTTAAAATGTCTAAAAATGACATGTGAAATGGCCTTTATTTTGTGAGAATTTTTGTATACCACCAGTAATACACACCCACATACCATCAATTCTCAGGAAAAATGCAACATCATCGGTAAAAATTGAGTAAGTCCTGTTTTCTATTTGCACAGTAAAATCAAATGTTTTATGGATCAAGGCTGTCTTCACTCATCTCTGTGGAGTGCACTGATTCAGGAGGTTCAGTGCTAGTCAGGGTCTCTGGAACGTGTCATGGAATAATTTTACTGTGTCCAGGCCTGTTAGAGCTGGTTTTAGAAGGGGTTTTTTCTAGCTACTGTCTTTTCTCTGGAGACAAATTTAAATAACTGCATTATTGGGAGGGCAATTTTACAATATTGCATTTTAGTGGAAATGCAATGTCTATTCTATATACAAATTCACATTGAATTTGTAGGTACAGGAGCTCTCGGTCACATGCCACTATGTTTTATGACCAATGAGAACAATACAAGCTGGCTTTTCCTGTAGTTTACGGGATTCAAACTGGCTCCAGCTGCTTCACCCTGTTTGTCTAATATAGAAACTATGGCTCTAAAAATATCACATCCACACCCAGAAATCCAAAAAAGGTGAAACGAAAATGTTTATGCTGGTGTTAGTCATCAACACTATAAAATTATGTAATGATTATCATTACCATCGCCATAGCCTTTGTATCTTAAGTGTGGTTCAGCTTAGGTGTAAAATTTGTTGCATGATAAATTAAGATAATTAGACCTACTGATATATATGATTTTTACTGAGTTCTGACTTAAATATGCCTACTTTTTGCCATGTTTTAATTACACTTGTCATTTCCCAGTAAAGTGACAGCTGTGTTTTTGTCTGCTCTAAGCTTAAGGGGGTGGACACGACGCACTATCGCGTGACTTAGCGTGATGACGAAAGCAATCATAGCAACCAGCATGGCGACGGGGAAGCTTTGCTTTGCACCACTCGCTCATCATCTGCTTATGAGCTAGCATTGGGTTGTTACCTTTCTATTACTTGAACATTTTACAGCATTAAGATGTTTACTGTCAGGAACACTGTAGTTCCTGGATGTTTCCATGCTCTGTTGTCGCTGCCCCAGAATATTTGTGAGGAAAATGGGATACGCTGAGTATAACATTATCATGGAATCAAGAATAGGTATGTAAATACGTTTAGCATCCGCTAGCTAGTAAGCTAGTTAATCAGCAGAAGGTTGCAAATTCAAATTGTGCTTAGGCAGCAACTGAGAGATAAAGTGTTGGTGTATTGAATACACACTTGACAATGGTCAGCTCTTTACTCTCAAAGCTATTGTCAAACTTAAAAACAATATGTAAGAGTTAGCGTTTCAGCTAACATTGGTTAGCGTTTGGTACATTATTTTAGTCCGTAAAGTTTGAATTTATAATAATTTTTTAATACAACTTTTATGTCTTTTAACAATGATCAATTGGCTTTTAGGTTACCTTACCAGAATTTTATTACTGTACACCCAAAATATATCAAGGAATCGAAGTTCTAAAAGCGATTAATTTTGAAGTGCAATTCATGAACTTTTCCTGAGCATCTTTTGCTTACTAAAACAGTACCTTTGTCTCAAAGTTTGTTTTTATCCGTATCATATTTTTTTTTAATTTTAATATCTGTGATGAACTTAGCTTCAAAAGTAGTTTCATACCAATAATAATAACACACCAGAGCCAGACCAGTAATACAGAAGCATTTATTAAGTAGTAATTACTGTAACCAAGTGACTGTAAGATATGCTACTTTTTTAATCAATGTATTTATACTCACATGATTATTTACACCATAGATAAAGACTCATTGAGAACACAATAATTGTTTAGAAAATAGATGTTATGATGACCCTTTCCCATTGCAAGTTTTCCAAGTATAAAACTCGTCTTGAAATTACTTCTGACATTTAAACCCCAAGGACATACAGTTTTCAGAAGTAAACACCAAATGGTTGCTTAATCAATGGCGCTTTTGAAAATGTTTATGTAAACTATTTTTCATTTTTAGGGAGTGTATCATCTGGACTGGGGTCTAGCTCTGGTAAGAGAGGACAGACTTCAAAAAGTAGCCGTAAGTATTGGGCTGATATGTGCTAATAGTCAAATACAAAATAAGTAATTGAGTATTGATCTTTTGTAATATAATTAATTTAACAGTGTACTGTATGTTGTTTTCTGTCCTGGGTTTTTAGCTTTCTGCCCTCCCTCCACCAGCAAGTTAACACAGTCCATCATTAAAGATCACATGATGTCTCATTACAAAAAGGTTTACTCAGCTAAAGGTGAGGAACACATTATGATCCTTAGAATGACATTTGGTAAATTAAATAATAAAAACTCAGCTTCTATAATAAGTGGTTAAAATGTATATCTTTGTTGAATAATAATTAGATTATAATGTGTTGTCATTTTACATATTTGTCTTGTTTTACAGCTGCCATCGATGCCTCAGTACCCAAAAGCCTGATACATAGTGTCAAGTGTAAGTACCAAAATATCATATGATTACTTGGTCTCTACACACTTTTGCTGTAAGTTAGATTTCTGGACTCACTTTTTCTATGCAATAATTTTCTCACTTCAGGACAGCCACAACATAATAATTAATGTATATCTTATCTGTCTAAATATAACCATTAACATACAGTAATTGGTGGCTCAGGGGAAATCAGAAGCCAAAATTTTCTCTCTGAAATTAACACTTTGCAAAGGAGTTATGTAGTTTAAAAAGACAGTCTATTCAGAGGCAGATAAGCAATAGTATAATACAGGATGTTTTTTTATTGCCTGGTTGTAGACAATGACCAGATCAAACAGGAGAGGCTGAGGAAAGGTGGTAGACCTCAATCAGCCCACTCTCTCTCACAGAGAAATTCCAAAGTTTCCTGCTCCTCAGTCCAGGTAAGAAATTAAAAGTAAAAGAAGTATTTCCAATGTTACATATAATATTAATTGTGTCTTGTGCAGTGGCCATGGCACTGAAAATTTGACGATCACAACAGTTTAAAGACTTTGAATTCAAAGCCTTCATTGTCGTTCACAGTTTCTCAGTATCTGCATCATACCACTAATTACACCGAATTTGCTTTCTAGAGTAGACTATCTGTGGAGTATGATGACTACCTCTACTCAAGGAGTTCCACAGTCTCCAGTCCTAGGTTCAACACCTCCTTTCACCCCAAGGAGATAGTTTATCCATCAATTAAAGTTGGTTCACAGAACCAGTTTCATCGCACCCGCTCAGCATCAGAAATGAAGTACCGAAGCCCAGAGGGAACTTCACAGAGGAAGCAGTCAGTGTGTTCACTGGCAGCTTCAGGAGATCAGAGTTTCTACAAGTCTTTCCAGGACCCTGTGCAGAAGACGTACAGCGGAGACTTGCTCAAGAAACATTCACAGCACTTTACCCAGGACAAACCTTTCACTCCTAAGACTCTGAAAACAGAAAAGAGTTCATACCTGTCAAATTATCGCTACTATAGAGCCCCACGAAGGAAACCTACTCAGGACTGCACTCCATCAAGACTGACGCGGCAGGAGACATATCATGGAAGGTACTTACCAAACATCAAACAAAGTAATAAATATGTCTTTGAAACAATTCACATTATACATCTAACCTGTGTTTCAATGCCTTAAACTTTTATTCTCTCTTTAATTACAGCACAAGTGAATACACACAGGAATTCAATGAGCCATCTCAGGTACTTTTTAAGATTTAATTTGTTCTTTTCTTATGTATCTTACATTACCTTCCCTTTTTTGAGTCATGATCGATGTTCATTACATTTTATCAAAGTGTTGTCTTTAAGTTGCATGTTTATTAATGTGGTATATTAAGTTATAATAACCATATATGGTTTAACACCTCTTCTCTATTAATAACTATTACTATGTCCTTATATGGTTGAAACATCTTCTCTGTTTGCTAATGTGGCATATTAGGCTAAGACCCTAGGTGATCTGAAATTCTTTCATTGCACAAGGGCCACTGTGGTTTTGGCCAAGGGGGTACAGAGGTTTTATACCTTTGAGGTATTTTCCTGTTAACAAGAATAGATGTCTTTCTACCAGTGTCACAGCGGCCAAGGGAGTAGATGTTTTATGGCATTAAGGCTTTTCCTGTTATCAGGAGTGGGAGCCGTCAAAAGCAGGGTTCATGGAGTGGACAGAACCTTTGCATATCAAATACAATGATTGGAAGGGTTCCACTTGTTTAGAGTTGCTTTTTTGGGGTGAAAGTGAAATGTTTGATCTGTACGACAGAGATTAATATTAGCTTCGAATGCTCTCTCAGGCTGTCTGGAACACCTGATTAATACCGTACTTCTTTGTAATAAACTTCTTTATACGCAATTAAGTCAGTGTCAGCAGAGATTTCTTCACCATCATCTATACAGCATCACTACAGAAGATACCACACTGAGCTTGCACTACATGCTGCAGAAACACTATGTAAGATATGGGTTATATCAGGCCTACAACTTGATTTTTGCATTAGTTGTTATCGCATGATTATTACAGTAAGGATGACTGCATTTTGCGATACGGTATCCAAATAAAACTATTAAAAAAACAAGAAAAAAGAAAACTAGTGGGGTATAAATTTTTGCTCAAAGCCAGTAACCCTTAGGTGGTTTATTGTCTCTTTAAAAGGAAACATCTTTGAAAGTGCTGACAGCCACATTCTAATCGTTGGGTAAGTCAGCCTTGACAATATTGAAAAGCCTTTCTCATGTTATAATCCTTTTGTTTTACAGGGATTTAATACAGAACATGAGTGGTCCGAGGAGGAGTTTAATGGCACATATTTATCAGCTTCTAGACAGCAGAGTCGAGCAAACAGGAGCAGAGACCGTGATTATTTTTTTGTCTCTTCATCTAGGTAAAATCATAAATATGAAATGTTGTGCTGAATTTTAAGCATTGTGTTTACCAACCTTCTTTATGTTCTGCACAAAGTTCTAAAATGATTTGAGTCTCATCTTTTAGGGTCTCACCAGTAGGCGGGAAATCACCCATCATGAAGAATGTATCTGCAGAGTATGTTCTCTTTTATCATTTCTATTGCTCATATAGCTCTTAATAGATATTGTGGGAAATGCCAATTATGCCAGTATATGTATGTTAGGATTTGAAAGTGTGGTACTTCAGTGAATCTTAAAAACCATCTGGAGCAGTGAAGAAAATAACGCCCTTCTGTTCTTCAACAGGGAGGAAGAACTAATGTACCTCGAATTCATTTCTGCTGTAACAGAAGATATCTTGTCCAGAGGGCACATCTCTGACAGGTTTCTATTTTCAATGACTGTTATTTACAATGACTATGAACTACTTAAGATGTTGCAACATCTATGCTTTATTCTAGACTGTAGACCTTGATGGCACATGTGCAGCCTGGATCCTCAGACCTCTACTCTCATAACTGAGTCAGTTGTTAAACATTGTCTAGTGCCTGTTACTACATCCAGTCATTACTGTAAGTGTCTTTGTCATCCTCCAGGGTTGTAGACCGGGTGATAAATCGTCATATTGACATGAATCAGCATCAGCTTGATGAGGTGAGTAGCGTTGTATAACTTCATGCACAATAACAAGTATATTAAACAATTGTGGTTTAAAAATAGGAATGGTTATCTTAAAGGACTTTTTAAGTTTTTCTCATGTGTTACATGGTATGGTTTGTTTTCAGGGTAAAATGCGCCACCTTCTGGAAGTGCTGCGTAAAGATTTTGAAAAGCCAGCTAAGGTATCCACCTGCAGTTCAGAGCAGGAAAAAAAGGAGAATGGTGTGCTTGATGCATTCCTCCCACATCTGGAATCAGGGAGAGGGGATGGAAAGACCCAAGAAAACAATGATCTTTTCCCTTATGCCTCACTGATTAAATACTGTGATTCACCAGGTTATTCTGATCCAGTGTTTGTGTCTACGCCCCTGTGCTCTCCTGAAATGACTCAAGCATCTAAAAGAAATAATAAGGGCAGAGAAGATGAAAATCTGGAAAAAGACATTAGTTCTCCTTGGCTTGTTGAAAATGTTCCTGATAATACATTAATCAGTGAAGAGGACCTCCATCAAGATCAAATAGGCACAGCTGTGACCAGTGAAGTCAACAGTGAAAACCAGGAAAACACCAGTGTAATTAGTGACACAGGACTTCATCAAAACCAAGTTGAGGACAGTTATGATGGACAGTCTAAAGAGGTTGAGGATTTGGGGAGAAATTTGTCTGAATTACTCCACGTGTCCAGCAGTACACACAACAACAGTGAGGAAAACACTGAGCATCACACTGATATGGATGCTTCTGTCAGTGATGATGAGTTCTGACTTTTGCTGCATTAATGAATTGAATGTTCTTAAATGGTTGTGTTGACACATGAGTGTTTTCCAAGAGATAAAAGTAATTTTTGAACTCTCTAAAAGTATAGTTTTGAAATTTTACCTTGGTTTTGTTTTTCATGTTTTTGCAAGCCCCACATATGTGGTGTTGTAGTCCTATTCTGCTTTTTTATTTTTTATTTTTATAAAAGCACAATGAAATTTCCACCTTGTGAATACATAAGAAGCATAAAAGTATCATTTAGAATGTTTTGAAGTGAAGGTTTAGATCCAGTTAACCTTCAGAGTGGTGTTCTTTCATAAAATATCACGTTTTTAAACTAGTATGATTAGCAATTTTACAAAGGATAGTGCATAGCACCACACTAACATAAGATGTGCGAAATAGTATCCTTTAGTTTTTCAGTTGCTGAGAATAAGCAGTCTGTTTCAGTTTTGGTGTAGCTGCAGTTTACATTTTCAGATTTCTAGAGGAAAGAATATTTTTAGAAAGAAGTGTGTTGGCTTGACATATGCCTCTAACATGTAGCTAATAAGAGCAGAGTGTCACCAGAGAGTGTCTTTTTACAATTGCAATAAATTTTATATTCTTCTAATCTTCTGCTTCTTTTATGTGTATTTATAAATATTAAGCCTACATAACTAACTGGTATTTATTTAGCTTGCAACCATTTGCGAAACCACAGAGACCACTGTTACCACATCTAAGGGTCCTGACCTGACCGTTTTGAAAACTATTACAGGGGGAAACTTTTGGAACTATTGCAAAATATTCTGTTTCCGATTACAGCTGTCATTCGATGTAAAAGGTAAATAGACAGGTCAGCGGCCAGCAGTTCAAAGCAGCTGTCCCATTTCTGGCATTTTCACCGCTCGGCATTCCAGCTGTCTGATGTCATGGCTCTGAAAACCACCGTGTATTCTTCCGCCACAGAGGCACTAGAAAACATTTTAAAGCGTCTACTTAAGTAGATACGGTAAATAATGCATTTAGTTTAAGGTTGTTGAAGACACAATAGATTTATTTTAATTTATTTTGAAGATTTATTAACTGCCTTGGCAGAGTTATTAGATTTGTAGAGCCGCGTATGTAGACTGAGTACGCTTGTTGCTCTACCAATCCCAGGAAGCGAAACACGCTTGGAACTTGAGTGAACTGTCGGACCAAGAGGCATGGGGTGCAACGTTAGTTTTGATCCATAAACAAACTGCAGACAAATTAGCTGCCTCCAATTCTCTCAATAATTTGAAAAGAAGTAATCGTTTGATCTCGATGGCTGAATCTCTCGAGACCGATTCGTTGTTGGACTACTAAACTCCTATTCGGCGGCTAACGGTAACGTTAACGTTTTTGCCCAAAATATTTACCGGCGACGTCAGCTTCCCAAGGGTGTCGTCTATTTGCTGGAACATAAGTTAGCATTGTAGCGGCAAAGCTAATTTAGTGTTAGTTTTACTTTATTGAAGTTAATACTGCATGAAAACTCAACAATGGGTAACATAGTTGGTCGTAACAAATGCGAAGCATTGGGCACAAACTATTTTAAACTAGGGTTAAGTAGTTTAGAAACTTAACGTTACGTTAAATTTTAATGCAGATAAATTGTGTAAACATGGATGCATGTTGGCGTTTTAAGGCAGGAGGGATTTTTCAGTAGCATTTAGTAGCATGCTGTGTTTTGGATCAGGTCGCTCATGTCAGAGTTTGGATCAGGCTATTCACCGGAAGGGGATTAATTTAACCTCAAGCTTGGAAAAAG
>JAPZDZ010000007.1:9306176-9316288 GCA_029783805.1 Acanthurus tennentii | reverse complement strand
ATCAGGTCGCTCATGTCAGAGTTTGGATCAGGCTATTCACCGGAAGGGGATTAATTTAACCTCAAGCTTGGAAAAAGAGGTTGCAGACCTTTTTATAGACAACGGCAACCCCACAGGCTAGGCAATTCTAGTCTAATAGCACTTGCCATATGTACATGGTTTTACTTTTAATTGTTTTTTACAGTGTTAAAGTCCTGTAACTGTCTAAAAAATTGTAACGCTGGTAGGGAATCCAAGATAGTAAAGAAACTTAAAAACAAAGTGCCCCATTTAAGAGGATTACTTTCTTTAAGGCTTGCGTTTGTCTCGCCTGACATCTGTTTCATGGCCAAGACCAGGTGTGAATACTTGTACCATATGCCAGTATCTTAGCTGTTCTTTAGTGATGAGTAGGATTACTATAGTTGAGATTCATCGTGTTTAGCATCCTTTGTTATAAAACGTCAGTTTTTGCTTCTTTTGTTGTGTGTTATTTTGGAGATATATTATTTTGGAGATGTTCTGAGATGTATCTGGTCTCAATTTTTCAGATCTGCCGATTGATGATGAACCTCATGCCTTGGAACATTTACACAATATTTGAGGGGACAGCAGGAAGAATAATTTCTCTGGACTAAGCAGAGACCTCTCTCTTGAAGAAGTGTGAAACATGCCCTTGCCATTTGGCTTAAAACTCAAAAGGACTCGAAGGTATACTGTTTCAAGCAAGAGCTGTCTTGTCACTCGGATTCAGCTGCTCAATGGAGAGTTTGTTGAGTTTACACTGTCAGTGGAGAGCACTGGGCAGGAATGTTTGGAGGCAGTTGCCCAGAGACTTGAGTTAAGAGAGGTATGTATGTGTTTTCATTCAACACAAGGGCTGATTGTTCTATCTTATAGACATTTTTGAGACTCGCCATCTCAGCAGTGTTTTTGTTTACGTTGTCACATTCTTTCCTGGAACAGGTAAGCAGGACCACAGAAACTGAGATAACCAGTTTGTCATTGTTTACTCTTATCTTATAGCCTCTTATGATCCTTGTCCCGATTGTGACATGACTTAGGAATTTGCAAATGCATACTCAACATTTATTTGTAATTATGTGTATGCAACAAGTTAATTACACATATTAGCAAATATGTTGAAGTTTCATTCAAACAGAAGTACTAGCTTGCACATGGTTTGAACAATAAAGTCCAGGAAAAGTAGTTCTGAGTCAGGACTGAACAATGTACTGAGCTCCATGCCTGCATTTGGTCACCATGGTCACACAGTGACACCACCTGTTAATCATGAACTGAGAGGGATGTAAGCCTGAATGCTGTCATACCCAGTTGCACCTCAAATCAACAGTAGACTGCTGAATGTGCAGGTGATCTAGTTTACAAACTTGCAATATGTGACAGTATCTGTTATTGTCTCCTTAATGTAGCAAGGCAATGTTTGTCTTTGGTGTGCAGCTATGTTAGTAACAGGTCTACCTGCCGTTCAGAGTTCTTATGGTATCAGTGAGTAATGCAGTATTGTTTGTTTTTGATGTCATTGGGGTTGTTTGTGCAGTCCTTTGGCTCTCTGTCTTTTAAAAAGAGGTTGTGTAAGTTCTGACACTGTAATTGATGCAGGAAGTAGATTTTTAGTAACATTGGTTCTGGTATTTTTTCAGCGATCAGACCCAAAGTACACTTTCACACTTCAACTAGTGCTAATTATGTGATTGTGATACATTATTTTAAAATCTCTGTCAGTTCAGCTAAAGCATGATGTTGGTGAAATGTAATAAGGACCACAAGTTTCTTAATGTTTGATTGTTTAGTCTTATTAATTGTAATTGTTATTTCACCTAATTAAAAAGTTTAAGTAGTTTTAACAAAATCTTTACTTATATCAGTTTTCTGGTGTAAATCAGTTATGTTGGCATGTTATGCTCAGGTTGTGGTTTGAGAGTGGATGCAGATCACAATAGGTCTCTTTCAGCTCAGTTGTCCTTCGTTAAAAGCAAGCCTTCAAGGGTTGCTTTTTTCTTTTGCCAGTGTTCATTGTGAGATGTTCAAGCAGTCATAAGACCGAAATAAGAGTACCAACAGCCTGTAAATCTTGAGAAATTCATAGTGGTTGAAGTTAGAGGCCTGCACATGTTCTGGGTACTATATAGATGACCTACATATCTGTGCACCTAAAATAAATGACTAAACCAAAGAACTGTATATTTATTCAAAGCAGTCATATAATATTTTTCTAAAGATAAGCATTTGACATAAATTTTGTTAAATATTTCTTCAAGTCGTTAAATCTAAATTGGTTTGCCAGCCATACAAATTGTCTTGAAATTTCCCTTATCACAGCATCTTTTGCGAGCAATGTTTGCAATGCTTTCTTTGTTTGGCAGATTTCATACTTCAGCCTGTGGTACTTCAACAAGCAGAATCAGCAGAGATGGATTGACTTGGAGAAGCCGCTGAAAAAGCAGCTGGACAAGTACGGGTTGGAGCCCACCGTTTACTTTGGAGTCGTGTTTTACATACCCAGTGTCACCCAACTGCAACAGGAGATCACAAGGTGATGTTCCATCAGTGCATGAGGTGTCTTGTCAAAGCCTTTACCCTTATTAGCTTAGCGCAGTTTTTTCTTCAAGAATAGCAGTCAAAATGCTAGAAATTTTAGTAAATAAACAAAGTTTTATGCTGCCACACCATTTTTTTTTCTTTTCGTAAATAAGCTTTGGTCAGGTTAAGCCAACTGGGCAAGAAGTTGATGAAGCAGCTTAGGTGCAAAGTTCTATCCCCTGAACCAGATGCCAGTTTATAGTGACACCTTCTTACCTTTCCCCATGATCTCTTTTAATACTTAAATCCAAGCAGAGGGGTATTAAATATCAATAGTTCCAAAATGTCATTAGTTATTTTAATATTGCTGTGTTTGAGAAGTTTGGCTCTTTAATTACTTCTCAGTTGTTTTTGGACACCTGTACAAACAAAAGTTGTTGTATTAGGCTGTTGGCTGCTTGTCTATAAGTTAACATCTCTTTCTCCACAGATATCAGTATTATCTACAGCTGAAGAAGGATGTCCTAGACGGCAGGATCTCATGCTCATTAGAACAAGCTATTCGTTTAGCTAGCCTGGCAGTGCAAGGTAATATGAATGTGTAATACCAGACATGTAACAGAAACTTCAACTTGACAAGGTGTTTCCTGGCTTAAATCTGTATATGGTGACTGTAGCAGCTTTAAGTCCCAGGCAAAGTAATGACCGGTGCAGTTACTCTGCATTTCTCCATAAATCATGATATCAGACAACACCTGTTGCAGCACAAAGATTATACTGCAAATACTAGAACAGTTTTCAGTTACAGGACAGGAAACTTGTGCCTGTTATTTGGGTTTCTGTCAAACTCTGCAACTTTGCAAGTGTTAGAGTCTTAGTAAACTGCAGTAAGCCCTCTCATACAGTTACCTTTTAATCTTAATAAGAGCAGGAAAAAATGTTTTTGCATCCAAATCCAAAGTCTCTTCTCAAATCAAAGCAATTTAAAAAATGATTTTAGGTAGATTTTCAAAAATTACTCTTAACAATGTTATTTTTTTGCACCTTCACTGCTCAAAGTAGTTTGTATAAAATCTCTCCTCACCCAGTGCTTTATAAAAACCTCTTCTTGATTCTTGTGATAAACAGACCTAAACTGGTCTATTAAATTAGACAGGGGTGGTGTGGGTGTGTTTGTGTGTGTGTTTGTGTGTGAATATGAACTCCCCTTGCATGAGCTTTAGCCCTGACAAGTCCTCCGACTTATGCCCAGCCAGAAGAATCTCAAACACTGCTGGCAAAGTTATATAAGGCACTGCAACTTACTTGCCTGGGTGTTAGCATAGCAGAGCTGCTGAGATCATTTACTGTTGCAAGAGTGTTCAAATGACCGACTCGCATGCAAAATGTACCACAGACAAAAAGCCCGAAGAAACTGCCTGCATGTTCTCCTCAAGATTTTATTGCTTCTTAAATTGTCTTGCAGACTTGGCCTTTGAGCCGTAAATAAAGTTGTTAAGTTCCTATTTTGTGTCCCAGGCAAAGATATTTTGGAGTGAAGGGCAGTTGCAGCTTTTGAGTAGTGCTGATGCCTGGGATACCCGACATTGTTGTGAATGCTGCCAGCAGGCAGGCTTAAGCTGGTACCAGTTTTGGACGTCTATGTTGTCAGAAGCTGAAGCAATTCCCTTTCATAACAAATGGGCCCCTCCTTTCCTAAAATTAGTCTTTCTTGTCATCATTTGAGGCAGCTTTCCAAAGGGTATTCCATATACACCATTCTGCAATTCTTGAATGTCTATTTTGCCTTGTACTGAATGCAGAATTGGACATGTAATAGGGTTTATTTGGAGGCCAGTATCATGTAGAGTTTGGAGAGTTATGCCTCACTGTATTTAGCATGTCCCCTTTTTTTTTTTGTCTACAGCTGACTTTGGAGACTTCAATCGATATGATTCTCAAGACTTCCTCCAGAAGTTTGCACTTTTTCCTATTGTAAGCATTTCAAATTTCATTTGTCAAAAACTAAATAATAATAATGATAAATATTTTGCAGCTGTCTTGCACTCATTTTTGTTTGACATTAGCATTGTATCGATCTTTGCAGGACTGGATCCAGGATGAGCGAGTGCTGGATGAAGCCACTCAGAAAGTGGCTCTTCTCTATCAGTCCTTCAGGTAAAGAGGTGTTTTAAGCAACTACCACCTGTTGAGTGTGTGGCATAGTATCAGAATATTTATGAATTGCTTTGCTCGGTTGTGTTCCTGTCTTGGTGTTTTATAAAGGTTTAATGGTTTTTAACAGTTATTTCTCTATGTTTTTTGCCATTTTGTCTGTTTCAGGGGTTTATCAGCTCCAGAGGCAGAGATGCTGTACATGCAGGAGGTGGAGAAAATGGAAGGCTATGGCCAGGAAAGCTATCCAGCCAAGGTAGGTTTACAAGATCCAGCCTGTGATCCCCAACAACATGAAGGAAGCGTGATGTTGACTTACTAGAATCTTTTCTGAATTTCTTTATCCTCTCATTTCATCTAAACAGGACAACACAGGCACAGATGTTACTCTGGGATCCTGCCTCGATGGCATCTTTGTCAAGCATAAAAATGGCAGGCCACTTCTTTTATTTAGGTATGTCTGTAAACAGTCTGGAAAATGTTTATTCTCCATTTACAGCAGTGGCTAAATTCATATAGTGTGGTCTAGTTCAGCTTTGTCTAGGAACTTATGAGTTAGATAAGTTGTTTTGTTGAATCAGATGATTCTGTCAGTATGGAATGAGTTTTGTGGAACAGCTCACAGCTAATTTTAGCTGAGGTTGTCTCCTGTAATGTCCCTTAATGCTCTCTAGACCTTAATGTGGCCTCAGAGGAAATGAGTCAGGTAGGTTGTGGTAGCTGGTTAGGATGTTGGAGCATTATCTGTCAGTGAAGTGAGCAGGTGAACATTCTTGATCTCCTGGGAATGATATTATTTACATACCATTATGAGCACTAGATACCTTTTTGATTGACTCCCACATGTGTATGTTTTCTTATATGCATACTTAAAAATGCTGTTGGGTTTTGTGACCATCATGACATAATGGTTTTTTTGTCCTCCTTTTTTTTTTTTCTTGCCCCTGTGCTGAAATTGGCTGCGTAGGTGGAATGAAATTAACAACATGAGTCACAACAGGTCCTTCTTTGCCCTGGAGCTAGCCAACAGAGAGGAGAGTGTTCAGTTCCAGACTGTAAGTCTCTGCAGCCATTGCACTTCTGTGTCTCTGTCTCCTCTGGGACATTTCAGTCTCTTATTTGATTAAGCCAAATCTGAAATCTGTCGTGCAGCTTGTCATCAGCCAGTCTTAACAATGCACTTATGTTTGCTCATGGGTGTGGCTGTTACTTCGGCTGTTTGGGTATGTTACGTATGTGTGGGTCATAAAGTCACATACCATTAGCTGAAACTCAGTGCAGAAGTATTTGAGGACACACACACAAAAGTGCTTTGTGATTACTAAGCAAACACTCCTTCTGCTACTAATGGTTTCACATTAAATGATTTTTTTTTTCTCCTTTTCTTTTTTTGTGCAGGAAGACATGGAAACCTCCAAATATGTGTGCCGGATGTGTCTGGCCAGACTCAAGTTTTATAAGATTAACAAGAGTAGCCTGTAAGTGTTTTCTTTTTTAACATGTCTAGCCTAGTTCCTCTCTTTGTTCTTTGTTGTCTCGTGCATGTGTGTCTCCTCTTTGGTGTACTTTTTATTTCTACCTTCCTGTCCTCCTCTCTCTTCAGAGAGGAGTGTGACCCCCTGCCTTCTGAGGGCTCCCAGAAGTCCCTTCTCACTCTATCCTTTCCCCGCTTTCCAATGCTCTCTCGTCCCTCTTTGCCTTCTAATAAGGGGTGAGCAACACAGTCAGCCACCGCCTACAGTTTACCTATCAAACAGGTGCCAACACCCATGCCTTCCTGATTGCCTCAGCCCAACAATGCCACAGCAAACAGGAATGAGTAAACAAATAAAATGAGTCTTGGGCCATTAAACATGGAGTCATTTCTCACTTTTTGGTTTATTATTTGTTGCTCTGTGTCACTGGACCAGAGCAAGAAAAACAGTTTTGAATTTTTGGTAATTTTAAAGCCTCAAGCAACCTGTGGCTAAGCTTGTGTTTAAGACTTGTAATTCATTCGGTGTTAACTTTAATCTTAGTCAGCCCATCTCTAGAGCTGAGTGACAAATCTCAGAGGTTGTTGAGGACTGAGTGCAATGTGCACATACAGTCAAGTATCCAAAGTTAGCAGTGAAGGCTTGGTCAGGCTTGAGTTCTGTGTACTTTTTTCTTTGATCAAATATTTTCAGATCTAAATCACAACTTTTTTAAGTCTGGGCTGTATTTTATCTAATCTAAGTTCTTGGTCTGCTTCATATCACCCAGAGAAGGTTGGCATGTTCTGTTAATGCAAGTAAATCAAAAATAGGGCATATCGCCCAATTCCCCTCCAGGACACCATATTTGTTTTGCCAGCAAAAACTTTGCATGATGTACCAAAATGGTGCAGTGTGTCATAATTTTTTCACCTTTTCTGCACCTTGATGTTTATGTTCTTAAATTAAAGGGCAAACTAAGGTACAAAAAAATATATCATTAGTGCTGTAATATCACCTTTTTTTGACTGACTTTTGTTTTCCCCCCTAGCCAAACCCAGCCCACAGTAGTCAACCCTGTGAGAAGGAGATCCTCTACTAGAATATCTCTGGTAATGTCTGCGCCCACACGAAAGCCATCTCTGGCTTGCCACATGATGTATATTGAAAATATTGTCTAGGAGTGTGTGACCACAGTTAAATTTAATTCTTTGCTCTTGGATAGTATTTAGATCACATGAGCTGTAACTGAATCCCTCTCTTGTTGCTTTACAGCCAAAGCCTCAGGCCTACATGATGCCCCCTCCGCAAATGCACTACAATGGCCATTTCACAGAGCCTTATACATCATCACAAGGTAACTACTGTATAGAGAGTGGCTTGCAACCGGAAACCTGATAATGATTGCGTGGTATAACATTTTAAGTTATTAAATAATGCTAATGCTCTTTTTGCTCTGTAACTGTCTGCATCGTCTTAATTTTAATGCAGTATTGTTGTGCTCTTACAGACAATCTGTACATGAACAGTCAGAACGGTTATTACTACCACTCCCAGACCAGCCTTGACTGCTCTCCACTTGAATATGGCAGCGGAGGGCGTTTACGTAACGGTAGTGTATACAGCGCCCACAGCACCAGCTCCCTGACCAATCCCCAGCACTACCTGCAGCCCTCACCCATGTCCTCCAACCCCTCCATCACCAGCGACATCACCAGGCCAGAATATGTCCCCACCCATCGCCACAGCGCTCTAATCCCACCCTCCTACCGTGCCACTCCTGATTATGAGACTGTGATGCGTCAGAAGACCAGAGGAGCAGGAGGAGGGATGGTTTTGTCTCAGGAGCACCGACAGAGCCACTCCATGAGGAACCTGAACATTGGAAACTCTTATGCCTACAGCAGACCGGACCCTCTAGTTTACAGCCAACCAGAGATCAGAGGGGAGCATGGTGGAGCTGCCCAGCACCACCACTACCCCTTCCACCTGGGCTCCAGCTTCCACAGCCCCTCTCCATACCCTTACCCCACAGAGAGGAGGCCTGTAGTGGGGGCAGTCAGTGTCCCAGAGCTCACTAATGTTCAGCTACAACAGGCACAGGAGTATCCAGCCCCCAACATCATGAGAACACAAGTGTACCGACCGCCTCCACCCTACCCATACGCCCATCCTCGGCCTGCAAACAGCACACCTGATCTGTCACGTCACTTGTATGTCAGCAGTAGTAACCCAGACCTGATCATCACGAGGCGAGTGCACCACTCAGTCCAGACCTTCCAGGAGGACAGCCTGCCTGTCGCCCACTCGTTACAGGAGGTTTCAGAGCCTCTCTTCAGTGGACTTCCACACAGACACCCTTACCTTGCCCAGAAGCGTAATTCCATTGAAATTGCAGGATTAGCTCATAGTCTTGAGGGGATGAGGGTCAAAGAGCGAACTGTGTCTTCTTCAGCGGCTGAAACTGCCACGCCCCCTCCCGTCCTGCATGGCGGTCGCTCTCAGGGCTCCCAGCTCAACGTGTTTTTGGAACGCACGAAGACAGAGGACAGAGGTGATATTAAAGAGGACGTGCAGTATGGACACAAAAAGTCCCTCTCAGATGCCACCATGCTGGTTCATAGCAGTGGTGAAGAAGAGGAGTTTGAGGATGACAGCGGGCGTCACACTCCTCTTTCTCTGGATGCGGTGGCAGAGATTGTTACTGACCAGCCGTCACAGCAGCATCACAGCTTGACGTCTCTCTCCTCTCTGACTCCTCAGCAACAGACTCCCATTGAGCCGCCTCCTGCATATCCCATAGGCTCCTCTCTTGACCCCTCTATTACAAGCTCCATAACTTACAAGGTCCACCCTCTGATCCAGGAGAGCGAGCCTCTCTACATGCTGTCAGATTTACGGCAGCCCAGGATTATGCCGTCGGTCTCTGAGGGGGACCTGAGTGGCCAGGCCAAGCAAAGGACTAAGAAAGACTTCAAGAGGCCTGTATCTGATGTGCCCCCTGGGAGGAAAATGGTGGAAGGCCTGCCTCCTCCGGTGAGTCCTGTTCCCAGTCTCCTGGTAGGCTTAGAGCCAGCCTAGAATGATCCTATTAATGTCTTTTTTGATTTATTGCTTTTATTATCAGTCACTTAAGCTTTATATTGCTCTTAAGTTGCCCTGTAACACCTCAGAGAACATAGTTCCAAAAGACAGATAAAATCTACACCCAGTTTCTTGTCCAGTTCTTTAAAATGATCAGTTAAAGGCCTTTTTCTCAGCAATGCTTCCGGGCCCATGTTTCATATCAAGATCACGAGTTTTCATGTACACAGCTTTAATGACGCAAACAGTCTCACTTTGACACATATTGAAAGAATGTAGTTGGACTACCTTGGAAAACCAGACAGGTGACAATTTTCTGTGAAGCTTTCAGTGAGGCTGCGCCGTCCCTCCCCTCTTGTTCACCTACTCCCTGTGTGTGAGGCTCACACACCTATCCTCCTTACTTTTTGTCTGTCTCTACCACTTCATTGTACCAGGGTATGAAGAAGGGAGCCAGATCAGAGGTGAGGAAGATGGGGCCTCTGAAGGTGGCCCACCTCAACGGCCTGTCTGTGTCCAGGCAGCCAATGCGTGACGAGATCAAGGATGAGCCTGAGAGAGCCTCTAATGACGAGAGGGTAGGGCCCTGCAGAGTTTTTTGTTTTGCTTCTTGAAAATGGGTTTGTAAAGCAAAAAAAACAAATGTAATGTCTAGATAAAGAATTTGAAACCTAATTTGTTACATGTTACTTGTGTATTGTTAATGACTTGGCATTTAGGATCTTTGCTATGACCAGAACAAAGTTCACCACCCGTAGCTGCTTGTTGTGTATTGTGTTTTTTAACTGTCCTGTGGGTGAGCTCTTGTTATGAGGGATGCATGAAGGAGAAAGCCTCGGTCTGTGTTTTAGATGTTGACACAAAGCTGAACTGGTCAGCTTGTTAATATTGAGACTT
>JAPZDZ010000007.1:9284601-9295199 GCA_029783805.1 Acanthurus tennentii | reverse complement strand
CACACACATGCACAAGTGTCCACTTCATCACACAGAGCAATCAAACATTAAAAACTCACCATTATAGTTATATGCTGTTGGAGAATTAGGGTTTAACAGTCGTTCATAGCTGATTTTCTCTGTCAACACAATAAAATTAGTGATTGTATCTAGCAGCTTTATATGTGTGTATGTATATATATATATATATATATTTATAGATATCAAACTTTTGAAACAACAAGTGGACTGCCACTACTGTACCGTGTTAGCACTATCCTTCCTTCTACCGTACAAAACTAGAGAGAGACTCTATTAGAAGCTCAATAGTCATTTCCATCACAAACGCCCTCTACTTTTCAATGTGAAATAATACTAAAAGGTGATCTATGTACATAATGCTGTCAATTGAAGCTACAGTATATGCTGACAGCAACGATAAATACAGCTCTATCTTTAAAATTTCAAAGACAAAAAAGCTGGGATTATTATCAGAACTTAAATATAGTGTTAAGTATTTACAGGTGTTTGGAGTTTGGTACCAGGGGTTGGTCTTCTACCTACTGTATAGAGCATTAAAGTGTCCTGTCCCATCACTGACTCAGTCTGCAGAGGGGTCAGCGTGTTTCCCAAGATAAAAAAAAGGTTTGCATAGAAAGTAAAGGGAACATTGTTCGGGGTGGAATCAGGAAAATAAAATGTTTCTACTGTTGAGATCAATTTGCCACAACGTTGTTTTCTATCCGGGAGTGACAGGAGCTGAGAGGAGATGCATTATATGTTAGCAACAGCACCAAACCTGCTGTTCAATACTTAAGGGAAGCAAAATTGGCTTAAATTTTAAACATGCCAATTCCTGAGAGTTAGGGATAATTTCCGTTATTATTTAATTAAAACTGAAATGTTTTTTTTTTCCCCCAGCTGGGACTTTGATAAGAACAGAGTGTTGTTTTGGATGGGAAATAGGGCTCAAACACAGCTAGACTCTGACATGCAGTCTGCCTTCTTCCTGTTTCCCAAAGGTTCTGACATTTTAGCAATCCCACTTCCTTGTTGATTTGAGTTCAATGAGAAGATTGACACCACTTTCATATCTGTTGGTTAAATGTGAAGCTAGAGCCAGCAGCCCACCTTAGCTTTGCATTGGGAAACAAGGAAACAGGGAAACAGTGGGCTCAAATCTGTCCAAAGACAACAAGATCCAGACTACCCTGGCTAAACCTCACTAATTAACACGTAATGAACTGTTTGTTTGATTTGTAAAAGAGCCAAAGCATAAATCTCTAATATTTTGCATGGCAATCTCATGGTGACCAAGAGGACTCGAGAAAATCACTGAGAAAAAACCCAACACATAGTTCAAAGCAAATTCCAGTTTTACACTTTGGCCTTTGAACAAATCAAACAAATGAGATATAACATGTTTATAAGTGGTTCAAGACAGATTTTGTTAAATGAAGAGGGTCAGGTGAGCTGATGTTTACAGCGTTTACTCTTTGTTAAGGTAAGTGGCTGCTAGGTCTGGTCTAATATTCAAGAAGCAGATCTGATGGTGGTGCTAATCTTATCATTAAACTTTCAGAAAAACAGTTAAGTGAAATTTAGAAATACTTCTTTAAACAGTGTGATCATCTCTTTGTTCACTTCAGAGATGACAAAATGAGACACTTTGGGAAACAGGATGTTGGTTGGTGCTGTTACAAGCCAAAGCCTTAATCATATAATTAGTGGTGACTCTACATGATATCAAATCAACAGTGCATATGCAGACCTATGCACACTCAAACACACACACGCACACGCATGTGATGTATTTACATACATAACATCTGTATGTTTACTAATGGCTAAAATACTCAACATTCCTGAAAACAATGCATTCATTCATTCATTCAGGGCCTGTTAAATGAAAACAAACAGTACAGAGGAGTGGACTTTAACTTCGAAGAACAACGCAATACTACATTTACACAAAGGGAACGTAAAACCAAAAGAAAAAAAAAAACATAATTCAAGTGACAAACGTGGAAATTTGGAGAGGGTGCTGCAACCAAAGCTTGGAGAGCAGTGCTTTCAGGAGGGGTTGCCCCCACCTAGCCAAACTGGATGTAAAATTAAGTCTAAATTAAGTTTAAAATCGGAAGAATTCTCAATAAAAAAATAGCCTAATTTAAGTGCCTCATCATTCAACCAAGGAGCACTGAAACCCCTTTACTCACCAAAACAAAACTTGCTGGTTGAGCAACATTTCAGCCTTTTTTTTCAAAAATAATTATAAAATGAGCAGGAAAATTACAATAAAGAAAGAAAAACACCAAACAATTTCACTACAGCAGTAAATAATTGGACTAAAACTGAAATTTCACTGAAGTGAATGTAATCGTCATGTATTGGTTACAATTTAAATGGTTCAAGAGGTTCTAATGCTATATTCATGATGTGGAAAAACTATGTTGGGGAACTGGGCATGGTAAAGTCATTACCATTTTTTCCCTTCTAATCATGGAATCAATCCCTTTGTTTTGGAATGCAATCAAATGGTCTAAATCACTTCGGGAAAGAAATCATTTTAGCATCTTCTAACTCAATGTCAAAAGCTACACCGAGCTATACCTTTAAAAATAAGCTGTTACTGTTTTGATTTTTTTTTTTTTTAACATTAGATGGAAAGGAAAATAAGGAATAGGCCATACATCCACTACAGCAAATCTCTCAAATGTTAAAATTACACTAAATATTGTGGTTTTTGTACCACACAAATTTGAGAAGGTTACCTTTACTCAGGAGGGGGGGGAATACCATTTCTAGTGCACTTTTTCTCTTTCTAGTAATTACATTTTCAGCGAATGCTCAAGCCATGAAGGAAAGGCCACTGTTACCCAACTGCAAATTCACAAAAAAGCAAGAACATATCCCTTTTAGCATACTCGAACAGCAAGTATTTTTTTCTGGACGCAGAATAGTTTTGTTTGTTTTGTTTGTTTTGTTTTGTCATTAAGTTGTTGCTCTCTGTACAAAAGACAATTTTCCTTCATAAAGTTACACATTACTTGTAGTAGAGTTCTGACATTTGTGGCCTGGCTTTGTCAATGCATGAATGTGAATGTGAGAGAGAGGTGTGTGTGTGTGTTTGTGTGTGTGTGTGTGTGTTTGAGAGTGTGCAGTGTACAGGTGTGTTTAGTAACATCTCCAAGTCTATTTATCTTGACGCCTCCTCCACATATTCTCCTCGGATTAAGCTCCTGAACTTAGCTTGATGCTCAGAGCCCCCACAAAGCATTATGGTTTGTCCTCCACTGCTGCTTGTCGGCGACAAACACAAACTGAAATCTCCAAAAGCCCTCAGAGCTGGGGATCAACAACATATCACCCCGTCTGAGAGGGAATGAAAAAAGGATGCCGGCTTTTAATTTTCCGCTTTTATTCACTTCCTGTGTTAGCTAGCTTTGAGGGTGTCCCAGAGTCCGAGGTCAGGTCACCCAGCGGCCTTGTGCTTGCCCCCACAGCAGCGGCAGGCCTCGCCACAGTGGTGGCAGGCGCGCAGAGGCAGGTAGCAGCACATGCAGGGCGCAATGAAAGAGAGCGCCACCAGGGCTAGCCAGCGCAGACAGAACTGCTCGTCAGATGTGTCACATGAGCAGGGGTCTGAAAAGTCTCCCTCAGAGTCGGACATGCAGTGGTACAGCATGCTCTCGGCACACAGCATGCAGCTGACTTTGTAGATGCACTGCTTGATGGGGTCGGGGGCGTCTTGGCACTGCCCCCGCCAGTTGTCTTCGTGGTTGAACATCTCCCGACAGTAGATGCAGCGTGAGCGCTCGCCGTCCTCTCGCCGCCGTCGGCCCTTCTTGGACTTCAGCAGGGGCGAGGGCTGAGTCTTGATGGCCGTGTCCTTGCCCAGCCCCAGCCCCATACCTGTTCCAATGCCCATGCCGGGGCCAGAGTGGGAGTCCCCACCTGGGCCATCTGGGAAGAGGTACTCGCACTTCTTACTGTCCAGTTTGTGGAAGGTGCTGGGGAAGTCCAGGTCCTCGCGGTCGGCATCCTGTTTCCACATGACAGGGTGGCGGTAGTCCTCATATCCGCGGATGAGCACATCTTTGCGTGGGTTGATGCGAACGATCTCCTCTTCGTCCATGTGAAAACTGACATGACGGGTTGACTTGAAAGGGACCTGAGGAAGAGGAGAAAATCAGAATGAGTCAGATTACTGAATAATACTGCAACACTTTCTCATAGCAACTAATAAGAAATATTTAATTCACACAAATTTACCCTTATTCTTGCACTAAAAAGTTCACTTTTTAATATAAATCTGTTAACATATAAATCTGTTCAAATTTAGTTCAAAGGTTTGGTTATGTGGTAGGGAGGCAGACCTGTGGAGGCAGGTAGCGGCGGTTGCTGGGGGGGAAGTCGTCAAAGGGCTGAGCGCGGACGTAGCAGCCCCTGAATGGCTCGGTGGAGACGACGTTGCTCAGGGGAGAGAAGGGCTCTTTCATTGGGGTACAGATTGAGGGAGGTTCATCACACACCTGGAGAAAAACAGACAAAAATTCAAGCTCGTCATGTAAGTTTAGCAGATCGTTTGTGGAAATGCATTTGAGAGAAAACTGGAAAGCTTCTCACATTTACCCTCAGAGGGATGCAAATCAAAGACAGACAAAACATCTGTGTGCAGCCACCACTCATCAATAGCTGTATTTTTGTGAACAAAAATATCCTTTCAAAAGTATTCAGCCCTGATAAATTATGCAACCATCATTATTATCAAAAAAAGAAACAATAAAAATAAAAATAAGTTGATGCCCTTCAGATCTAACATTCTTACACTCTGTGTTACCATTACACTGTCAAAAGCATTAATGGTCTATCAGTTCAGTTTTTTTTTATGGCCACAACTGTTTTGACTCAGGCTGTGTGGGCTGAGTGTGCTCCACTTGTAACCACTAGGGGGCATCGCGTGCCCACGCTTGGCCAGATGACTGTGCTGCGTGGTGATGACTCAAGGCCCCTTCTGTTAAGAACTCAGAGTTCCCATCAGCCTTACATGTGTTCCCACAAATATTTTAACTGATGCAAAATCCACAAACACGGGCCTCAAAAAAGATGCACTTGATAATAAAGAAAGAGAAATGTGGGAAATAGTGAGAGCATTTCTCTCACCTTAAGCCAAACAATCTCATAATTACAAGAGGGAGTCTCAGTGTTGACATCAATCAGTAAGAAGTGCCTATAAATAACATCACTGTGAATGCTACAGTCTGCATCAAATAGATTTTAAAATATAAAGACAGCACAAATATATTTCTGCACCGACAGATATGAAGTAAATAGTTAAGGATCAAACAGAAATAGTCAATAGAATAGGAAAGTCAATACTTCAGTACTCATGGCAACAAAATCAAAAGTGATGGCTATTCATGATTCATGCGTGCAGAGGTGATAAGAGATGGGGGAGGATAGTCAGTTATTACATCAAGAGCGTGTGATGATATTTCATGTCCAGTGCTATTTCAGCACAACCATCTGCATAACTTACAGCCTGCTCAGGCAAAAAGCATCACATCACACACACAAATCACATGAAAAATGAGCAGAATTCGGGTTCAACAGGAGGCTTAAAATGAAGCTTGTGCTTTCTCTCTCAAGACAGTTTTTAGAGATAAACCGTCTTCATTCATTTAAATAAAACTGAAAAATGAATGTCTTCAAGGTTACATCCGTCTCCACTTCGAAATACACAAACATGGACACACGCCGAGGTATCTTCACAAGTACTGTACGAGTTCGATCCAACCATATTTGAGCCTCGTACACACTGGCTAGCTGTCCCTCTTTTCCCACACACACCCCGACCTCATCAAGGCAGGGTTAGTCCTCCTCTCTTCTCCTTCTCCCACCCTCTCTCTCCCTCTCTCTGCTCTGCGTGTGGAGGAGGCTGCTGGCTCTGGTTAGTCAGTGCCGTGTGTAAAGTAGCCCACGCCAGTGCTTTAACGCACAGCGGAAATCTGGTTTGCTCCCAGCTGCTGCTACAGTAATTACTGTCCTGTGGTTGCTAAGAGATGCTTCCTTTGACTTCTTTTTTTTCCCTCTCTTTCTCTTTTTTCCCTCTCTCTTCGCTTGCCCCCCCCACCTCGACTGCTAACACATGGTGTATGTGTGTGATGTGTGTGTGTGTGTGTCTGTGTGTGACTTTGCTCCTTCTTTGCCTCCAAACATACCGAGTGGTGTAACACACATCCAGAGCGTCTGCAGGGGAATGTGAGGAATAGGAGACAGTGGAGGGAGAGAAGAGAAAGAACAGAACAGGAAAAAATGACTTTGTGTTGTATTCATAAGCGTGTGTGTGTGTGTGTGTGAGTGAGTGTGTGTGTGTGAGTGTGTGTGTAAGAGAGAGAGAGAGAGAGAAAGGGAGAAAGAGAGCGAGAGGCCAAAGAGTCTGCCGAGGGAATGTCATAAACTAGCTCCAGCTGGAGAAATGCAGCACAGAACTTAAAAAGCCAGATGACAGCTGTGTGTGTATGTGAGAGAAAGAAAGAAAAGAGCGAGGGGTGGGGTGGGGTGGGGGTGAAATGGGAAACAGACTTGGGCTTCCTTTTAAAGCGCTTGCCTAAGCCCCACCACTCAAAGGCATGCGTGGGGGCCAATCTGGAGCAGAGCTGACCCTAGAGATGTGGCTGGGAGAGGGAGGAGAGACGAGAGACGAGGGGATGGAGGTGGTGTGGAGCCAGGGGCAACCTGGCTCCTCACCAACATCAGGGATCCATGCACTTACGCCCTCAAAAGCACAGGGGTTCAGGACAGGGAGGGCTGGGGTCTGCCCACATACTGAAAACATACAGAACATGCTGGATCTCTGCATCGGACTGAGGAAAAGAACAAAGAAAAGAAAATGATGTGCATGTTTGGGCATTTGATCACAAACTCTACATGTGTTTCACACACTCTGCAAAAAGAGCTTGGCTTTGATTAGGGTTCTTTCTTTGTCAACTTAAAAACAAAGAAGTACAGCCAAGTTCCAGGTAGGCTTGCAGCACTGGTCAGTTACCTGTATTATAATAAGATTTGGCATCAACATTACTTTCCTAATCTTTTTTTGGTTATTTAAATGAACTCATTTAGTTCATTTATGCATATATTTGCCAGTTTTTATAAAATAATCTAAGTCTAATTTGACAAGGAGCTAACATTAAAATCAGTATGTATTTAACATTAGTGTTATTTATAACACTGGTACTGATTTCAGCATTGGCCTTGTGTCTTAGACTAAAACTTTTTTACTCCCCAGCAATGTTCCATACACCTGTATGCCACTTTTCAAAGCTTTTTCAAAGCTTTTTTTCAGCCAATATACATATACAGCAAAATGTGAGGTTTGACTTGTGAGCCTCCTCTGGAGGGGCTATGAAGCTCCAGAATCACTGAACAGCTCTGGACTGGGGGAGTCATAACAAACAGTTTCCTGGTTTAATCGTAAAATTTAGTCACTAGACAAATCATTAGAATGTAAAATGGCAAATGCTCAAGCTAATAATTGTGGCTTTAGGAAAAAAAAAGAGGTTTTGTTTCCAAATCTAGGTCTTATTGAGCCATATTTTATATTTTTGTTAAGTGTTCTTGTTGTTAAGATGAGTTTTACATGTGTTGGAGTAAATCTTATGTAAACTTCATTGCACTTAGATAGTTTCAATACAGGCTAAAGCTTTACACATATGAGAGCAACATTAATCTTTTTATCCAACTTTTAGCAACAAAGACAATACACAATTTCTTTTAGAAATGTTCACTATTCCTTCAAACTGCTCTTCTCCTTGGTTCAAAGGTACTTTATAGAGCACTATTGAGACACAAAACCAGCCTGAAAGTCTCTGGTTTATGGGCAAGGCTGTAAAAGTCAACTAGCCAACAAAACCTCTGTGTACTAAACTGATAAGAGAAAACTTCCTGCCAGAGCTAAATTAGATGCGGATGTTTTCCTGTGGCATTCGAAAAAAACACATTTTACTTTGTACTAGCGGAAGGACTGTGGTGGTACGGAATAATTCCTGGCAGTGGATCATCACAGCTGAGAATGGTGTTGTGCAACTATGTTTTTTTTTTCCCTCCCCAATATGGGTAAAATAAGTTGCATGTGCATATAATGTGTGTGTGCGTGTGGTGTTTGTGTGTTTCTGAGCGAGAGGAAGAATGTGGTAAGCTTGTGAAGGCCATACAAGTGGGTGCTGAGCCTCAGTGGGCAGGATGTGGGTGGAGAAGACCATCTTGAACGCATGTACGTGTACACTGACACATACAGATGCACAGACAAGCTGGCTTTCATACACACACACACACACGCACACAGACACACACACACACACGCACACACACACACACACACACACACACAGACAAGTCCAACGCTTCTAGCAATGCAAGGCTATCATAAATTCCGGTAAAGACCTAGACATTTTCGAGATGTGTCTGAATCTAATCAAGGAGTTAAACAAGGTTTGATGGTGACCTCACATGCTGATGAGACACTGGTGTCTGCTTTCTCAACAAGGTCAAGGCTCTTCAGGACACATCTCCTGCCTCTGAAGAGGGGTCAGTAACACAAACTAATGGCCAGAAAGTAGAATATGTTTTTTCTGTACAAAGCCTGGTTTGACCTAATGATGGAGAAGAAACCCAACACAGCTCATATGACACTTTGTTGATGGAGGTATTTGCTAGTTTCTCCGGCTGTAGCACTTGCCACTGGTTCACTTCTCTCCCTTCTGTAGCCCAGGTCTTCGACCGCAACATTCGGATGCCAAATCACCATGGTGACACCCTCGGTGGCTCACTCACTGAACCTTGTGAACACCCCCTTCTAACCCCCCTCTCCTCCTGCTGCATGTCCCCCCACCACCACTACCACCACCACCACCACCACCACCACCCCCTGCTGCCTAGCAACAGTGGTGCCATTGGATTTCCTGTATGTTCAGGCCGATTCCATAAAGACGAACTTCTGCTCGAGAGCAGGAACGCAGCTCTAACTCCTTCAGTGCTTCCGTAGTCCTCAAAACTCATGTTGAAAGACAATGAGGCAGGTCAAAAGTGAGGACAAGCCTCAATGGACTCGCAACAAAAAGCCATATCAGGCCCAGTGTGACGTCAGATGTGGTGAGGAGTTTTCAATAAACAGTCAGAAAAAGCAAAAAAAAAATCATGCAATGTGATGAAACAGCTGACCAATTATATACTTGTGTCTGCTATGGTAGTTATGTCTGCTGATTCAATTCTTAAGAATCTTTTAAAGCTGCATCTTTGTGTGTGCTACAAACTCTAGTGTAAAAAATGACCAAAAAGTTTTACAAAGATAGCACCACCTTAGATGGTTTCTGCATTTCTTGTACGTGTAAGTGTGCAGTAAAAGAGCTGCCCTTCCTCCCAAGAAGTGTCTTTTCACCTACTTCGCAATCAGAAGTGGAACGGGTGACTGACGTGACTCTCACAAGCTTGATATCTAAAACAAATCAACATGGGTGTGTAGATGTGAACTGTATACCTGCTTCCTTTCTCTGCAAAAGAGAACACGCCATTCTTAACCACACTTGTCAGCAGTCAATAGAGCGCCGCATGCCAGGCAAATATATACAATTCTTCACATAACACACTTAACAGTTATCAACCTGTCAACAAAAAGAGGCCCAGCTCATGTAGGAACACATTCAGTTTGGAGACCATTGAAATGACGGAGCATTTTCAACGAGCTGCCTTTGAACAACCAGCTCCTGAGGCGATGGTTATTATATCGGCATCAACTGTAACAAAAGTGACAGCTACTAAGTTAGACTGATAGAGACAGCTAAGCCTGTTCTAGCACATTTGCTGGCCAACACCCAGCTTCACCTCAGGGTCCTGCTGGCACTGGTTAAACACCTGTAAATCTTCAAGAACAACTGTTGGAAAACAAAGGCAGGTGTCAGCGCCTGGGTGGGACACATCAGGGCTCAAACATATGGCTCAGGTTCTAGCTTTGACCCGTCTCCTATTTAATAATGAGGGAGAGCTGAATGATGACTCTAGCTTCAAGAAAACCTTCACTAGGTGCTTTGAAACATTATAATTATCCATTTCTGACTCCATGACAAAAATATTCCCCAAACCGTGCCAAATTTTCACAAATTTTAACTAATGAACTCTCTGGTCTCTTGAGGTTTCAGTTACTATTAGCATGATAAAATTAAGTATCATTATAAATAAGGATATTGATCAATATAGAAAAACATATTGTCGTATCACTTAGCCTTATTCTATTAATTGTCTGATTAAAAAAAAAAAAAAATCTTATAGCCCAAATAAATTTGATCCAGCACACTCAAATTCCAAAAAAATAATCATGTGCTCTACACACACAGACACACACACACACACACATACAACACAGATAATCACTTAGCCAGGAAGTCTCAGCTTTAATCTCACTCACCGGTAGTCCATCCTCGGGGGTATCCCCTTCCTCAAACGACCGACAACCTGGAACAGAGAACAAAGACACCGGACAGACAAAAGATTAGAGGCCTGACTTGATTATTTTCTACAGTCAAACCAATATAACAGACACTGCAACAGTAACAGGCTACTAA
>JAPZDZ010000007.1:9220553-9275278 GCA_029783805.1 Acanthurus tennentii | reverse complement strand
TAGAAATGCAGAAATTAAACACAGTGGAGATTAGTCAGTGTAAAGGCTTTAAGTTTATAGCAAGTTTATAGATTGCTAACAAGAGGTGGTATATACAAAAAATCATAAAGCTTTAGGTTTTATAGACATAAAGCAACATAAAAGCATATATCATCATTGAGATGTCAAACAGTCACAAACTTAAAAAGGAAAAACTCTTATACCGTTTAAATAGTCCAAATCTGAAGGTCTGTAGTATAAAAAGCAAAAGACTCTACTACAATATCACAACTATATATTACTACATTGATCCGAGTGTGTAGTTAACTCTGTAACACTCATACCTGGATATTGACTATTAAATATACATTTTAAATGGTATATCTATTTGTCCCTGATTTCAAATTTCGCTCCCTCCCTCACTTCTTTCCCTCTACGTCCCTTCACTTGGAGTCAGATGTTTCCCTGATTAGATAACACAGACTGAATTGGGCCACCGGAAATGACAAAGGTCAGGGTATGCTGAGGGCAGCATTTTGCTGCAACTCCTGGTAACATATTAAAGACTGGGGACAGAAATGGGCAAAGAGAGTAAAGAATGTGACTGCCGGATGTCTTTCTGTGACACATTGCTCTCTGGCCAACGTTCTTGTTGACCAATGAGGATGACATCACAGGGTCCAAAGTGTTTTGTAAAGTATTTTTTCTCTGACAGTGGCCAAATATGAAACAGTGATTTAGAGAGGGAAATGTCACTGGCTGATAACATATAATAAATAACACATTTAACTAGTAGCTCCTTCTATAAAAGCAGAATGGCCCAATCACCCCCCCCCCCCCCCCACGCTTACTGCCTCTCCACTCTTTGCCCTCTCAATAAGGCTAACCTTTGGCCTCCTGCCTTCCACACCCTTGGCAAACCTCAGTGCCCAGGTTATCGGTTAGTAATTAATCTAAAAGCCAGTAAGCATTAATTCTGAAGCCAGTTTTTTTCCATGTGAGGGCTATGATGCCCTCACACATGCTGACAGTTGACCAAAGTTCCTAAACAGGATTGATTGGCAAAATAAATATAGGAAACCAAAGAAACACAACAACAAACAAACAAAGACTCCAATTTGTCCAATTCTGGTCTGTTCAGACACACAAACACAATATTCTTTTTCAGACTAAGAAAAAAAGGACCGTCCATGCAAGTCTGCAAAGCAGCTATAATCAAGATTTTAACATAACTTTCAAAATACATTTAAAAAACAATAGGACAGTGTGAAACGGGATGCTCATATTGATGAACACACCGAGAAAGAATGCTCAAATCTTCAGCTCCCCTCAAAATAAAGAGAGTTGTACATAAATTGCAGCTTACTGTAAAGCTGTTGTGTCCACAGTGTTACAGTTTTGATCCAATCCCATTGCTCTCATAGCTCTTCTAGGTTCCAAATTCACTGTATGCTCAGTGTTTAGCACCATACTGCAGACATAGTTAGCATCTAGCTAGTGAACACAGTGGAGTTAAGAGACTAATGTTAGGGCCCTGATGTTTCCATGATGCAGACAACATTGACATAATCGCAAAATTTGATAGATTGAAATTGCCAAAATATGAGGTTTTTACCCTGCTATTAAAAGCACTTTCATAACAGCATCTAAGTTGTATGAAGACAACAAATTCTGATGCTATGTTCGTGTTTGAGAGAGAGAAAGGCAACAGGCTAGCAAGAGCTCTTCACTTTAATAAACTTACAATGCAAGTGCACCCACAGTGACTGATAATATGTTTGTTAAAGCCTTTGTGGCTTTTAGTGCAGAGTGAAATATGTAGGCTGTCTTACAGAATTTATAAGAGTGCATTGTGTTAAATCAAATTCATTTATATTCATTAACATTTGTGAAATAAAAAACACATAAGAATCAGGAAAAAAAACTTTAAATTGTCCTTATACAGCCCTGAATATTTCCCTCAGAAGTCGGTAGAGACCAAACTAGAGCAGCAAGTGATTGAAATCTAGGATTTACATCCATCAGATGGCTGCAGACATGACTGTTGATAAAAAAAGCTGGAATTGCTCCATAACTACTGGAAGTAAAAAAAAACTATCTGCCATATCAAACTGCCGATGCCGATGATATGACAGTGTTGTTTGAACTGTTTCCGCTGCCCCCAAGCTGCAAAAAAACTTTTTACATAATGCTGCTGAGTCACTCCTTCTCCTTCTGCTTCACAACCACGGATCACAGAGTGATCTGACATGCTTTTGTCATGAGAGACGGACACATTTTTCAAATCTGTGATCTGGCTAAATGAAAGGAGCTAACAACACTTTATGTAACGCCTCTAATTTATCCAATATACTTAATATCCTTTATAATCTCTTCTTGTTCTGACCCATAACTCCTCAAAAATCAATCTGTTCATACAAACCTTCGGTCAGACTGGCTATCAAGTGCTTCAGTGATATTAAATTTGGTAGAACTGTTTACACTACTGCCTGTTCAATGTTGATGCCTGGCCATTCTGTCTATACTCTCAGCAAATCATGAAAGTCATGGTGCAAACAAAAATTGACAACACTGGAAGCCTTTTAGTTGTTATTATAATAATCATCATAATTCCAAGGACAACTTAACATATTATGTTGTAATTTTTCTGCCACATAATGCATGAAGTGATCCAAAAATTAGAAGCTCTACTGCCAATCAAACAAATGTGAGCAAACAATAATGAATAGTAGAGCTGGACAATAACAGATATAGAATTCATCAAACGACAAATCTTACAAATCCCTTATCAACCCACATGTAATCATTTCACACATCATTTTTCACTCTAAAATACCACCCCCAGGCATGAGCATTAACTGGTCGTGGGAAACTGACAGAAAAATACAACCGAAACCAACTTCCGCCCTCCAGCCTCCCAGCAACACCCTTTCCGGTCACATCTTATAACAGCGCCACAGAGGTAGTGTTTAACCTTACACAAGAACCCCTTCCCCAGCGCCCAGCTGAAAAACACATTTTTAAGCAGTATAACAGGCAGTAAAAGAGGGAAATAGTGCTGCTGTTACACCCCTCTATGGCCCCTAATAAAGGATGCGGATGATGGGTGCAGGAGGAGCTGTCAATCAGGCAGGGGGTCCCTGGGGTGAACAGAAGGCAGGCGGTGGTGTCGCTCAGCCATGACCAGGGCACAATGACCAGGGCCTGACCCTTCAGACCTACCATCATACACATGCCAGCAACCATGACACTCACTTGAGGGGGGGGGCACAGAGAGGAAATTACGTGGACTTTGTATACCAACATCCATTTTTGCATCTAGCTCCAAACACCCATGTAAGCTTTAAGGACAAGAGAAATACCTTAAACAATAAATGATCATTTTTGTTGCTCAATTGTCAATTAATTTCATTCAGATCTCTGAAAAACACTCTAAACACTGCTGACGAACAACTAGACTCAACCAACAACAAATGTACAAGACACATTTAATGAAATATTTAAAACAGAAAAAATTAAGTTCCATCTTCTCCTCTTCCTCCCTCTCTCATAAAAATCATACTTCCCTTATGTTGAAAATAGTAAGGGGTCCAAAAAGATTTTTGAGTGCAACCTGCTGCAAAACACATACACACACACACACACACACACACACACACACACACACACAGTTCATAGTGGGATAGTGGAGACAAAGGCTGGCCTCGACGCCCCTTGCTGGGAGCACACAGTCGACTGGACACACAATTGAGAGCGGAAGCAGATCAGCTGGCCTGGGCCTGAGAGCCGGGGGGGAGAGAGGGAGGGGAGGGGGAAGGGGGAAGGGGGAGGGAGAGATGGAGAGAAAGGAGCCCCCCATTTCAAATTATCCCAAGTTATTCTGCTGGATGACTGATTTCATTTCCGACCAAAAAGGCAGGAGAGAAAAAACAGAGGGAGGGGGTGAGAGTGTAACGGAGGACTGCTGGGGGAGAAGGAGGAGGAGGAGGAGGTGGCGTCTGTGGATGGGAACAGGGTGGAGACCAAGGTGACAGTCAACAATTCCCACCTGCATTTAAATGTGGCTTTTTAAAAAGGATGTGCACATAAATCTGTACGGCTTCTATACAATATGACATTCCCAGAGAAACATTTAACAGTGTCTTAGTTTTAAAACCTAATTTAAAGTGAGAGCAAAGCGCAAACAGAACTGCATGATTTAAGAGAAGAGAAGAAAAGACGTGATGGAGGAGCACGTGCGGACGAGGCAGGCCTGGGCCTCGAGGCCGGCTGCTCCAGTGTACGGTGGAGAAGGGGGATCCTGGGACAACCATTTCCTAAGTTGACAAAGTGGCCGTTTGTCTGCTGCTCTGGCCCGTAGCTCACTGGGCTCCAGCATGTCATCATGCTTTGCTCCTGTCTCAGTCCTGGGCTTCCCACCCGAAGAGGGGAGTGGTGGAGGGGAGGCAAAGACAGGGGAATGGAGGGGGGGGGGTATTGAAAGAAAGACAGGAGGGGGAGAAAGAAGGGATGTAGGAGAAAGAGGAGAAGGAGTGCAGGAGGAGAGGAGGGAGTGAAAGGATGTGGCCTGAGCCCTGGGGGCTCGCCAAGTCACCCTCCCTTTCCTCTGCTCCGTCTCCCCCTTCTACCCAACCCCTCCCGGCTGCCTCTCTCTACACAATGGCCGCTTCTCTGCTGAAATTTCACGTTATTGGATCCCGGGCCTGGAGTTTTGTCCTCCCACAATGTCCAGGCAGCAGAGCATGCTGCAGGGGAGACACACTCTGCAAGCTAAAAGCTGGAAAACCATTCCTCCTTTCATTAGCATCAGAAAAGGGGAGAAAAGTCCCCCCCACCACCACCACCACCACCACCAACTCTTTTTTCCAAACGCCCCCTTTCCTCCCCATCTCTCCCTTGTATCAAAACCGGAGGAAGGCTGTCAAGCTCGGTCAAGCTCCACTAGGCCACTTTGGTTTGTAGGACTTTTAAAGGGGGGGAACAAATCATTAAAATATCATTGGGAAAATAAACACAAGCTACTTATCCCAATCCGATTCTAAAGATTATCCTCAAAAGGAAAGCAATGAAAGCAGAGGGGGGAATGGAGGATGGCGTGAAAAAAGCTACTCTGTGTGTGACTTATTCTCTGTTCTTTCTGAAATGTGTGGCTATCTTCAACAGCTGTTATCACAGATTAAATATGCTACTTTTACATTTCATTAACAGCTTTAACCTTGATTTAAATGCAGTAAGTCTTTCATGCTTTGAATATAGATGGGCTTGCTAAAAGATATACACATGTCCAAGGCTTGTAGATATAATTAAGCAGAAAAGTTATAATATTTGAATGCAGTCAAAAATTTATGTAAGTGTAATCTACCACAATATTTCTCTCCAAGACAAAAATCAAAAGTAACAAATGACAACTTAGGGTTAAAGCTGTAAGCAGAGAGCGGTGCAGTTCCTTTCTCTATGATCACGCCTCATTGAAGAAATGAATAACATGCAATCTGGGACTCGACCGTCGATTCCAGCAGTGCATCTAATCTGAACGGTGCAAACTAGCTGGCCAATTAGCCACGGTTCAAATCCCCTAAATAACCAGTGGCAAACTCAAGGGCACAGACATACCCAAAACAAACACCAACATGACCCAACATGGATGCAGTGCAAATTATAACATAAGGCCAGGACAAGACACTTTTGAAGGGGCTGTCCGTTTGCCATTAATAAAACAGACCTAATAAAGGGAAAATGCCTACAGAAACACTGACAGGCAGACAGCATCACAAGCCCGCTGCATTAGCTGCAGTGAAAACTAATACGTTGGCTATAAAAAGAGAAGTGAAAGAGAAATTTGCTCTATCTCCTCTCAACACCTCAGGCTGCTGGTGAGTCATCTCCCTCACAAGAACATTCAGCTTAGCTACCAACTGACTCAGGAAAAAAAACAGAACAAGCCCACTCTGCTGCTGCACCACACAACGAAGCTTCACTTCAAGTTTACCAACCATGCTTTCCCAGAATACCACCTAATATGACGACAAATTAACCGATCATAGTCACTTCTGGTAGCTTCTGTCACGGACAGCAGTTACTGGGTCAAATGAGCCAGTAGCCCAAATCAAAGGAAGACTTAAACCAGCAAATGAATGTCAAAACTGCTCGCTCAGACGGCGTTTAGAACACTGGTTTTCTAACCAACCCCTCTATTACTGGATTTGGCCTGCAACCCCAACAATAATGTTCGAGGTCCCGCTGCGCCATGGCACTATAAATCAAAAGAATCCCATATGCGTATCAAATGCCAAAAAACTATTCTCAAACATCAATCAAATCCACATATTGAGATGATCTTAATTTGACCCGCAAGCATTTGGAAAATTAAAACCTTATGCTTGCCATTATAAAAAAAAAAAGAGGCAACCACAAATTTTGACTGCTGCGGCGTCTCTGGTCTTCTTTGATGTCAGAGTAGTCCCCAGGGACCTGAACGTCTACTCGTCAGTCACTCTGAGACCAAGAGGAGACGGGAAGCTGAGGCAACAAGGCAGTCGTCTAACTGCGGGAGAAACCATTAATACATCTCAGGAGCATCTTGGAGAGGACAAACCACCAAACCATGATGACGGCCCATGGATGTAAAGAGAAACTGCTATTACAAGTTGTAAACCATCACAGCGTGTGCTGTTGTTGGGAATAGCATAACATTATCGTCAACAGAAACCAACCTATTAGTCCATCTTGAAAATCAATTATTCACAATTAAGTAGCTTTCCACTGAATCTCTTCCTCTAAGGTTTAGAGGAAACACTTTTACTGACCACTAAAATTATATTCCAAATTCTAAATATAGCCATGAACAGGACAAAATCTGATCAAAAAGTACTGAGAGCAGAGATGAAACGGCCTCCATGTTATTCCTATTTGAAACCTTAACTAATTAATTCATTTATTTGATAACATGAAGCTATGTTTGCTTAGATTAATTCGTCCAGGATCTAGGCCTATCTCTCCCAGAAAGAGATTCACATGCCAAATGTTCCCAAAGATATAAACACACAACTGAATGTGTGTGTGTGTGTGTGTAAGTGCAAGTGTGAGTGTGTGTTCATGCACAGATGCACACACACAGAAACCCCTTCCTGTTTTCAAAGTGTTTGGAAACTCAATCAAAGACACAAGGTTTAGGATTTACTGTACATCTGTGCCCTTTTATGTCTGTGGCCTCGCAGGAAAGAACTATCTCAGCCCAGCTGCAGCAAAGAGCTCACAACAAGGCCCAGCCTTCATGCTCCCGCATGCAGCACAACTGAAAACAATATCCACAATTCAGACACTTAGTGCTAAAAGCACTTCTTAGAGGCATTGAGATATGGTCTGTGAACATCAGAGGCCCTTCTTGACAAAGAAATAAAGACAATCCCTTCTATGTGGATGTTGTGATGGAGACACAAAAAATCTGCTAGGTTTTTTAGTGTAGGCTTCACAACCTACATACACAGCGTAGGTCCACACCAGGTCTTTGTCTTACAAATAAGAACTTGTTTCAAATATGCTGTAAATACACTGCTGACATTTACGCCACTTTATGCCTGCTCCTAAAATACTTGAAGAGGAAATGAAAATTATAAGTAGGGAAGTAGCTCGGGTTTAAAATACACAGAATCCAAGCCTAAATCTGGCCATGGGAATGAACAGTCCAGTGCTATACAAGGCCTGTTCAGTTTGTTGGCTTGTCTCAGCCACAGACAGTCCAAGCCCTCTGGTTATGAGGAACATTGTCATTAATCACACAAACAATACGACAACTTCTAATGGAGAGAGCAGAGAGTGGAGCATAAATATCCTGTGTGCAAAATAACCTTAAAGATTATACAGCTTTTCACTCCAAGTAAATAAAGCCAACCTGAAAGAGAATTAATGTTAAGTCCCAATAATTTCCTCATATACCTGAACATCTAGAAACCTGTTGAGTGCTGGAACAAGCACCCTTTTATGTATTTGTCAAATAAGACATTTCAGTAGTCTCTGTAAACCATTCTGGTCACAAGCAACACTTCCGCAAAAGAATACAGAAGCAAAACCAAAGATGTGATCAGCTCAGCAGACTTTGCCAAAGGTAAGATATGTCTGCAGCTTAGACTAGTTCAGCTGGTAAAACTGAGTGCTCATGGGAGGTCATATCCAACGACTGGCAATAACCTCAAATAATACTATATCTTATCTATACAAAAAAAAAGTACAGGAAATTATTTGGCTTAACATAAGGGCCACAGGATATAGGCAATTACCCTGGCCATAAAGCACTACCCCTAACAGCTGAAGTAGCTGTCTCACTTTGTCGTTTCAGGACATGATGGGGGTTGTTTAGCAGGAATGTGTTTGGAAAGCTCTGCAGCAGGAACAGGAGTGCAAAACAGCCCTCAGGTGATAAGATCGCGACACCCACATTGGCAGATAAAACGCTGAGCTGTCAAATCAATCACACAGATAGGAAGAGGACACAGAGAAAGGAATCACAAAGGGATCACCTGACTGGCAACAGACAATACCGCAGAACTGCAGGAATCTAAAACAATGAGACCGTGCGGTATGAACACGTGAATGTTTAGTGGAATATAGATGAAATTTCCTTTACAAATAAAAATGGATGACGGATTCTTTTGGTTAATTTCAGCAGAAGCTTATGGGAAAAAAATCCTCACAATACACTATTTAATTTTCAACTTCCTTATGGTACAGATTGAGGAAAGGAAGAGAAACCTCTATTTGTCTAACTGCTACATGTTTAATGTTTTTCTGAAAAGAAACCTCTACTTAAGAAACCAGGCAATTTTAGCTTAGCAGGGCATGAGATGTAATACCTAAGATAGTCACATGTAATGACCGTGTAGAAAGCCTATCTACAGTGCACCTCAACAGACGACTGCCTTGGTTGAGATAAATATTTCAGATAAAGGTGACATTCAGCAAAGAGGCTGCTTGCACACACTTTCATAAATCTCTCAATTCTCCCAGCATGCCCATAGTCCTTGACTGCAAAATTCAAATTAGCCTTACATCATACCACACTTTCCTCGCCAACACACATCCACAGTGCAGACACAAACCAAAATCTGACAAGCCTTTATGTGCCTTCTTGTCATTGCAGCCTTGTGAACATAGTTGCACCAAGGCCAAGGAACATGTTCTCAGAAAAGGGTGTGCTGTGTATACGCCGGCTTGGCTTACCACCCATCATTCAGACAAAACCACCTCAGGACTATCTCTACGCACATTTTTTTAAGGAGATATTCAAGTCAAGTGTTTACAATTCAGGCTACAGGAGAGCAAACACATTTCTCTGAATTATGCTTGTACACAGAGGCATGAAGTTAAAATATAACCAGAATATATGCAAAAAAATTCCACTTATCAAGACAAAGCAGATTTTTTGAGGTTTTAGCAAGTAACTCATCAAATATGTGCATTAATCTTATTGATGGAAGAGAGCATAATGTAACAATGTAAAAAGGAACACAGGACTGTGAAAAATATTATGATTATTATTCCTGATATTACACAAAATATTGATTTTTTTGTGAATGGCTGTGTCATTAGAGAAAGATTACTAAGGGGACTCTCTTAAGCAAAAATAAAATGTCTCAAGCAACGTTTGGTATTCCGTTCACTCCATTACTATGAATCATACAACAGGCAGAAAGGTGGTGGAATCATAGCAACAATGTTTGGATCACTTCGCCATCTTAGCTGCTGCCATCGTGCAGTGTGGAACAAACCCAGCATGTGTACACCATTAATGATCTGTAGAATATGGCAGTTGTTACGAAAGTGAGACCTGAGGGCCTCGAGGAGTCACTAAGTTTACTGCATAGAGACCTAGCAATTTTAATTCCACAATAAGTTCTCTCACTAAAGGTTAACACGATGAGGAATGTATTCAGGAGACTGCTCGATTTAGAGGTTTCACCCTTTCCACTAGCATCAAACATGCTAAGTTGTTACACAATATTAAATAAATCATGACATATTGCATAAATCAGCTTATGTAAATTTCTCTTCAAACAAATGTTGTCTACTGACAGCAGATTATTTGACTGTAAACTATTTACTTTGGTTTGATAAGAAGAAAAAAGTCCTCATGACATATGTTACGTATAAAACATAAGTCTGGTTCAAGGACAAAGCCTCAGTGCATTAAATCAATCAACCTCATAAAAGGCTTGATAAATGGAATGGGGAAAAACATGGGTGTGTTTCAAACATTAAACCATGACACTGTAAATGGCTGAAAGGGGCATATGACTTCCTCTGTGACAAATACATTATCAAAGAAAATCGTCCGAGTTGGTGGAAAAACGTCGTTTGAATTAAACATGAGCGTCGCTTATGTAAAATAAACGAGAAATAGTCGAGAACGGGGTGTTAATGTGAAATGCATTGAACAGCAAAGGCAGGAAATGTGATCATTGTGTGATCGTCGGTGCAATGCGAAACAGTGTACAGTGCTGTGAATGGGCAGGCAGGTACTTTATGAATGGAGGGGATCATGTGACCGCAGCACCTCCCGAAGCAGATATTTCTCACTGACTGTCAACAAGCGCACACAAGGGATAAGCTCATTAAAACAATCGCAAAATGCGACTTAAATTGGGCACAGCGTGCACAGAAACATATCATATACCGATTACAAACGATCTCGGCGGGTTGTCGGGATATGGGCGTGCGTGTGACGCCTTTTTTAAGCGTTTTTATGAATGGAGATTGTGATATGTAAATGAGTGTGATTGAGAAAAAAAAATGGCATCTCCAGCTTTTCAACGTTGACGTTGCCGCAATCGTCTCGAAGGGTTTTAACATTTAAGAAAGGCTGCACTGAAATGCAACGTGATCTGCACGATTTTAATCGATGATTATGTTCGGAAATCATGGCGGACAACAGTTACATTCAGATCCAGGCTGTCAATACAACGCGTCCTATTCACGATGTACTGAACAGACATGTACATAAGATCATATTTAGACAGGATTGTTGCCGTGTACATGTCTATAACGAGTGATCCCTTATTAACTGTCTTATAAGTGCCGATATACAAAGCAATTATAAAAAATCTTAGGCATGAAATTATCCTGTTAAATTAATTATATGCCCATAACCATAATATATACATATACATATACATATAAATATATATGTATACACTGAGGCCTCATATCAGATTTCGCAGAATACACGTTAGTTACATGACACATAGGATCACTTCTTTTAAAAAATAGCCTATTTTTTTCTATGGGCCTATGCCTTTGCATATGAGACCCTATTTTTTTTTTACTAAACTTATAATGTAATAAACAGAATATCTTGCTATTAGCTTATAAATACTTAAACACATAGAATTATAGGTCTGTTTTCTATTGTTGATATTATGAAAGTATGGTGATGAAATACCAGCGTCGCTCGTTGAGAAATGTCATTGGGGATTGTTAATGCATAGCTCATCGCACGAGGAAAGCGTGCGTTAATATCTTAGGATATACTGCAGCTGTATGTTTCAAACTGAGAAAAAAAAGGTATAAACAATAGCATTACTCACTCGTTGTTTGGATTTGTTGAATCTTCACTCATTTTTTCCTCAAGGGGATCCAAATCCTAGCAATAGCATCGACGGCGCAGTGACGGCGGGATAAAATACCACAAATATCACCATTTTCCTTCACATATAGAAATCCCCCCTATTTTGGATAGTAAGTAGAAGATGTACAAAGGGGCATGCCTAACTAAGCGTCCCTGTGAGTACCAAGTAGAGCTAGCTTATCGTTAGCTTTGCTGGCTGGAACTAACGTTAAATCGAGAGGAGGAATGACAATCGTTGATTCATTTTATCCTCCCTGGAAGTAAAATCCGACCACAACAAATGGGCCATCGGGATCATCCTCTTCAACAAACACAGATCCCCGGGTTGCAAAAATGTGAATAGATCCTTAAAAAATGAAGAAATTGCTGCAGACTGTAACGTTTGGCAGGTTATTTATGGCTGGCTTTCGAGCATCCATTCGCCAACTTCAGGTCCAGGACAACACTTGAAAAAGCGCTGTGGAGCGCTGCTCCGTCAACGTGTCCGAGTAATTTGCAGTAAAGGCATCCAAAGCCGAAAAAAGGTTTCAACTGTTTTCAATATGAAGGCTGGCGCACAAAGTAAAGCATCTACACTTGAAATTTCCTTGAGAAGTTGCTGGACATCTGGTTTAATCGAACTCCATTTTCAACTCGGGGGGAATGAAACATCGGAAAACTGGGCGGATGTGTCGACCCTCGCTTGAAAAAAATTAGATCCTTCCGCGACGTAGTAAAAACATAACACTCTGGCGACAAAATACGCGCAAGTCGCATGCAATTAGTTGTATCTTGTACAAGAGTAATTTATAAAGGACTAAAATGCATTCCTCTGTAGTCGTATGCAGTAAATAAGGAGGGTTTCTCTCTAAAGTCGACCTAAAGTAGTCCCCGCACTTCCCAAAAGAAGTTTCCCTTCAATCACGCATTGATACAAGAGGGAAGCGTCTGTGATAGCACGCAAAGTAGAAAATAATCTGGAGGAAGGACTTAGGCTGACACACAGACTCGGCCATTAACAATTTTCTGTTGTTTTCTTTCATTAAGCTGCTTCACCGTGATCGACCGCCCTCGACCATCTATTTAAAATCCTAATGCAAAATAGTGGGGGAAATGCTTTAAATGTACACAGCGACGACCGGTGCAGCACGTGGAATTGCATTAGATCCCCCTTGATGATTTATGTTGCGAAAGCCGAGGTAGTATTTCTGTCTCAAAACGTCTTCAAGGCAAATTGTTAAATAAGTGCCACAGTAAGGCATTTCAGCAAATAAATGTATTTCCTGACACACCACTAAGATTATTTCAGATGGCTAGTTTTAAAATGGCATATAATTAACTATCTTCTGTATTGTCCAATTATTAAAAAAAGGGCATGGGTTTAATCTCAATCACTTTCAGCCCCCAAAAACAAACCTAAACTTGCACACTTGCAAATTGTACAGGACTAAGATACCAAGATTTAGTGGTATAAGCTAGTTACAGCTGCCCTACTTTGCACACCAGGCAGTTGGAGCCCCCTCCAAAATACAACAGCCTTGGAAGTTACCAGAAGATTCTATGTATGCACCTATGAATCTTATTTGCAAATGTCTTAAAAGCCTTGCAGAGCGAATCGGTGGCCTGGTTGCGTAAGACTTAAATGCTATTGGATTTCTGTGCTGTGTGGAATGGCAAGAGATCAGGCTAAATGATTCTGCCTGGTTGTCATAGTGACAGCATGTTGTGTGAGAAGTTTCTTTGTATTTCTCTGGCTTTCATACAGCTTGTGCCACAGCCTTATGTTGCAGAGCATATAAAACATCCCTCTGTGTCACTGTACATGGATAGCCCCTGCACTCTGGACCCCAACATGTGCAGCCTTGACACATGTGATACACTTCCTTTGGTGGCCTATCCCATTTGAAAACAATTCTCTGTCTTAGGTGTGTATTGCTATCCTGAAGACTGCTTGGGAACAAGGGTGAATAGTCTCCCAGGATTGTTTTCATACCAAAAACACGGATATATGCCTGAAATGAATGATATGTGCACTCATTTACACATACGGTGTTCCACGTTGGATAATCAAGTTACGGAAGACTGTCTCTGTCTGCGTTTTACTAAATGTGGCCTCTTGTCTTCACTTCTTCCTTTTTTGAATTGGGTTACCGCTGTCATGATCAAGCTGACAAGCTCAAATAAAGTGTTCCTTGTTTCAAATAAAGCAGAAGAAGCAATGACCATGAATTTTCCCACTTGCATGCCTGTATCCTTCAGAGTATTCAGAGTTCAGGAAGTCAGCCCTCTTTCTCATCTCGCATATGTGTATGGCCCTGGTGCATTTCCTGTGTTTTTCACACACTGAACACAACACACTGTAGTGTACTTAAACAAGGCAACAGGATGTTTAGCTAACAGAGGCATCCCTTGGCTTCCTTCACTAAGTGCAATCAGGGTCATCACAATTCTTTTTAAGACGGTAAACAAGCTAACATTCTTATATTGCCAACAAGCAACCGCAGAATAAAGGATGTGTTTAACTCAACACAACCCTCATTCAGCAGAACCCAACACAAATAGAACCTTACTCTGCTTTTAGGAAGACGGCCGGAATGATTTGCAGATTGTAGTGTAGTCTTTGGTAATGTTTCATTATTTGTAAGTAATAACTTAAACTCTTGTTAGAAACCTACTTTGCTTTGTCTTGAATTTGACTTGTTCTACTTTTAAACTTCAGAGCTTTCAGTTCTGACTTGTAAAATGAGTTGACACTCAGCCTGCCTAAGGAATGAATGAAAGCTTTGTAATGTTTACATAAATCCTAGTTAGCCTGTGTAGACCTGTGGGTGTGTTGGTTTTGAATGGACTGTAATGCTTATTTTGAGGCGGTTGGCAGGTAATAAATAAAATTGTAATTAAATTGAGTTGACAAGTAAGAAATTCAAAGATGAAGTTGATAGTGTGAATGGAAAAATTTGCCATGGGTAGTAATGAGGGGCAATCCAATCTATTTTATGGCTTAAAAATAAAATAAAAAAATAGAAAAACAGAAACATAGCACAGGAGATTCATTCCCGGTATTGGACTTTGATGACTAGAATCAGATGACGACCTCGAAACACAGGTGATGTGATCACCAGCTCAGGCAGCCTCTAGTCACAAGAGAGGAGAAGTGAAGGCCTCTCTTTGTACAGCAACTATGGAAAGGAAATTCAGTGTGTGTGATGTTGCCGCCATACAGTCTACAGAGACCTCAGGGCTTCTAGACCGGAGATGGCTGATGACAGCTCTTGGTAAATAATCCAATCTCAGGATTCTCTGCCCTATTTACCGCCCTCATTTTTTTCCAATTAGTTACTTTTGAGCACATTGAGGTTATTGTAAGTTTTCTCCATGTGTGGACTGTCTTTTTATTGAGTTGTAAAAAGTTGTTTCTCTCCATTCTTAAAAATGCACACCTGTAAATTTTTGTCTACGGACCCCCTCAGACAATGACAGTGAATCAATCCGGGCCAAAAGGAGGGGCTCAAGCAAGAGGTGATTTTTTTTAAAGGCCTTGCAGCTGAACACAACAATGCATACCTATGATTAGTGTGGGCCTGGCCTTGAAAGCCTGCAACTTTTAGGCACGCTAATTGTAGGGTGGTGAGCAAAAAAGGTGTAGTGGCTAGAGGGGAAGGAAGTGTGATGGCCGTCGGGCATGTTTGACTATGTGGTGTGTTCAAGAGCTCTCTGTTTCGCTCTGTCTCACTCTCTCTCTCTCTTTCCTACAGTATTTATGTGCTTATGACTAACATGGAACTAAATATGCAAACATTTACTGTATTACTTAACTTTCCTCAGAATGCTAGGTGAGAAATATTTCATGTTATTAAGTAGAGAGAAGTTTTTTTTCGAGATTTTGTTTTCAGCATGTGTTAAAAGAGGGATAGATGTGGATAACTAGATGAGTGAAGTGTGTCAAGCTTAAAGAACTGGTCTTGTGACCGTGTGCAGGGATGTTGGTTCAGATGGAAGGTCAGTACAGCTGCAAAGTCCTGAATGAAAACCCATCTATGAGACTGTGCAAATTCTGTAAATAGTTATATTTAAACTGTGTGAACATGTAAAAGACACACAGGAACTTGTTTCAGAGGGGGAAATAAGTTATGTGCTATATATACAGTATATGCTTAGAATGAACCGAAACCAAAAGTTAGGCAATGCACTTCTAAGCAAACTATTATTACACAGTTTTCTACATGTTACATGTCTAAGTAGATTAATACAAGTCTGTTACTCTGCATTAAATTTGCTGTTAGGTTTAAACCACCTTACTACCACTCAAGATCTGCTTTACAGTAAAAGTGTGTTAGTTGCTAACGTCTGAAAATGGGAAACTAAATTGGTTTCAGCCGCAGTTAGCTTTTTCAGTCCTCGAGACGCTGTTACTTCCTATTGTTTGCATGTTGTGCGTGGGCTTGATTGAAACCTGATCTAGCCGGGGAAGCTGTGTTTAGGGTGAGGTGGACAGGCCTTTGTTGCTGCCTGAGGGGTGTTTATTTGGGCGGCTTCACTTGGCTTCCCTGTAATCATCATCCAGCCCCACAGGATAGAAGGGATTAATGAATATGTTGGAGGGGAAGTTACAGATGACTATTTACCATTCTCATGGGGATGAGAGGGAACAGCATAAGAGACGCAGGAGAAAAAGAAGTTTGAGTGTGTGTGTATGTGTGTGTGTGTTTGTTGGGGGGCACGTGCAGGCTTGTGCATTTATGTGGGTAAGAAAAAAGAGAGGTGAAAAAGAGCTGGAGGAACAGAAATTTTTAAATGATGCTCAGATTGTTATTTCTTTAGTGAACTTGAAACTGTGACATTTGAGAGAAGCTTTTTTTTTACTTTAATGTAATGTAATGTAGATATTTGGATAAGAAGATTAATATCATGTTAGTGTTAGCAGCCTATTACTCAAAGACCTGAAACAATTGGAAACAGGTAGCCTATTAGCTTAGCTATGCACAAAGGTAGGGAACAAGGGGAAACAGCTAGCATGGCCTAGAAATAGTCCGGCACATTATCACTCATAAAAACATGCTTTTTTTTCAATAGACAAAAAATATGACATGATGTGTGTGTAAGTGTGCTTTAGAGATGGTTGCAAGCAAATCCTCTCAACTTTGGACAGAGCCAGGCTAGCTATTTTCCCAATTTGTGCTAAGCTAAGCTAAACCAGCTGCTGGCTTCTTATTATACAAACATGAGAGTGGCGGCAGTTCTCTTATCTGGCTTTTGGCAGCAAACCAAATAAGCAAATTTCCAAAAATGCCGAACTATTCCTTCAAGTAATACATCTAAAATATGCAGAGGTCATGAAGTTTGACTCATTGCACCATGCTGTAAATACGTTATTGTAAGCGTTTGCAAGTTTTTGCTGTCCAACATTTCAAATGTTAATTTGCAGTGTTGTGTTGTGTAATGTTTTTTACTGTGACAAAACCATGAGAAATCAGCAATTAGTTTTCACTGTGCTGCTCTCACTGAATTGTTTCCATTCTGCATCAAACGAGCAGGAATCAATGACTGTAAAACCTCTGACTCAGACATGACTCCTCATATTACTCGTCCAAGAGTGTTCAGATGTCCTCCTCTTTCCTAATACATCCTTTCACTCAAAACTACCTACACACATACACACATTCTGTTATAAAAATTTAGTAACAAACCCCCCCCCCTCGCTGTCAGCTGTGTAGCCCCCATCCTCATCCCTCTCTTTCTCTCCCCTGTGGCCTCCTCCACTTAATCCTCCCGCTCATCTGGGAACCACCAGCACCCCTCCATGAAGAGACGCATTGTGCCCAGATTATTTGATTGTTTTCAGATGTTGAAGCTTTCCTACACAAAAGGGGAAGAACAGGGTTTGTCCAAAAGCCCCAGGCTGCTTGGCCAATGGACGGACAAACAGAAAGGAGGGGGGAAAAGAAGGGATCGGCGCGGGGCTCAGCGAGCGGACACACGAGTCAGGAAGTGACCCCTGCAATGCCAGATTACAAACAATGTGCTCTCTCAACTTCTGCAGTCCTCACTGTGGAACATACCACTTCTGCGACAGCCAAAGGGGTGGCGCTTGTAGGATGAAGGAAGGACAGTTTCAGCTCTCTCTCTCTCTCCCTCCCTGTCTAATGCTGCATCCATTCAGTGAGTGGCGGAGGGAGTAGGTGGGTTGGGGGTAGTCAGGCCGGGAAGGCACTTCACTGATGAAAAGTCGGCACATGGAAATGGATGAGAAGTGGGCCGAGGGGGTTGGGGGGCGGGTGGGTGAGTGGGAGAAGGGCGGGAATTGGCTTGCGCTACCAGCAGACATGAACGGGGATGTAAAGGGGATGAAGAGAGGGAGGTGGAGGATAAGAGACAAGGAAGGAGAAAAAGGATGAGGACAGGGTTTGGGAACGCAAGAATAGGGGAAGTAAGCATAACGATGAGGGAGGAATGCCAGGGTGTAATGGTCTGATTCATGGCTTGTCAAGCATGGAGTCCCGTGCCTGTCAAATAGCATGTAACCAACAACCTTTTTTACTGTCTGATGGTGGAATAGTGTGGAAGGAAGCAGCGTGTTAACACTGAATGGAGCTTTTGTTCTGGGGTTGTTGTGCCTTTATATTTGACCAAGCCTGCAGATAAAACTGACCTTGTACGAGGTCCCATTTTGTTTCTCATCAATCCATCTATCTCTGCATCCCATTTTCCTGCAGTTGTCTCCCCCCTTTTATCCCCTTAACATGCCTCACTGTTTCAAAGATTTAATAATTCACGTTCTTCCTGTTTGTGCTGTATTTATTAACAAGGACTTCCTGGGATTTTTAGATTTTATTCTTGTCCAGAGAGAAAAGAATAAGCCAATCTCCTGATAAATAAAAGAAAAAGACCCGGATGGAGACACACACACTCACTCACTCACACACACACACACATACTCCACCCACGTCTGCACTGTCATGTGTGACTCACAGAGCATCGCAGCACCGTATGAACTTCAAAAACAGGCTGGCTGTACATTCACAGTGTATTCAACCCCTGCTCTTTAAATAGCTCAGCCTCCTCCAAACAGAAAAATCCATGCATTAGAAACGACTGAATTATACAAGAATTAAAGAGGCAGAGAACATTTCTTCACATAATGTAGTGTACAGCAGCACACTGCACAGACAGTGCTAGTTTGTTTTGGTTTGCCTTGGTGTGTTCATGTGTGCAAGGTTGGATGGATGTAGGCTTGTAAACAGGGAGTGTGTAAAGTATTTTTACTATGTGTGTATTACCAAGATTTATGTAGGTTAATTTATCTTTAGTAGATTATTAATAAAATAATAGGCCAGTTACATATGTTTGTCATGCTGTATTTTAAGTAAAGTAAAAAAACAAACACATGGCTGTTCTTTATGATTAACAGTGCTAGTATTCATACATGGGTTCGAATGCACATGCCTACACATGTTGTGTATGTAATTGAGCATAAACGTATGTTGCAGAACTGTGTGTTTTTTGTCTTTATGCATGTGTGTGTGTGTGTGTGTTCTGGAATGCACCTGGCCTGATAGGCAGGCAGAGGAATTCTGAGTGCTGTCTCTCGCTCAGGGAGGCAGGGCTGGAATGTGGCCCAGGCCCTATTCTTCTCTCCACTGCACAGCACAGGAGAGCTGCAGGTTCAAATGCACACACACACACACACACACACACATGGTTGCACATCCAGTTCTACAGCCTGGTTCCGCTCACTGCCAAGGTTCCACGTGCAGCTGTGTGTCTGCGTGCACATGTTTGTGTGCTAGTCGTTGATGTTTAAGTTTTTTCCTGCCTCTCCAAGTGCGTGTGTGAGTGTGTGTGTGTGTGTGTGTGTACATAAATGAATGAATGAATGAAGAAAGTTCTCTGGAGTGCAACCTGAGAGCAATTATTTTTTCCTTTCGAGCCGGAGCTGTGTAATTTTCATTGCTTCATGCATTGTTATTAAGTCATTCCATGGTGCAGCAAATTCCACCCAACAAAGTGAGCTTACTGCTCCTTTTAAAACTTGCCAGATCTACTGCCCCCTCACTTTAACCCCATAAAATCACAGTATACACTGCTGAAGGTCAAGCCTCTAGCACTCAGTGTTTAACTAAGTCTTCAGCATATAGTGTTTAAGTAAAGTAAGTTAAGTAATTTGACAGTGTGGCACATACATTTAGACTTAATATGCAACTTCAATGCAAATCTTGCTGTAACAGAAACGTTATATCTTGTTATCACATGCATAGCTGACCTTAAGTGCTGTAACCCGTGAAACAAACAGTGAAAACCCAACAAATTCCCCGGGATTTTCAAAATACCAAACCAGAGCCACGGTTAACAGTAATGCAAAGTCTCGTTTAGATCCAGACGGTAGTATGTCAGCATTTCCTCTCTTCCTGCTGTGGTGTGCTGTACATAAAATGTGATCCATTCTCATTCTCTCTCGGCCCTTGAATCAGCCCCTATCCTAAGCTCACTATGTAGCTCTCAATCCAAAGAGTTAATTAAAGAGCTTAGGATGTATGGAGGAAGTTGACCTTTATGGTTTATCTGTCTGTCACCTGCCAGCATGCATAGATTCAGGAAAACTAGGTCTCTTAGCTGATTAAGAGTAATTAGTCTGTTTCCTAGAGTGAGTGGTGAGTTTTCAGGGGCCGAACAAATTTGATTATCATGATGAAGTGGGTTTTTCCACATAATGTATGAAAGCTGTCTGGATGGACTTATTCACAAAATTGAGTAAATTTAACAAAACTATTATTCCTTCCTGTAACCATTATCATAAACCACAGAAGATCAGTTTCTGTAAGTTTGGCCTCTTGGGAATGACAGTACCACAAAACCAATCACATGCTTTCAGTCAGTCACTTCAAACTTTAAAGTTTGTTTTTATTTTTTGAAATGAGGAACTATAAAAAAGATGGTCACATAGTGCTGTCATTCAGAGGCAATTTACTGCATGGCAGTCTTGAGACTTGCAGAGCCAATTGATTTTTGCGTTTCTTTTTTGATCTCTTACACAGTGCCAGGATCTCTGGACTGTTTTCTCAAATGGGACCAATAAACAGGGTCTGTGTGTTTATTTTAAATGGCAGAGGGAAGGGGAAAAACACAGGAGGGAAGAGGGGAGCAAAAAGGGGATGTGGGTAAATAGAGGAAAGTGGGAGATGACTGGGTAAAAGTGGTTGGAGTATCTCTACTATTAGAGCCTGTTGCATTGACTCTGACTGTGTCCTAAAAGCTAAAAGTGTTTCCATTCAGACTGAAAATGGCTTTTTGTGTGCTGACAGTTGCAATGAGCTGCATGACAGCACCCTGCTGTTACAACTACAACACAACTACTTTTTTACACTACTGCCTGCTCTCAATTTATATGATTTTCACTCTTTAAAATTTCATGTTCATTGTTTATCCATGCAGATACCCACTGTTTATCTGTATTCATGATAGTGTCTGCAGATGAATAAGGTTGTGGTAGTCTACAGCCTAAATATATGTGCAATTGTACATGCAGTGTTCCTGTATTATGGATTGTTTGTACATGTGAAAGTGGAAGGGCATCACGTGTGATCATGTAGGTGTGTGAATGAACAAGCAGTAGCTCTGTTGCTAGGTGAAATTTGAACAGCTTCATTGTCAGTTTTTTTTGGTCTATACTGCCATCAAGTGGGTGAAGATAGTACTGTGAACAGTCTTTACCATGTGCAACAAACTCAAGTTACCAATTTCAGATCCAGATAAACTTGATCAAGCTCTTTTTTTTATCAGTAGGGCCAAGAGAAGAGTGAAACAGTCCTAACACCTAAGAGAGGTCAAGTTGAGACTCAAATTTTCAACATATTTTAATACTGTAAGTGAACAACAATTTTTATTTATCAACTAACTTAGCATTTTTATGGGGTTGAAGTGCATAACTTGACACAAAAATATTCTTGCTAATCTAAAGTCAAGACTGTGATAAGCAAGTGACAAAAGTCACAATCACAGTTCCTAGCACAAGGAAAGGCTCTCTTCAAAAACAACTCAGCTGACAGTTATATGAAACAAGCGCATTTAGCACCCCCCTGTGGCCAAAAGTGTATACAAAGCTAGAGATGTCTTATGCTTTATCTCTTTGATGCCATTTTTAAATAGAACATCCAACCCGATAACCCTGTTCGTGCGGCAGAGGTTTCTGGTAAAACAAACACATAGAAAAGTGTTGGAGGTAGACAACAGTTAACCCTCCGAAAACACAGAAATAGTCAAGAACACACTAAATCAGTAAAATAAAAATACAAATAATCACAAGCACGTCAGTTCAGCCTTGTAACTTACTCAAAAATAAACATATCTGAGGAAGAAGAAAAACAATAATTTAGTCTGATATATTTTTGGATAGTTGGTCTTTTAGATAATTTCACATTGCACAGTATAATTTTTTCACATTTTGCAATATAATGCTAATGAAATTGAAAACATTATTTTTACTCAACTGCGCGCGCCTGCAATTAACGAACATCAACGAACATCAACGAACTCGGACCGACGCACGTGCACGGAGTTAAACTTTTTAAAGACGGAGTTGTCAAAATACGAAAGATTTATAGTTACGTTCAAGACAGAAAGACATATAGAGGATAGACAAATTTTGGAGAAAGAAGATTTTGAACCGAAATTTTGGAAAACAATGCCTAAAACGTTGTCAACCGAAGAAGAAGAAGATGCTACCTAGCAAAACTAGTGCCGGCTGACGGTAAGTTTAGCTAAATGAGCTGCACCTGCTGTTTTTCCCAGCGTTCACTCATGTGTTTTCTACCTTAGTACCAACAAGTTATTTCTATTTAGTAAAATGTTAAGAACTGTACCTTGTACCCTCCGTGTTGTCCACTTCATTTGCTCTATAAAGTGGTTTAATCCAGGTAAATGAGATTCGGTGCCTGTTTTATCAGATTATTAGATTGGAGGTAGCATGACAAATAGTCGCTACATATAACGCTAGGTAATCATTAAAATATGACCGGGATTTGCTAGCTGTTCATGTTCATAATTTAACAAAATAATTAGAAAAACGCTCAAAATAAATTGGAGATGAAAAAACTGCAATTACAATTGCAATTTCAGTTTAAAAACTAATGTATAGCTGTTCTGCTGGAAAAATTAAGCTAACAAGTCGCACTAATGAGTTTTTATTCAACCCCTCAAAATGTTAAGTTATGTGAAGTTTTCCTGTAAAAGGTCCCGTGTGCAGTATTATAGGTGGAATTAATTGTTAGAATATGACAGAAATAGTAAATAGAAATGTTATTCATAGGTATGTCTCTAATAGAGAACAACCAACTAATAAAAAATCATTTTGTTTTCAATCCTTTAGAAAGGCTTATTATATCTACAGAGAAAAGAATCATCTTACATGGAGTATGACATGTTTCTGCAGCAGCCCAGAGCGGACAACCACAGGCTGGCACTATGGAGGATCTACTGCTTTTTTGAGAGTTTTACAGCTGGTAGGTTCTCCTGCATCACTAAATGTCACTAAATCCTACACACTGATCTTCAAAGCCATTGTGAAGTTAGGAAACAGTACAATTCACACTAGCTTAAAGGGTCACCTTCTTTGTGGTTGCTGGTTGTCCCTAAAGAAAAAAAGAAAGAAAATTCTGCTGGTTGGCGCCCTGCCTCATCTTCTGCCTTTTTTAATATTATTTGTGGCATTTTCACAGTTGCTTTGTTGTAGCATTACCCTGACAGGTGGATTGTTGAAAATAATGTTAATTTGACACTCAAACACATCCTTACTGACACATGGTATAGGCCTAAGCTGTTGTTTATGTCCTGGCTTCTTGTGTGCCTGTCTGCACCTTAAGTGGAAATTTTTTAATTGAAGATTTTTCAGCTCAGGTTATGCATTATAACATTTAGAGCATCATAACATAAAACCTTTTTTTAATTTTATTTCTTAAACTTTTTTTAGTGGTACTGCTTCATTGTTTCAACATGGATGGATGCAGTTAAAGATTTCTTTTTTAGTTTTAAACTAACTTGTCACATTAACTGAAATATCATGCATTAACTGAAATATCAACATGCGTTATACAGATACAAATAAGACAGAAGGGAGCAAGCGAGATGGCCTTATCTGAGACAAACACATGTTTATTGATAGTGTGAAAAACTTAAATTGAATTGTTTTATGGATACGAAACCCCCACCTTAACAAGCAAAGCACACATCTGTCTCCTCAAGGCGTGTCACCAGTGCTTTGATCATTGTGATGTGTTCATTCTGTCATCATGAAGGGATGAGTGTCATTGTCATTTAACACACCCCCTTGGAAAAAAAATCACAGCAGTGAGTATCCGACATGTTCATATGTGTGATCACACATACATTTATGCACACTGAAACTATGATTCAACAATCAATTGTGGCAGTTCGTGGCTTCTTGGCAAAAAATTTGTCCATCGCATCAACATGTAGAATAAAAATTATGCCAGACAAGTAATTCTTGAGAACATCCCAACTTCCCCTGTTGTGTCTTGTATGTTTAAAGTTTACTTTGTCAGCATGATGACGGAATCGTAAGAAAAATTATTTTGGACTTGTTAACCTTGACATTAAGGAGTGCAAGAAGCAACATGCCAGATGCAGGGAAACCTCTCGTTTGCATTCAGTTCAGAGAAAATGTATGGAAGGGATTTAGAAAGGACTTTGAATGCTGCCTATTATCTGCTTAAAAATTCAAATCAGTCGAAAGCAGCATCATTCTGTTATTCCCTCAGGTTTCTTTCTAGTCTGTACTTGAGCAATAGAGGCTGCTGAGGCAAAACTTTAGCTTTATAACACTATTGATGACTGTCGGTGCCATAAGTTGAAAAGAGGGTTTGATGTGGTGGAGTATGATGGGCAAACAAGAAATACTTAAAACTTCTATCATTTAATGGCAGCTAATGTTACAGGGCAAGTGAGTGGCAAAAAAATAGGTCAAGAGTGGTCACTGGGTTTGTATTTTAGTTGCAGTTATTGCTTATGAATAATTAAATCATTCATATTTGACTACAGTGTTTGAATTTGGTATAAAAATTGTACATCATCAAGTTTTAGTTCAAAATTTAAATATTTTTCGATTATAATGATATGAAAAAGCAAAAAGTGTCAAGTCCTCACAACAGAGGCACTGAAATCAGTGAATGTCAGGGGCTTTTGCTTAAAAAAACACTTGAGGAGAAATTCTGGCCATACAAGAATGATTAATTATTAGAATAATTGCCAATTAATCTTCTTTCAATGAACTATTTATTTTACTGACTAATAGGTGCAGCTCTAGTGACTGCATGTAATTCCATGCATAGTTACACATACACACACACATGTTTGCCCTGACCAGCAGGCTAATCAGCCATTGATTACAAACACCTGTGTGGGTCTGCGGGGCCATTGGACAATTTGGAAAACTGGCTAACTTGTGGTCTGATCTGTTGACTAATGTTGATGTACAAAGATTGTTGCTGAGGCTAAAATCATGAGTTGACTGTTACAAGAGCCTGCAAAGGCTTACTTTTGTTTACTTTAGGACTTAACTTATTTTGTAAAGAACAAACTGGATTCATTAATGCTTACCGCTGACCATGTAACACTGTTTATGATACACACAAAGCAAACCTAATGTTAGTTAATAAACAAGAATGAAAATCTAATCACAAGTAGAATTGATTATATTTAACATCTCTACACTTTTAATGTGATTCATTTAATTTATGGTGTAGAATGTGGTTGCCAAGAAAATATGCAAATGTGCTTGTTGGGTGGCAGGAGTTTGGCTACATTGTTAAGACTTCTTCCCTGAATAGGCAAGTACTTGTTTACTTAAAGAGAGATTTGAAGAGGCCCAAATGTAGTTTTGTTTACCCCTGGGGCATCAAGACTCAAAAGCTGACATGTGTTAAAATATCTTTTTCAAGCTTTTAAAAATGAAACTGGCAAAGTTTTAGCAATATTTTGTTTGTTTAAAACTTTAACGTGTAAGATATAATCACTCTGCTTCAAGTACTGACAGGGGTGTATGCAAACCTTTCTTCTATATTATTTATTTTAATTTCAGTATCAAAATTGATCCCTACTGTTGGATAGCACAGAGTAGTGCCCGATGATCAGCTGTGGTTATGAAATTAGAACTATTTTTTTTTAACACTAGTAGCATATACAGCCAAAATTAGGTGTAGGTGAAGTACTTACATTGTGGTAATTCTACAATAAAGAAACTATCAGTAGTTTTTCAGAGGAGCATATTTAGAAATAGATTGATCATCTCTGTTCTAAATATTTCTGGCAGATCCAACCTAGCAGCTGCTCTAACCTGGTGGTGACCCATGCCTGTTTGTTTTTGTTGTAATTGTAACAAGCTTCAGTGAAATAACTATGCCTGCTTACTTGTCCTGCCCACAGAGATACAGAAATACATTCTATAGTTAATCATCAAAGTAGTGTAAAGGCAAATGTGCAGGTGCCCTTGTGCACTTGAGAGGCAGATGCATTGACATTGCTCTTCCAGCAGTTTGCATTTTAATGTAGTTTTATATAGGTGCCATGACTAGAGATGTTCTGAGCTGATCCTATGCATCTTAGTTTATTTAAATGGATTTTATTGATTTAAGAAGCTAATCAAAATCTGATCCTTTCTTTGTTGTTTTCTACTGTTCTGCCCCCCTCCGCTTCAGCCTGCAGCATTATTCTCCTTACATTGTGAGCATTTAACTGCATATGAGAGGGAAAATTTGAATTTAAATTTGATAAATTAGTGGACACCTGTTCTGACACCCAGATTTGAAAAAGTTCAGACAGAAACAATTCTCTTCTCTCTCCTACTCATTGGCAAAGTCCAGTGTACCAATCCTAAAAAATCCACAAATCCACATTTTAGGCCACAGTAAAAGTATACTGTTGTTGATTTAACTATGCCCAACTGCAACCAGTGTCTGTGCACTGCCAAAGATAGTTTATGATGTCAAAAAAGTATCACTCAGTAGCACCACTGTAAAACCTCAAAATAACATTTTTCCCAACAACTCCAGCAGAGTGACATGTCTATGTGGCAAAGCACATAGACTACTTTATTCATCCCCAAATGGAAATTACAGATGTCACCACAAAAACTGCATTCCCCTACTAAAACTTTCATTCAGATCGTATCGATAATTTAGGATGACGAACTTAGTAGTTCTGAGGATTGATTTTTGTTAACTGAGTCAAGCAGCTTGAAAAATAAAAGTAAGTAATACAGAGGGCTACTTATGTTATTTCAAGGTGCTAAAAACATATTTAACCACAGTTTGAGTAAATTGAGTTTCAGATCTGAAAGATGCCAAATACTTAAGGGCCAAAAACAGCTTGATCAGGATATCCATGCAAACGATATCTGAAAGTACCAAGAATCTAGACATAACGCTTAGGTTTTAAAGCATTTTTTAAAAAATTCATCCAGCTTAATAAGTTCATAAAGACCATGATAACCACTGTTTTTTAGTTTTGATTTATAACACAAATGTGTGCAAGAAATGTCTGTAGTTTCTAAACTTGTAGAACTTTTTAGTTCCTAGTACCACTGTGGCAATGTTGTAAATTATCCACTAGAGGGTGCCATTGATGATGAATCGAATTGCACGGTCTTCTCCTCTGAAAATGACAAATGGGGTAAATCGGCACTGTTTTACATTATTGTCGGATCAAGTATTGTTCTTTGATTAAAATACTTGTTTGCTGATATAGAGCTCATATGTTTTACTTATTTGGTGAAGACATAAGATAGAGAGGCAATAATGTAGATTGCATTATAACTGTGTATGAGTTATGAATTAGAAATGGTATACTTGTTCTACCTGTTATTTTATGATGTTTCATCAGCTAAACTTACTTCGGTTTTGTGTAAGGAAATGCCAGTCAAATAGATGAAAACTTTTTAACGACGATGATGATGATGTATAAAAGGTAGATGACATTTTTAATCTAAAGTAGAAGGTTAGAAAGTATGTCAGTCTGGAAAGAGATTTTAGGGACAGTTAAGAGTATTTTGATATGATATTTAACCTGTTTTATTGTTTGATCGTTTTGTCTTCCTGAAGAAAATTTCCAGGAATAAATAATTGTGGCGAAGTTACCAGTATATTCTTTTGTTGAACTGCCAAATGCAGGTACTACGTAGGCCATAATCATACAAACCGTATATTCATGCATTGTACATTTTCACTGTAAGTGTGCCACAGCGTCTACACAGACACAAAACCACGAGCTCCCAGAGAGCAGAGCTCTGTGTGATTAAGGCGACGGCTGCTCCTCATGCTCTCTGAACTCAGGCGCTTCACCTTCAACTACTGTCTAAGAGGAGACGGAGGGGGTAGAGCAAGGGGTAGAGAATGGGGGGGAAACGTGCCACATTATTAGAGGAAGTTCATCCTCTGATAAACACATAGCTACACATCCCACTGGACCCACTGTCTGAGATGGCAGCCAGTGCTAAATGTGAGCTTGTCTGAGCTGCACCACTACAAGGGGAGAAACCGCATGGAATTCATGTTTTGTCCCTAGGTTGTTCGTTTGAGAGCTTTAGAGGATTTTAATGCGCCTCTCTGTACCTCAGTTTCCATTCAAGGGGCTCTCCAGACGCAGTGCTCTTCACAGACGACATGCATAATCATGGCAGAGGGGAGGGGATGAAACAAAGAAAGAGATGTGTAAAGCATCATATACATATGGCACTTTATATTGTACCCCTTTCAGATATTCTTATGGGTGTTTTGGTTTTAGGTTTGATTTTTTTTGCATTGTTACACACAAAGGAAACAGCCGCAGCTCAGTACTTCAAAGGGGCCCCGGCAATCCCTCATAGACAGACCACATTTCAGTGGAGCATGCTGTGCTGTGCTGCACTGTGCTACAGACAGACAGGAGATGTTATGAAGACGAGGAGACCAAGGCTTCTCATTAAAAAACACTACTGTTTTCTCCACAGATTACATTGAAAACTACACAGGGAAGACACCCTTGCCACATCTACAGCTGAAAGATGCAGTGTTACATGATTGGAACTGTCAAATAAAGCATACAGCTGAAGATGTCTCAAAACAAGTGTTCACTAAAAATGACAAAACATTTTAATGAAAATGATTGACAAGTTGTTTACAGAGAAATCTTAGTTTTATTGATGTTTAGACATGTCTTGCCTTTTTGTGAGGCCTGCTTACTTCCAGCTTGCTTCTGCACCTTGTACCTGGTCAGGACTTGTTAAAAGGCTTAAAAAGCCCTCAGAGGTACCACATATATACAATCTGAACACCCCAAGGCTGCATGACTAAAAGTATGTAGTTAGGATGTTGCATTTGGGAACCCACTGTGTTTTTGGTACCTTTCAAGTGCTGCTGATGCACACGTAAATTTGACAAAGTCATTTCTGACAAATGTATTTGATGACTACAACTGTACTTGCTAAAGGTCACAACAAGTGTAGATGCCCTCTGATCTTGAAACCAGCGGGTCCTTAGCTCTGCTTGGTACACCTTACTCCTTGTTTCAAAACCCATAATTCTACTTCAGACTAGTTTAGACCAGTTTCATTGTTGCAAGTTTTGTCACATACATTTAACCCGGGGAAAAAAAATTATGGATGTAGATTTTTAAGCAGCAAAAAAGAGTGTGTGAAGTGTTTCTGCATGTACATTAACTCTTTCAATCACGTTTTATCTTGTGCACTGTACACACAGCCGTTATTGGTGTAATGCTTACATCATACCTCCATCATTTATTTATTTATCTGTAAAGTGCAGAGACATTTATTTGTGAGGCCAAGAGTGATGCACTTTTATTTCCTGGTTTTAACGGAGAGAGTCTCTGTCCTCAAATTAGGCAAATGAACCTTTCTTAGTGTGTTTTCTGCAGCTTTCGGATAAAGTACAAAAAGAGAAGCTTGAAATCTCCATTTTCAGACATTCCATCTAATTTGGAGATCTTAGTTGAAGTAGTTTTAATATCAAGGTGTAAATTATAGTTTTAAATAAACTTTTTTTCATTTTTTTTTTACTGTCAGAGACAATTTGACATTGTCATTGATTGGGCTTAAAACGTGAAAAAGACTACTGTGTCTTACATTTATTCTTTATTAAAAGGGACAGATATCATGCAGTACCCTAATCCCTTTGGCCATAGTGCAGCTTTTCTGTATGTGAGCAGGTTCCTAATCACTTGTTTCCCTTCTACTCTAATAAATGAAAAGATGAGGGTTGGCTCCTGTGACTCAGAGCTGAGTCGAGTGCATAAATAATATACTGTACCATACCGTGACATTATCTAGGGCAGCTATACTCTATAGCCGATGTTCTCTTACAGTCACAGTGGCATGTGTGACCCACTGTCACGAACCGACCTGAATCAGAGTACTGCATGTGACAGCGAAGTTGGCACTCAGGCAAACACACTGTTATAAACTCACTGTTGCAATTAAAGCAGAGCACACTTGTAAACACATAACACACCTGAGAGCCTACATCCACAATACCATAACTGGTGTGTGGGTGTCCTTTTTGTAGAAGTCATCACAAGTTAATTGTTTATTATATTTTCTTCTTTTCAAGCTTGGTTAAAGTGCAGTTTTCTCTGATAATCTGTAAGCAGTGCAATTAAGTCCACCGTCAAAGAATCACAGAAGTGGAACATGTGTAGACATGGTAATTGACCACATAACCAAATCTGCTGTTACCAAAAGAAGCCTCTGGATGGCAGTGTCAGGCTGTGCTACCCCCTGTCAGCCTCAGCTCTCTCATTAGTGAGGTCTAGCAGGCCCCCTCCGACATGTCTCATAAATGTCAACACCAATACAGCAGGGGACAGTGGGCCTGGATGTAACAAACACAGACGCCATGAAAGTCCACTCTGTCTGTCAAATCAATCAACGAGCGAGCCACAAGCTGCATGTTCACACCTCACATGGAAACCTGCAAGTTGGCATTTGGTTAGTTTAAAGATGCAAAGAATAAATCCCTGTGGGGTTGTTAGGAATTATTTTGATCTTGGATGCAAGATGGAATTTGTTGTGTACATTGCACAGACTTTGACAATGTTTTTTTGTGAATTCCTTTATGTGTATGTAAGTGTATGCCTGTAGTATGTCTCTCGAAGTTATTGTCACCTTGCTGTGGTCAGTAAGTCCCCTTCACTATACATACCCTCCACCTCACCCTGTCCCCTGTCCTCCTCTTCTTCTCTTCTTTCTCCTTTCAATTCTCTTCCCCTCTTTCCCATTATCAAGCCATGTGCTGCCTGCACTCTTTTCTATTCTCTTCCAATCGGGCCACAGGAGCAGGTGGATTGGAGATAACTTGCGCTGTGCTTTGTTTTCGCCCTGACACTGTCATTAATCATTGCCCAAGCCACACTTCAACATATAATAATAAGGACTGGCTGCTGTGTGGGGGCTGCCGCCCAATTGCCTTTCATTGCGTGGATGCCAAATTGGAGGTGAACGGCCATAGCCAGACACTACTTCCCTGTCCCCAGACTGTCTCATCATTTAGGTATTTATCCATCTCAGCCTCGTCTGTGGAGCTTCTCCCTGCCCTCCCAAGAGGCCCAAGATTGTTAGGGGGAGGATCAGATTTGTTGCTCAGGCTTTTTGGCTTTGATTCTGTGCCTATAAGTTAGGGATTAGAAGCAAATTTCCCACAGGGCAGTGCTGGATTTGCTGGTGTTTAACTGTTTAACCTGTCTTAGTCTTGTGTGGCAAAGGGGTGTGGGCTGTGGTGGGAGGGAGAGGAAGCAGGGCTTTGGAGAAAGACTGGTCAACAGGCCCAAAGAGACCCAGGCGTGCTAAGCTTGAGCCAGGCCAGCATTGATAAGTTAGGGCTCCTTATACATTACATTCGCCAGTGGAACTGTTAGTGTGTGAAGTGTGTGTACGTGCGTGCGTGTGTGTATGTGCGTGTGTGTGTGTGTGTGTGTGAGAGGGAGTGACTGAGAATGCATAATAGGTTTGTGAGTGACTTCCCCTGGGTACCTTGGACTAATAAATCAGAATCATATTGGTCCTTCTTCGGTTACAACCCTCATGTCTTGCCAATAATACACAACGCATGAAAACGAGTAGCTACAGTGTATTTTGCAAATGAGCCAGTGAGTTATCACTCAGGCCTCAGGCATATTTACAGAAACTTGATCTTTGGATCAAGTTTGACCTCAGTGTTTATGTGTAAACAGAAATATAACATACTAAATGCAGAAATTTGTGATTTTTTTTTGTTGTAGAGTTGTTGTGCAACATAATAATGGGAATAATGTCTACACATGCTATATTAAACTTAAAATGTTAGGCTTAGGTATATAAAAGCAGCAAGCAGGGGGTTAAGGATACTCAAAAACCTTAAAATTGGCAGAATGACAGAGGATAATAGTGTAAATAAATCATGTTACGGATGCGATACGTGGGTTCTTGATCAGTTAAAAGATCCATGTTCTTAAGTATCTTATGGTCAGAGGCTGGTTGGTGCTTGGTGTGGGTCAGAGGTTAGGTTTTTGGGTGTAGCCACCCTTTTTTGCTGCACTCTGGAACAAACAGGGACACAGACCTGCAGAAGAATCCCTGTCATACGTAATCCACGTGGATTATGGTGATCTTAAATAAACTTTGAAGACACCTGGATGGCTGTAGAGGGAAAGGTCTGGGCCTTGAGCTCAACTATCACCATCACTGCTCACCTCCTTAGCGTAGTGCATAGGTGTATTAGTAAGTGCCATAGACAGGCAAAAGTCAACAAAGACTAGAAGATAGGTTTGACATTGTCTCTGCACCCATTAGCTCTGACTTTAATGGGTTTGTGTGTTTGGGATTGAGCTCAGACATACAGAAAGTGAACTCACATTATTGCTACAAACATAACTCAATCCATAAAGAAGGTATTAATATGTCTTTCACGCCACCACTTCAGTAGTTTGACATATATCAGCTCACTGTTCTATACTTGCAAATGGTCTCATTTTGCACTTTGCATCTCTGTCTATACATATCTTGTGGACTTCTATATCATTCTGACATGTAGACAGTAAAGAGCTCCATGTCTCCTTTGGTGCTGTAGAAATATATTGCAAAACCGTATTGATCTTTAATTAAAGAAGCTCTTAACCTTGGCTGGGCAGAGGACCCCCAGGCCAGTGAGTTAATTAATGTACTAATAGTCATAATATTTGTGCTGTGCACGGGAGGTACATAAAAGATTATCTATTGTGTGAGCAGTTTATCAGCCCAATGATGCTAGAGCCCCGTGCTGTGCATATATCAATATTATGGGCAAAAATCTGCAATACAGACAGAAGAAGAGGAGAGTCGGTCTTTTAATATCTCCCTCGGTTCATCAGCAGTTTAGCAAGGCCCTGTTTTACCTCCTGGGATTCTCCTCTGATCGTAACTAGGCGGCATCGATGGGCCTTCACAGGCACTAATGCTTTGCTACCTTGACAACACACTGCAGCTATAAGCCCTTTAAAAGATCCACTTCTTCTCCAGATGAGTCAGGGGTCCCACTCCACCGTTTTCACTACACTCCCAAGGAGGGCGTCTCATCCTCGGATCAAAACCTCATACTACTGACCTTTCAGTTGCTCCCACCAACCACCAAACCCCCTCATAAACAGGTCCCACAGAGGGAGGGGGAGGGAGGAAGAAAAAGAAGGGGGAGAGACTGTGTGCGTGGGGGCCCAGACACACTGTGATATCACCCTTTATAGCTTTATTGATTTCCTCTCAGGATGCAACTATTAACATTGAGCTGCGATGGTAGCTGCTGCTGTGTTGTTCTCTGCAGGTAAGAACACTGGCTCACACCCCCAGCCTTGTGGATTGTATATAGGGGGTGGTGGGGGAAAGCACAGGGGAGGCACATGCTTTTATAATTAAGGTCAGCTGGGATGCATTACAGCATTTGGAGGTGTTAAAACAGGCCCTCCTCAGAGAGTATGTTGGCATTGCCCACACTCGTAAATTAGCCATGTTCCCCGCTGATGTTAGGAGCAGGAGATGAGGGGTGGAAGGAGGGACAAGGGGGAGGGAGAGGTATGAATGGATGTAGACATGAGGCAGGATTTGATTGTTTTGTTTTTTCAGTCAATACCAGTGTCCCCAGATTTATTTATTTATTTATTTATTTATTCAAACTACAGACTAGATATCTAGTGTGTTTATAAAGACATACTAGTTGAACAGTGCAACCACATGTAAAAGACTTAACATGCATTAAATATATTAGGTTTTAATTAACGGCACATTAAACCTTGTCAAAACTCCCAGAAAAGTTAATTAATAGGTAGAAGAAGTTAAATAATGGGCAGGTAGGTCTACAGATGTTCACACAGAAAGAGCAGAGGTGTGTGCAGGCTCTCTTTGGACCAACACTGGCTCCAATGAGGCGGGCAAAACAAAGCAGAGCCCTTCAGATTCACAATGGGGACACTGTCAGCAAGGACAGGGGAGGGAAGAGGGAACAAACAGAACACAAGAGTTACACAAACAACCTGTCATAAGGCATTCAGCAGGACAGGTCTGACCAGGACACCCAGCTCACACCCTGCACCGGGGGTAAGACAGGGGTCATCTCTGCAATGCATAGAGGGAGAAATGTGACAAGTAGTAGAAGTTAAAAGAAATGAGGATGAAATACTGGTATGTCTATATCTTTATATTGCCGATCTCTGACATGTGATGTCCGTCGTCTTTGTGTTGGTTTATGTGAGGTGTATTTACATCACAGAACAAAATCACATAACCTGTTTTTTTAAAAGTGTTTAAACATTGCTTACATAAGAGATCCAGTGTGTGTAAATGAAATAAATAAATAAATTAAATGAATTTTTATAAAACAACTTAAAAAATTGTGGGATTGACAAATAATTATAAAATCCTACACCCCTCTACTAGTGACACCTGGACCAAAATGCATTTATTAATTGATTAGTTATGATTTAAAGATATAGATATAAAGATATAATAATGATCGATTAAGGTTTTTATAAATTGTACTTTATTTGAAGTTACCACGGAGATGTAACAGAATTCAAAATACTGCTTGATGATTCAAGTCTTTTCATAAGCTTTTTTCAGCCTCTGTATAAAGTAGCCTGTAGCAATGTTTAAATATTGTTTGACTGAGTAGTTGAGCCCTAATGCCAGATATCCATTTTAATGACAAGGACATTATTGTTATTTTGATTTTGTGGTATTGATTTCAGCTTTTAGTTGATCATTCTGGCCTTCTTTGACAGCTTGTAGATACCAGTCATCAGTCTGACCCTCCTGAGACAAAGCTGAGTGCCAAAAATCTGACAGAAACAGAGTAATCAGAGCCTGCTCCACTGACCGATGTTTATATGTGCTAACCAGAACCCAGCAAATCTTTGAGAGTTGCTTCTTTTCAATCATCTGAAATCTCTTAACAAATGACAAAAGTCATTAAAAGACACAATATATTCAATTTTAGAAAAAGTATCACAATCAAACATAGCTATTTGGAAGGGTATGTATTTCTTTTAAATTGTTTGATTCAAATTGATCAACATTTCTTTTTTTGAAGGAAGTACTGGGGCAGTAATTCCTCGCTGAATCACATCGGGCACAGTGTCAAGTTTATGTTCCCTGTTGCTTACCATAATTACAGTCTCCTACTAGTACATACCATTTACCTTGTAATTCAAACTAGGACTTTGGTATTTTTGTGGCAGCCATGATGTCACTGAATAGGGTTTGGCTTGAACTTTTGAACCAACTTTAAAGCAATGCGTCAGTAGTGGGGTTTAGAAATGTTTGCTGGTTGTTATATACATGTTTCATAAAGAGAACAATTAGCTTGGTGTTGTTTTTCCTCAGTTAATTCTACACACTGTGACTCTGCTCTGAAATCATCAAGTGTTAGTAGATATCCCTCTGGAGAGTAATGAGTATGAAAATGATTGGGCAGTATAATAAGTAACTAAGAGTATACTCTCTAATTATTTTCCTGGATCATTGCATGTCTTTCTGCATCCTCACCACCTTGCCAGGTTCACTGCGGTGTACTTGCACTACATTTCTGATCCAGCATATAAAACCAGAATGCGACCCTCTGCTTTAGCAAAATGGAATCTGTTGTACACCACTGAACTGTCACACAAAAAATATAGTAATGGGCCTCGACCTGCCACCACTGTTCACAGGTGTTTTTTTACAACAGTATTTATTTGACCATTATGTTAAATTGTCCCCATAAAGCCACACTTGGCAGCACCATCCTCTGAATCTCTTTGTGAGGCACTTTAGTATACCACTGGGGGTTAGTGTGTTCCATGGACCCAATATGGTGGCTTTAAACTGAATAAATAAAGCCAGTTAAGTTAGACTGTTTCCCCTTTTTGGGGAGAGGCAGTGTGAGGAATACAGAACTCAAATTTTGAAGGTTTTTTTTTTTTCCATGTGTAAGTGTTGCTATAAAGTTGTGAAGTGTTCCTTTAGGACATGGTTATGTTTAATGTAGTATATGCCAGTTTTATTGCATTTTGAAGATGAATGGTATTGATTACATTTCGAAGGCCAGTTTTTGACCTCTTAAGAGTAAAGACAATATTCTTATTTTTAATTTCTTTTTTAATTTCTTTTTTTGGGGGGGGGCACTTTTTGATATGGACATACTTGTATGTTGAGAAGTCAAACAAGCAGCACAGAGCATAGATAGTCCGTATATAAAACAAGATATGAGTATATATCTCTATAAATTTATTAGTTGCAGATCTGGAGTTCAGACTTTCTCTCCTTATTTGGTGCTGTTGTGATCTAGAGAACTGTTAACTGCAGGCAGGCAGCCATAAAATGAGGGGGCCTGACTCTGTTGAGACCACCTCTATTCATGGCCCCGCAGCCACTGGATGCTAAGTGGCAGCCGGAAAATCACAGCTGTGGGATCAAGCATGCCACATTAGGAGAGAGAGTCCCCAACAAGGGTACAGTACAGCACAAATAGAATACCAAAGGCAAGTTGATCTTTTCACTGATGCTGAATATGTATGCTCCCATCGAGGCACCGATACAACTCTCACAAGTTAAAGCCAGAGAGTTTGCAATTACTTGGTTCAGTAGGTTGCATTTACCTTGTTGAAAACAGCCAGGATTTCTTACTAAATGTTGCAATATAACTGCAACATTTTGGATATACTATTACAGGACAGGTTGCTAATTTTTTTTTTTTGTAGAAAAAAAAAAGGAGAGTAGAATATTGTGTTGTATTTAATTACTTTAAATATATTTACTTTATAGCAAATCCATGCCAAATAAGTTTCCTAAGTCTTACTTTTTTGCTTACACAAAGAGACAGTTGGCCCTTCATTATACCCTTTGGACAGAGCCTCACCATGCGTTTTTTCGCTGAATTTTAGAGACAGGGCATTTTTCTTCAGCAATTTACACTCCTACAATTATAGTGTTCTTGTGCAGATATGGTGTCGGCCCCTCCTCCTTGACCTCTACCCTTTGCGAAGCAGGCGAAAGTGTGTTTCCTGATTAACGGCTGGCTGAAGTACATGGCTCCAGCTCCAGCACCTTGTCCTCCCAAACTGAGGTGACAGTCTCCTAGGCTCTTTATGGAAATTAATTGCAAAACATAGCCAATTAGACCTGCGTTATTTAGAACGACTCAGCTTTTCACCCTGAATAAAAGCAGGCCCAGATAAGACCTGAACACTCAGACACTGCAGCAAATTAATGTGAAGTTGGTGGCCTGCCAGTAAGCCAGTCCATCTAAAATGGGGACATTAAAAGCATGAAGGCAAGTTTTTGTATGAGCTGTAAATTATTTCTGAATATAGTGCAAGATGATTAAAGAGTCGGGTTTGTGAATAACTTTTTACACAATTATAAGTTGAACAAGTTAAAAGCTGGAAATGATGATATAGGATGTTTATCTGGGCAAATTGGCAAAAGATTCTTATTAAATGCTATACAATCACTTGTTTTTTTTTTTCTCAACGTTTGTTTACAGCATAGCTCTTGGACAAAATTTTCCCAGGTTCTGCACCTTTTATTCCAAATGTGTTACTGGGAATTAAGCGTCTGTATAACGTCTTTTCACTCCACCAGCTAAAGATAGGGCTCTTAGCCTGATACGCTGTCTTAATTTTCCCTTTCTCAGGTCACTGCAGAGAGCGACGGCATTAGAGTGAGGAGGAGGGTCTTTACTCTATGTGCAAGAATACACTGTGGAAGTTGCAAAGGGCAGAGTCTCTAGGAAATCTACTCTTTCTTTGAAAAAATGTCACAGGAGAGATAGGAGATTGGCACCACAAAGAGCCCAAAATAGCACGGGCTGCTACGCGTTGTCAGACAAGATTTGGGCTGAGACATTGACTTTTGTTCTGCAAAGTATTGGCCCCTGAAAGGGAGATGGGAGGTGTAAAAATTGTGATTTCTCCTCTTCCCCTGGTTATGTGCAATACATTACACTCCTGATAATGCATGCTGCTGGGACCGAGGTTTGTAACACAATTATTCCTTGTCTGCAACAAAAGAGGTGTACTTAGGGTTGGGATAGAGTTGAGAAATGGGTAAATATGGATATTAGTTCCTCCAGTTTAGATGAGTGGAATCAGTGGTTATAGAAGTAGTCATTTATTAAAGGCATAAGGCCTTGTCCAGAAGATTAGGACAGACCCTAAACCCTTCTGCTTTCCCATAACTTCACTGCACCCACGTTTAACATTTTTTCCTTTTTCCTTCCCCATGATAACAAAGGTCTCATATATTTTATGCAGGTTTGCCCCTTGGCCACATAATAGGATTATGAATAATTTCTAAAATTTACAAAAACAAATCACATGGCACGGCTTAGAGTTTGCTAATAATTTCTCCATAGCTGATAGATCAAAGCAAGGCGCAGGGACAGCAGAGCCAGGCAGTAGATTGACCCTGGTCAGGCAATTTTAATGAAAGGGTTAATCTCCTCAGAGGTGACTATTCAGAAGCAAGCAGTGTGACCAAATGAAGAATTCAGGTCTGGGATAAGAAGGAGAATAGTGGTCTTGAGGGTGCTGTTGGGTGACAGCAAGGAAGCCATGAGGTAAAACTGTGTGATGCTGTATTTGAGCCAGTCTGACCAGACCTCCTCCCCAGTCTGTTACTAAAAGAAAGAGAGAGTTGGAAAAAAAAAATCAGGCTGTTTGAAGAACCTATAGCATATAGGCCCAAGGCTATTTAATGGATGACCACAAACAAACCTGCTCTATTGGCTCCAAAAAATCCCTAAAACTAAACCAGGAAAAACAAAGTCACACACAGAGTCATATAGCAGCTGTTTGCATACTCACACAGACCGACCAATGGGGAGACACGCACTCAACACACAAAAACACTTTCCCATTAGTCGCTCTCAGAAAGTACCTGAATGTACTTAGAGTCCTGGCTGTTTGGGATAAACTTTGTTGTCAAGCACCTCTTGTGCTACTGTAAGCACACATGCCCTCTTTTGAGTAATTAGACTTGAATACCTTCCAAAAGAAGAGAGGGAGAGAGGGGGTAAAAAAAAGAGATGCTTTTATAAATGTATAAGCCTTGGCTGGTTAAGGAGGTTTAGAAATCTCATCATGACAGTGGCAAAATGGGCCTCTTAGTAATTAGGAACAAATGAAATTGCTTATCACTTATGGAGTTACTGTGCCAGCCATTTGGCTGCGTTCAGAGGGATTAATCAAAAGGCTATTGACATTACATTGTTCCGCAATTATCATTCATACGTTTTATGGTAATTGGGCATTTTTTCACGGAGGAATTAAGGTGCCTACGTAACTCAAGACAAAATGAACATACGCAAATACAAACATTAATCAAATCCCTGAAATAACGCAACAACATTTCAGCTACCCAGAGCCCAGCATCATGCAACAAAGTACTGAACTGAAACTCTAAAAATTGAACATATCAGTCTTCCCTTTGAGAGAAACTGAAATGCCATTTTAATAATTCATCTATATTAATGATAGTTATTCATATGAAGTTGAAGATATATTTGTGTCTAGATGAATTAATGATTAGAGAAGAAGCAGGGTTTATACAGCACGTGTTTTTAGATTGGAAATAAGATATGTAAGCTGATTTATTACTTCTTTTACTCTAGGTACTGCTATAAAACTTACAATTAATTTAAGATTTCTTCATAAGCCTGGTTGTCGGGTTGCATCAAGCCTTCCCATTAAGATAACAACAAACTGCAGTGTGACATTAACCTAATAAAACCAATAAGAGAACCCTTTGTTCTGAATGCAATCAGAACTTAGATATGTAACTCCTCCCCTGTGCTCTTTTTCCAATACCTTTTGAACAGCACCTACATGTGAAAATTACATGTTATTGTCCTAATGGCCTGGGGAGGGGGTTGATAAAGGGAAGACTTTGCCTAATGCTCCCATAAATGTGTTAGGCAAAGTCCAGCAGGATGTAATTGTATCTAATATATTTACAGAGGATTGATTTCCCTCCCACGACCCACCCACCAGGCAGCAACAAGCTGCGGTCAGTTCACCCAGGTCACTGCGGATGAGTCCTGTGCCCACTCTGTCCTTTATTTTTACACGGAGCAACAAGGCTGAGCCGCAGAGACCGTGGAAAGTATTGGAGTGCAGCTTAATGAGGTAATTAGTCAAAGGCCATGACGATCCTGGGAGGCTAATACCTGTGACCTCTTGATCCTGGATTCCTGACACACATCTCTGGAGACTGTACAGGAAAGACTGCTGCAAAATCTGAACAGTGTCGCCTCGGCCAGACACTAAAGCCAATTTTTACCAGGCATGTGTGATATTACACTTCAAGAAAGGAGACTTGGGATTGAGGCATTGCAACCCCTCCCGATTTCTCTTCTTTTCTCTGTTTAATTACTCCCACTACGCGGTAACAGGCCTGCCCCCTCTCCTTTCCTGAAGAAAAATAAACCTCAGCAAACTTGAACTACTTCACCTGTTTACTTAGAGAAATAAGTTTGGGAGAATTGACAAAGGCAGTGAAAAAGCACAAGAAACGAAAAAGGATGAAGAACACAAAGCAGGTTGATATTATTTCCCTCTCCCATCCTTTTCTTTTCTTTTTATCAGGTTACGTGACTGGAGGCTTCATTAATCACCACCTCGACAGCCTCTGCCAGGGGGAACTAACTGCATTTGGCCCAATTAGACGCTGTGGAGACAATAGGAACAGCACAAGTTGCGCCTCTATGCCAGGAGCCAAGCGTTGCCTCCCTGTCATTACCTACAGAAAGGGAAAAATTAACCCCTAGCAGCTTCCCTGCTTTCCTCCATTGATCCGAGGCTTTTGTGGTGTCCCTGAAGCGTGGCAGACAATTACAGATATTATTACATATGCATTGATTTTTTTAAAGAGAGCAGAGTGTCTCCAAGCAATTAAAAAAATTACAGTTCGGAAGTGGGCCAATTAAAATGCCCACGGCCCTGGAGGGCGGCAGTAGTGTTGGTTAGAATAGAGGGACAGACTTAACTGTCAGAATGTTGCAGTTTTTTTATAGAGACAATGATGTGCAAATTAGTACACACATGTGTTGCATAAAAAACATTTGCTCATTTGCCTGCGCTGCCCATGAAGATTATTATTGGCACAAAAAACATTGTTTGGCTGTTGAAATTCTGACTGTTTTGTCAGTTTACCGTATTTTGGTCCAGGTTTAGCCTCATATCAGTGTTTTATTTTAAATCCCTGTTGTGGACAGTTTAATATTTCTCACGCTAACATTCTCCCTGTCTCTTAATCTGTCCCTACACACATATTCCCTCTGTTCCATCTTTCACTTGGGCCAAGGCGTTGCTTTCCCCAGAGGAGCAAAGTTGGCCTTTACCGTCCATTGCCATCTGACCAGACTTCCTGAAAACCAGAAATAAAGGGAGAGTGCTAATTAGAATTAAGGGTAGATGGAAGACTGGCAGTGTAGAGATAAGGGATCAGTGCAATGCAGAGAAAACCTGAATCCAGTGGCGGCAGAGCCTCAGAAAGGCCCATTGTTTTTCTTGCTCTGCAATTAGAGCTAGGAAAGGAATTACTGTGTAATGTGCTATGTTTGATAGTTTACAAAAGCACACGAAAAAACCTACCTGGCCTTATTTTGGAGTTGTTTGAGTTGGAGCAGGTGGCCTCTGGGATTATTCAAACCAGCTTTTGACTAAGGAGGTAAACAATACCTCAAAATAATAATGAAAAAACATCTATACAGAGACACCCAGACACTTCGAAACCAAAAAAGAAAGGGCACAGTTTAAATAAACAGTATTTGGCACTGGAGAAAAAAGGACAATGAAACTGTGGTTCTGAGCTGCAGTCGTTTTATCACCTGACACGGTGCGTGTGTTTGAAGTGGAAAATCACAGTTTTCTTTAATCCATGGAGCATTCAAATAAGTTTATTTCTCCAGGATTAAAAACAGTAATAATAGCAGGCAGTTAAAAACAAACAGCTCCAAACAAATAGCGACGAGGCTTAGGCGCTTGGCGCGGGTAAGCTCTCCATACATCGTGGTCTGTTTCATTAGCCGAAATGTATTATTATTGTTTATCTATTGAGCTTCCTGATAAAAATGAACCATGCTTCCCGTTTGGATTACAGAGTTAGAAAGGTTCAGGGGTGGCTTGCCAGTGTAATCCACAGAATTCTTTTCCGAACAACAACCTCTGGCAGATGTGAGAATAAAGGAGAGTTTTCAACACCTGAACACCATGCCGCATTTGATTAAAGAGGGCTAATTTCAAAATATCATCAAAGGGGAAGGAAGCTTGGTCTGTGTGTGTATGGGTTTGTTTGTAAGGGACCGTTTCATTGTGAAATTCTGGCTGCCTTTTGGGGAAATTTAGGATAACCTAAGAGAGTAAAAATTGGATGAAACACTCTTTTTTATTGTGATTGGCATACAGACTTATTTGTCACACTTGCACATGCACATGAGATTTTTGTAAGTACAAACTGATAATAATGCTGTCACATGTTGTTATATATCTTTATATTAAGAAAACAATTTTGATTGCAAATTAAAATGTGTAAATCAAACAGAAAGCTGTCATGTAAACATTTCTATATAGCTGTTATCAGATACACCTTAATTCCGTGATGCCCAAGTTTTTAATTGCTTAAATTCTGAATGCACATTTGAGAAGAAAGCACACATTTGAGAAGAAAGCACAGGTTCATGTCCTTCCATATCTTTTTATTACTGTCTGTGATCCACACAAATCTTTAATAATGTTATCTGTCAGAGTTGCAATTCATCAGTAAGCAGTAAATGTGAGATACACACCAGATAGATGGAAGAATATCAGATGAAAACCATATGAGACAGGGTTGAGTCCAAGCACATCAGAAGAGCCTCACATTCCACCAGGGGCGAAGGAGGGGCGGGGAGGGCTGCTGTGATTTCGGCAGTGTGAATATTGGGAGATATAAATGAGACAGTTGGCTCGTTTCATAATGAAATATCAAAAATTCACCTGGAATTGTCGCATTGGGTCCTTTTGAGGTGGTCGACTATGAAAGCTATTGGTTACAATCCAGCAGTTATAAATTTATGATGAAAGAAGTGATTTTAAGAGAGCCTAACTAAAACTGTGCAGGATATTCCTTTGGGTTTTACTCCGGCTGTAAGCTGTTATCAGACAGCTATGATTCACATTTACACTTTGAGCCCACAATCATTCAAAACAGCCACCTCTGAGAAAGCCCCCCGACTGAACTGAAACGCCAAAAAAAACATGAAAATTTAAATGAAATTATGGGACCTGCCTCTCTCGACAGTCAGTATGATGACATGCTTTCAGATCCTATTTGGAAGGGTTTGAATGTGCTGAAATGTAAATGAATGGACGCATGGAGGCCCAAATGGGAAGCTAGATTCTACATGGGTCAAAGACAGGAAGACTATAGAACTAAGATAAACGGAGAGAAGAGGGAGGGAGGGATTCTCATGCGAATCGTTTAGCAGCGGACACACGGTGCCACTTGCATTATGTTGACTGTTGCATCAAGGGGCAACGCAAAGGGGCCCTTCTTTTGCAATGCACCCTAGGATTTTAGGTTGTCTCTAAAAAAAAAAAAAAAAAAAGGAACAAGCTAGTTTTAAGTTTGGTGCTGCTTACTCAGGTTATTGAGTCAGATGTTACATTTGCTAAGCAAAAAATATCCTTATGTATCTGATAGCATAGTATTTGCACAGAAAATAGCTTAAATGCCAACATTTTCAGAAACTATGAAGTTTGTATTTTAAAAAGCTTGGGGATTAATGATAACATAGAAAATGTTGAAATATATTAATACACTAAGCATTGGAATTAAAATTTGGTGCTGTACAAAGTATCTGATTAACGCCTGAAGCTCATGTTTATGTCATGCACCTCACCATTTTACTGCCTGTCAATGTCATTATATCTCCATGTGCAGTTCATTCATGGCGGCTGACATGCCTTACTCTATCAGTCTGGTAAAACACATACTCAACGCTCTCTGGAAGCTCAAGGCAGCCTTTAAATAGCGACGATGCCTTCTTGTTAGCCAGAAAAAAAGGTCATGCAATTGGATTTCCGTGCTCTGGAAATCCCTAGATATTTGCCTCAAACATGGCGCATGTCTTGCCCTCTTAGCTCAGCTTTCATTTTCTTCAACTGCTCTCATGCTGAATTGTCAACCATAGATAGGATCAATTAATCTATTGAGTCTGAACAGCATGAAAGATTTAAATTGTCCTTACACACCCATGTGGCCAGCAAGGCATTTCAGTCTATTTTTAGTCCATGTGAGTTAGTGCTGCGAGTGCTATAGACAAAAGCCTGTCAATTAAAAATAAATTCCCCTGTTGTCTTTTTGGAGTTTCTGGGAGAAATCTTTAACATTTACCTTGAATCTCACAGTAGCTCTTTTGTACAAGGCATCAAAAAGACAGATGTACCTTAATCTTAAAAAGTAACTCATTTAACTAGGCATATGTTTCAAAAGACATCCCATTTTTTTCCTAGCAGCAATAAACAAGTTGCATTGTATGTTGTGACTGCTTTGAATAATCAGCGCTGTTTTTTCTTATGAGTAAAAGGAAGATAGTAAGACTGTTATTTCTTTCAATCTTTAGAAAGAGGAGGAAGATAAAAAAGAACTCTGCACGCCTAGACTCATTCCTTTCTTCTGCCTAGAAACGGGCAGGTACTGCAGCAAGACATTCATATAGAAGTTTCCCCTGCAGCCAGTAAGTGCCAAGCTGTGTCAAAAATGACATGCATCTCCTGTTTCCATGTCATGCCATGCATGTGATGTGATGGGCGAATGAAGGCAGTTCCTGCAGAGAATAGTAGGGGGTCATTATTAAGCCTCTTAAATTAGCGCCCCCTCTCACACAGCCTTTGCAATTTGCCAAGACCCACAACCACGCGCGCACCCGCTGAACTCAATGCATTAGACTTGACAAAGAAAATCATTTTCCAAAGTTTACTTGCAACAAACTCATTTCATATGTGATTGAATTGTACCTGTATGGTATGACCCATTTAACTCAAAGACACACATGGACGCTTTGAGAACCTATTTGAGCAGAACCATGCTGTCAGTTAGTTATAGACTGTGCCAATTGCATGTCCTATGCAATGCAATTTACATGTCTCTCCATCACACTCACTTATATGGTTCAACTCACAAGAGCTACCATTTAGATCGTTTTATGGGGGAGGGGAAAGGGAGAGGGAGAGAGAGCTACATCCACCAGTATAATACCATATTTATGTACTGCAATGGTATAGAGTGGGTGGCAACAACAGCAGAAAGCTTAACCTCTGCTGCCCCTGAACTCTGATCTCGGTGAAAATCTCGGTGAAATGGACTGCTTCTGCTGCTTCTCCTTTAGTTTTGATAGGCAGAGACCACTGCTCGAGCATCTGCCTGGACCATTTGAAACCTTTAATATCCCAAGATTAAAGGGACCCCAGTCCCAAGGTCAGCATTTGAGGGAATGACAGCCTCTTCTCAAGAGCGAACAACCTACCCCTTTTTTTAACCACACCCTTTGTCTCACTTTATTTCCAATCCTTTTTTAATCGTTTTCAACCTCCTGTGTTTCTGTCTTTCAATCTATGCATCACAGTCTCTCACCTCTTTCTCCCCCGCTATCGTGTATATGTATATTTACAAGAGTGCACATAACTGGTGTCTGGGGAAGAGTAAGGAGCAGTGGGGAAGGGAAGCCATTAGGGGAATAAAGAGAGGTGCTGCCTCACAGCCGAGCTTCACAGGCCAGTGGAGCAAATCAAATTGGGTCTTGTTCTGCAGCAGTATACGTGCACACACATACATACACACACAGACACTCACACACACACAAATACACTCAGTGACAGTGGTGGAGGCACACAGCTGACAGTAAGGCCTTTGGGATATATCAAGGCTGGGCATGTCAAGGGCTGGCCCAATAAAGGATGCATTCATGACCCCTGAGTAAACAAATTTTAGGATGAGTTCATGATTATGTAGAATTGCCTCTATGTATAAAAGAACAGTTTTTTTTCAATATAATTTCACCGTAGCAGTCAATTTATGATTATAATGGTATTGTGATAATTTGTTGCATTTTTGGTCAGTGTTTGGAGAGAGTGTGACTAAATTTTAAAACTAGTAGAACCAATGCAACTGCAAATATGCCCCCAGTTATTCTTTTTTTTTTAATTTTCATCATATAATTTGTGACAGGGAGCCAGTAAGACTTGATCTTCTGCAAAGAGACAAAGACAGAGTTAGAGAGCACTTGGATAAGAGAGGTGACCCATAACCAAATCATCATAGTTTATACATGAGATGTTTAAAACATAGACCAACTACTGAGACTTCGGTCAGTGTTTTTCTGTAGGTACACTAGTGATATCAGTGGAAAATGTCTGGAGCTGGGGTAATAAATATCATATTAAAACAGTAACCCTCAAAATAAATTGCTGGAATATAGTATGTAAAGGAATGTAAACAAATAAACTCCTGAGATACATACTATAGGAAAAAAAACACTCTCATATATTGTTGATGACATGCACTGTGGCAGTTTTTATGAGAAGTAGCAGTATCCATCCAGCCTCTCTGCACTAATACCTCATTTATAACTGCTCAAGCCCTCTATTCCCATAATGTTGTGAATGAGATTTAAGTTATTAGCAGGCTCAAAGCAAAGCTGAAGAACTGACAGAGGGCTCCAGGTAAAGGGCACTAAAGCTAATGAAAAATGAGATGGAGATTCATCCTTAAAGCTTTAGTTTTATTAGAAATACCTGGTAATGGCACCAAAACCTTAGTCAACATAATGTTCGCTGCCATCCATACGATACCTGTGCCTATAGGGCACTATTCATCCAAGGAGAAAAAAAGAGGAGATGAGTAAAAAATACATGCAATGCTTACACTTCATTCAATTTCTCTAAAAGATTACCACCACAAATCACTTTTGCTCAATTCATTACGTGCCAGCAAAGAGGGGGCAGATGTCTGATGGATGGTTGTCTGCAAATGGATTTGTCGGAAACAGAAAAAATGTGCACGCTTTAATTAAAGAGGGCTGGACAAGTGGATCCAGAGTGGATTTGGGTTGTCTCTCCACATCTGTACAGTCAGGATTGTGTATGGGAGGATCTCAAAGCAGTAGAGCAGTAAGCACAAGCTGCATGTGCTCATTTTGAGGAGAAAACATTCATCACACTATAGTTCAGGAATCAAAGAGGCATGAAAATAAACTAGATTGACACACAAGGCTCAACACTAACCTTTTTACTCAATCAAGTGCACTTCTGTTGGCTCCAGTGAAAGGGCAACCCTTGGGTCCCAGAGGTTTGGTGGGTCCCTTGAGTAGAAGATATATTTTTTGGTGTTTGTTTGTTTTTGTGACTTGATAAATGAGACTTGTCATTTTAAATGATTAGCAGCAGGGGAAAAAAGACATCAGTACAATGTAATCTAATGTGCTCTATTATTTTTCTGGTTCCCACATATTAATTTTTAAGGGCAAATGGGAGTGAAATTCTTGCACTCTAGAGCATTGATACAGCATGTGAAGAACTGAGGGCTGGAATACTAAAATAAAACATAAAAAGTTGAATTACAGCCATAACGGAATGACCAGTATCATGACGTATTGTTTCTGTTGCCTTTGACATTATCCTGTGAGTCCATTTTACTGAACGTGTGCTGGTTGTGCAGTTTCTTGTACCTTGGGGTCATGTTGACACTTAAAAGTTTGTTTGGGTATTTAGTCCTAATTATTGCATAATTTAAAGTGTGACATTTTTGTGATTATCATAATCTTGAATTTGAAAAAATAAATACACACTAGCCTGCATTGTTTTCATAAGCGAGTCCCCTTTTTGAACGTTTCTCACAGACACAAACAGAAACAGGCGGGGATATGCTTGCTGAAGGGTCTTTTTGTAGCCTGACCAATAGTGAATGTATGAGGTTAACCCTGATAAATATTTTTGTACTGCAATTTGTTGCTGCTTATTGGCTGACGTGCACCAATATATGCCTGCTTTAAATTAATTCAAGCTGATATATATTAGTCTTGCTTTGTTTTTATGATGTTCAAAAATACTGCCAGCAAATACGGGAGGTAAATACTGGCAGTATTTTTGAATATGGAGATGGAATGTTGAGTACTGGAAGTTCAGCATGATTATAAAAAAATCTGCTTTAGCTTAATGTATATAATTTTATATTAGCTGGAGTCTGTGGTGTGCCTCTGGTATAATAAGACTTTTCAGTCGTAAACATGGGAGTTGAAATGGCTTTTTAGGTAAAACTAAAAATATTTTTTTTATGTTCTAAACAATGACAGCTGTTGTTCTTTTATCATCTACGACAGTCCTTTTCATTTTCCTCTAATGACACAAATCTTATGCCGCTACGTAGTTTAAAGCAAGCCTCTAATGAAGAGCTCTCCAGCTAAATATATCTTTATTATGCGATTAACAGTGGTGCTTGATGTAAGCACTGGTGTGAAAGGAGGCTGAGGCCCTTCAGCATCCAAAACCTTTACAGCCTCTCTGCCATCAATCAGGCCTTGTGTCCAGTAAGTGCTGCTAACATTTATGAAATATTCATCAGCCATTCACTTTTGCTTTCCACTCAGCCTAATCATTGCGTTTAGGCAGCATTGTGTCACCTCTCCTCTTAAAAAAAAAACGGAAAAAAGGCTACAATCATCTTGCTGAGGGGAGGTCAATTAGAGAATTGTGTGCAATGGATGGACATTTTAGTTCTGGTATAAAACTGTCAGTCAAAGGTCTTCTCTTCTCTCCTATGGTTTAAGTATGTTTCAAGGGACCAAAACTGTTGAAAAATGTCTAAAAAACTTGCAATACACTACTTTGTAAACTTGTAAATGGACACAAATTTATAAATTATTTTGAATTAATGTGTGTTGCAGTTCAAATTATGTTTGATAAGATGAAGCACTTGTGTAGTTGAAATACATAGTATGGGTTTGTAACCATGCAACCTAATGCTTCTTACACTTTGCTTAAGACATGCACACAGAAAGTATCACATAAAAAGTTGCACTGAAAAGAAACTGACATATCTCCTCTGAGCCTTTCTATCTTTAATCAGTTTTTAATATGACCCACTAACACAAACTAATTTCAGATTTTGCTGTTAACCTCTGTCTTTTGCTTTTTATCTCTGCGGCTCACTTACCTTTGACTGTGATTAATGTCAGTATAACACAATGAGTATGATATTCACATCACTCATATTCAAGCAATCCAAGACCCAGGCAATGAAAGGTTGTGATATTCATCACCCTCAACTGACTGCAGTCAAACACACATCTCAGTTCACAATTGCAAAGGAAAATTCCACCTTATTCTTTACCCATTTGCAATTCTTATTGCAGTGGGAAAGTTAATCTATCCCCAGCAATAACTCATTGGATGTTACAGCTTAAGCGAAGATGTCCTCAGTTGCCCATCTTGCATTTTAAACAGGGGGCAAAGAGCCTTGGTACAATTTTCCAAACACAACTGAGCTAACACTGATTTATTGCTCCAGTTTATATAACTCGTATTAGGAATTCATGGACCTGGCAAAAGGGATTAGAGCGTTTATTTCAGGCAGGGAGATGATCCTGTCATTAATGGTCGATACTTTCATCATCGTTTAAACCAGAGGAATTTGCCCGGTGACGAATCATGGCGGACATAGCTATCAGAGTTGTGCAGCTGTACTCGTTATCTGCCGACGACCCGCTCTGCTTGGTGAACGTGGACCCGCGCCCATCAAACTTGGATTAGGCTGTCAATCAAGCGTCGGCCTCGTATATTGTGTTACAATTTCTTCCAAATGTCACCAAGATCAGAGTAATTTCTTGGCTAATTGCATTTCGTCTCTCTTTAATGCTGCACGTTTAATGGTTTTGTTACATTGCGTGACAAGATGGTGTTTCTCTCATAGTGGCACGGTGATGAGCATAAAGAGGGCCACGCTTTTGTTTAGAGAAGGAAATGAAAGAATAAATGACTGCTAAAGTTCAGAGGGCGTATTTCTGAAATGGCAGCATATAAAGAGAAGAAACTGAGAAATGATCCCAATCTTGCCATAGCATGACATCAATTACACAAAGTTCTTATTAGAAAGGGGAGCTCTGTAAGTCTACTAGCATTGCCTGGGTTGTTTTATTCTGGAAGTGGCAGCATGTTATGCTGAAGATCTGTGTCATGCAGTGCAAAAGCAATACTGAGGATTTTCCCTCCTCTGACACCTACTTTTTTTTACATGCCGCTGACTTCGTTTAAACATTACAAATACAATTTCAAGCAATTTGCTATGTCCATGTGCTCCGCCAATGCTGACAATAGTAGCCACAATACACCCATTAATTTCCTCCTGTCAGAAATCTCTGCTATGGGAAACACTATTAACCATGTTAAATACTGAAATACTGATTCCGCTGCACATCATCAGTAGGATTACAGCTACAATACGTGCCAAGTTATACCAAAGTCAGACACACAAATAATTACTAAAAGTCGGCTTTTTCAAATTCCTCAAAGGCCAAACACACAGGGGGGTGGGTGGTGGGGTGATGATTTATTAGTGTGCCAGTATAATGGTGACTCTGTGTTACAGTTTAAGTGACATAAAGGTGCCATGTACAAAATACAGGCCCATATACAGGCCTTATACAAGTCTGTTTGTAAAGGATACATATTAACATTGCAGCTTTAGATATTAAGCGCACATAGAGATTCTGCGACGGTTTTCCTTTTGCACTTCAGATTTAAATAGTTTGACTTCCATATGTCATGTTGGATACTATATACTGTATACCTGTGCCCACTTAACATTGCATAAATTTGTTGCCTTCTGTATTATTACTACAAAAACCAAAGCAGTGCAAGGACAAGGTAGTTGAGAAACAATGAAGTGCACTTAACACTAACACTCCAGCACCATTTATTATTGGATGGATGAATTAAAGATTTGCCATTAAAACATTCCAAAAATTTACATCTGCGAATGCAAACTATAAATATAGCAGAGAAAAGAAATAACAGAGCAACAATAACAAACACTTAACTGCTTTCCATTAGTGCACTTAACCTCCTCTTCATGGTGAGCAATCCCACTTTACATTTCCTGTGGCTAAATGCGTGTCTCTAATTCACAAATGAGGGGACGTTTTGAGTGGCCCTCTGTCTCCCCAATGAGCAAATGCTGCAATTAACTTTTCTTCCTCGTTTTCTATGGGGAGAAGGTGTTCCGAAGACATTAGCCTACAGTCAACAGCATCTTCTGGCTACTGCTAAATTTAAGCAGACTTTTTTTTCTGTGATACTTAATATTACAGTTGAAGATAATAGCCCATTTATGCTGTATTATTCAAGGATGATTTAATGGAAAAATCAAAAAGAGGAAAGTCATTAGACATTATTACTGTCATCAGCTGAAATGCCTATGCAACTTTCAACAAGTTTCCATCCAAAACAATTTATGCTTTCATATGCACCATTACTTCTTTCCTGTATAATGGACAGCTATTTTCATTTGAGGACAATATGCTAAGAGTGAGTATTAATGACTGTGGGAATGGTTAAATTAATCCCATGTGTGCAAAAGGTGCATAGGGGAGGACCTTGATGTAGATTAGTGGTCAAAATAGCAATAATAAGCAACATCATATTGTCTTGGTGTTACTGCTGACATGACACTCTGGTAAATAATAAGCATATGTCAGGATTAAACCTGATTTAGTCCTGTAATGATCTCATTGTATCCACATGTACGTCATGTGTATCTGTGTGTGTGTGTTTGTGTGTGTGTGTGTGGGTAGCGCTTGGCTATGCATGCCCATGGATGTGTATGTGTGTGTCATTACAACCAGAGCTGGTCACATCCATGAGCAAAATGGCTGCATAATTGGTGATGTCCATGACACTGTGCTCTCTGTAGGTGTTTTTTCCCTGCACGTTGCCCAGACTCTAATTACTGGGGTTTCAGTGGGGAGGTAAGGCGCCTGTACCGCCTTACAGCCTGATTCTGTCAACTGACGGGTTGTTCTGTCTGCGGCACAGCCAGGCAGCCCAGAATCCCTGGAGTGCGTTTGGGAGAGACCCAGGGACCGGTCATATCAACAAATTTTAATCAAAAGCCTGAAATTGTCAGCTGTCATACACTTTTTGTGATCTTTGATACCTTGCCCTTCCCCTGACCCACACCGCCGAAATAATACCTACCTACACACATGCGGGCACAGACACTCATCCACAGAATAACAAATAAACAGAGTAGATATTCACACACTTCTCAGAGATGCACTCACTTTTTCTCTCACATGCAGACAAAGCCACACTGTGCATGTGTGCTTTTACACCGATGGCACGTATGCAAACTTGTGTACAAACACAGACAAAAAAGCAAAAACCTGCAGTATCCTTTTTAGGAAATTGCAGAAAGGCAGTCAGGTTGAACATAGTAAAATATTATTTACAATAGCAGTTATGGTTAAACTTTGTATTTTCAGGTGAAAAGCTGGTAAAAACTCAAATTATTTTCCATGTTTAAGGAAATAAAAAGAAACTTTTCTAATCATAGACCTCTAACTTTAAGATTGCACAGCTACAACATCTGTTCTCTGACTTTCACTGCAACAAAATTACACTGCAAAATTTTTGGATGAAGTCCAAAAGTATTAAACACTTTCAACACTAAACCCTTTAATATTATGAATAAAACCAGCACCTTTAAGTTCCAACGTGTGATGTTCTCTAGCTTAAAAATGGCACATTTTGGTTTACTGAGTCAGGTCAGTGGCAAACAATACCATTTTATTTTGGCCCAAGTCCCTTTTCAGACAATCTTAAACTTGTGCTTCAGTTCGGGAGAGGATGGAAAGGCTGAGGTGGCTTTGATCGACCGACTGTTACTAAGAAGCTTTCAGGGGGTTTAAGGGACCTAAAATGTATAAAATGGACGGATCAAGAGCAAGCAGAAATTTGACGGTTCAGAGGCAGGTTAAAAAGTAAGAGAATTCCCATACAATATATATCCAGTTAGTGCATATTAGGGGACGGCAGATGACAAAAGTGGAATCTCAGAGCCGATTAGCACCGTACTTAAACCTTTACATGAACAGGGGGTAAACACAGCTCCATACTCTGTACTTCTGTCTTTGAAGGGCAATGCTGAGGCCTGTGGTGTCAAAATAATAGTTATGAAGTAAAACAATCTTACGGATTAACAATTTTAGTAAGGAGAGGTAGAAGAAAAGATTTTCATAACTGATCACTTGACAGTGTGCAATGCTTTGATAGGAGGAAAATATAAAGATGGGAAAAAAAATTGAGCGTGATAAGTTCAAAACACCAGCCAAACCCAAATAAGCAGGGTCTAAAGGCTAATACTGTCCTGAAAAAGTGCATCCCTTAACTTTTTACTGCATAGCTTAACATCCTGACTATTTCCATTTTTTTTTATTACAATAGATCACCATCTTGATTGAAAAATAAATTATTTCTTAATTGCATGCCTTATTAAGTACTTATCATATTTAAAAACACAAACAAAAGACAGACTATTATTACTGCTGTCAGTACTATCAGCACTTAATTGGCAATTCATTAATAAAGAATCACGAAAAAAAACATTTCTCTTTTGTTAATAAGGACACATCAACAGAGGCCTTGCCCTCAGTAATAAAACAGGCTTGGACTGCTAATGATAACTGTTATTTATTCCACTGCTACCCAGGTTTATTTGGGCCTATGTGGCACCATGAACCTCTCTCACTTTGGTAATTAAGCATGTTGATACTGCAGGATGCTTACCTGCAATTATGCCATTTTAATGAGGAGCAGCGGATGGAATAAGGGTAAAGAGAGGTCAGCCAGAGGCAGCAAAGCATTGGTGTTTTAATAGATACTTAAATGCTGTTAATTTAGCTCCCGGTAATGGAGAAGCTTGCTTGTAGGAAATATCAACAGTTTCAGGCGTAGAAAGTCTCGGGCAGGAGGCTTAGGGGCTTTGTGAGGCAGGATGAAAATCCTTGCACTATTCTGAGACTTCTGTTACTGCCCAGAGGAGGATCTCCACATCTTTTGCTTGTTATCGGAGGCAGCCTTGGCATGTTTTCAGCTCTCAAGACTGTTGATGGGTTTAGGCAAAGGTTTGGCAGGCCCTCACCTGCTCTCGCCTGCAAAATGTGTCACTGTCAAGCAGGCTGATTGACTTTTATAGAGCAGATCCAACACCTAAGAAAAGAAGAGTAAAAAGAAGTTAATTGTGTATAATGTAGTATAAAGTTTAGTGTGCATTCATAAAAAAATAGTAAGAAAAGCATCAATTTGTGTCAGTGTATATGTGTGGATGTTTAAAGGCAATGCAACAACAATGTAGTCAATCTAAATATGATGCACATGGCATTTTTCATGGCTTCTCCTCTGGTTCGACAGACGGATCTGCCAGTTTTCCTTAACCCCTTGCATGGATCATGTTTCACCTGTGCAACTGTGTAAGCACACACACACACACACACACACACAAGCACACACACACACACACACACACACACACACAGTGGTGCTACAGTATGCAGGTTATTATAACTCCTGCCTGTTTTTT
>JAPZDZ010000007.1:9182623-9220453 GCA_029783805.1 Acanthurus tennentii | reverse complement strand
CACACACACACACACACACACACACACACACAGTGGTGCTACAGTATGCAGGTTATTATAACTCCTGCCTGTTTTTTTGCGAAGGTAGTGTGATAACAGTCATTAGGGTAGCCGTGGGAGGAAACTGAGTCTTATTAGAGGAGCATGGAGATTCACTGGAAAAACAAGCACTTTCATTAACAGGTGTGAAGCTATGCAAATACATAAACACACCCTGATAGTCCACCATCCCCACACCTGCGTGTGAAAAACAGCTGCTTATTAACGCAACAACCCTGCAATTAGTTTAGAAGAATCAGATTCAATTAAACTGGATCAGAATAGATGTGTCATTGTCCAGATGCATGTGTACACCAATGTAATATGGAAAATAAAGACGCAAAATTGTTCAGATTTAAAGAAAAGCTGCATGATAAATGTTATAAATACACAGAAGCCTTGCAATAACAGTAATTTTTATGTGTGGAACTAGTTCTCTTAATGTTCCACTTTACTTAAAAGTGTGAAAAATACCTGAACTAAATTGGCAGCAACAGTAGAACACCTGCACTAGCGTTGAATGTAACATTTGATTCTTGTATTAGTTTCAGTGGTGGTTGTGACTATATGTTGTAATCACAGTAGTGTTTAATAGCAAAACTATGATGCAGAAAAAAACTTGCACCACTACCATTGAGCATTATCAGCAGTTAGTACTGAAATCTGAGCATTTTCTACTCCAGCATTTTGTTACGATGCTGCCATTTACTCCTCTTTGTTTATGCTACTGTTTGTTCCTTTTCTCATCTCTTGTAATGAAACCAGCACAGTACATGGCAGCAGCAGTGAGGTTTGGAATCAGATGGATCAGGAGACACTTTTCTGTGTGACACATTTAATGCATAACATGCTTCCAGTGAGAGCTTTTGAATGGGTAGATTTTGAAATGTGCCAGAGTGGCTCCCCACTGAGCAGTAAGCTAGGTCTTTGATGTATCGAGCTGTAATGTGGTTGTTATCCATAATCGGCTTGAATTCAGGAGGGCCGCAGCTGAAAGAGAGGTACAGCAGTAACATGTTCTTGTGGTACATCAAAATGTGACGGTCCTCCCATTAAAAATCCTTCACCCTTGCCCACTGTGACCACAGCTAAACACCCAGAAAAAAAACTATTGCCTTAGTCCCTGAAAATAAACGTTCTTAAAATTTGTTTTTGTAAAAGCCAAATGTTGTTTAAATAGCTTTGATTTAGAACTTAGGATACATTAAAATATATGTAACTGGACATTGTCAGGTGAACCTGTAAAATTATGTTAAAATTAAGAGTCTTGCAAATATTCAATTTCTGCAGTTACCAAAAGCTTAAACCAGAAATAATCTTGATAATATCGCATTAAACTGTAAAGTGAAGGTGGAAGGCATATGAATCTTAAATAAATGCAGGGCTTGCAAGGAATATGGAGATGTTGTTATGCATTACATGAACAGCAATCAACAGTTAAAGGGGGGAAAAATGTTTTGAATTATTTACCCTATTACGCACTAAAATGAGACCATTGCAGTGGAGTTTTGATGTTGTGCGACGTAATAGTACATTCTCTAAAAAACAAAGATAAAGCTGGCTATCTATAAAAATCTTAACCTATAATAATCTGTGACAATCACAAGTTCTTGTGCTATCATAACTACCAAACAATACAGATGCTTTCCACTGTTTCTCATTTGCTCTCATCCGTATGGTTCAACAGATCCTAATCTACATTAGCTGTAATATGTATGTTGTAATGAAGACATTTTGATGATGCTGTTAGAGCCTTTAAAACAGTCTGATAGCCTGCCTAGTAAAAAATAAATAAAGTTAAGCAGCCCAGTTGTGATTGTTGCTCTAGAGATCTACAATATTATTACCATCTAGCCTGTGCTTAGGGTTTTAATTTAGCAGTGATAATTTGCTTATGCAGGCCTCCTCTGATTAGAGTTCTTTGTTGCACCAACTGTTTTTAATATAGTGTGAATTACCCACTGTGCTTGTTTATACCACCCGAAGAGGACTGAAAATCAGCAGTGAGCCTATTTGAAATTAAAGATGGTGGAGAAACCGGAGAGACAGAGAGAGAGAGAGACAGAGAGAGAGAGAGGGTGAGTGAGGTCTGGTGGAGACAGTCAGCCAGACAGAGGGAAATGGATGAGATTGTGGGCGTGGTTGGTGGGGGTTGAGTGTTTGCAAAGGAGAGTAATCAAACCGCAAAAAAAGACCAAAATATAATATTGAATGCAGCTGACTCTCTGACATTAGCAAGACTATAATAGTTGGGTTTGAGAGGCCATCTTCATTGAGGCTCGCAAGAATGAATGGAAGTGTACTAGTTATGCATCATTACAGGGGGAAAAGCTGTCCACTTCCTGCTGAGAAGAGATGCCCTCTGCTTTCACACTAAGAGGAGTAGTTCACAAAATAACAGCATACCAAGTGTTTGTCCCCCTCTCTCTTTGACGGAGGGCTCGCATGAAGAGCTCGTGGAAAAGGATACGCCTCCATTTAAACTTAAAAGCAGGCATCTAATTCGCAGCCTACAAGCGAGAAGTCATAATAAGCACAGTCAAAAGATAGCAGAGGGGGAAAGGTGTCAACATTACATAAAAATGCACAATTGCAATGGTAAAACATGCAATTTGAAGTTTTTTTTTCCAGCTAAAAAATGGTGCACATGCAAGACTTTCAACATAGATTGTAAAACAAATAAAAGCATTAGGTTCTCTCATAGCTATGTGAGCAGGCACACAGTTGCCCTTCGCATCATCAGTCTGTATTGTAAAGAGCCTTGGAGATTTTTTTCATCAAGGTCTTATCCACTTCAGAGGTTCAACAGATTAGCGATCCACTGGGGTGCAATGGCTTTTCAGCACCGTGCTTTACGTCCAATTTGAAGTGTCTAAGAGCATTTTTGTCATTAGTGTTTACTCGAGACTGTTTTTTAGAGAGCACAGACTGAGTGTGACATTAAAGACAAATAAAACCACATCAGCCGTGTTGATCTTTTTTCGAAGGCTCTGGAGGAACAGGCCCAACATTTTATCTTGGCAGACAGCAGTTTCAGAGGTTATAGATAGGCCAGCTTGCCAACGCTATTATTTACCAATGGAGCAGAATGTCAGTCCTCCTATATACCTCTTTGCTTTTCTCTCTGTTTTGTTTGCTCCCTGCCTTTTGTGAAAGGGGGCACTTTATGGAGTTGAGCGGTGAGAGAAAATATTTCTGTCTTGCCATCAATGGATCAATGGAGATGTGTTTACCTGTCCAGGGGCACAATGTTCACACCGTAATAATGGATATTAAACAGCTTGTTGACTGAGTGCTTTTGTCCTGGTCACTTGTCAGTCCCTTAAACACTGCTGGCCAGTGGAGGGACACACACCACCACTTCAGGGTTAAGACGGACAACTGCAACAACCAGCGTCCGTCAAACTTAAGGTTGTTCAATGAATGCCCCTCCTTTCCCTTGCTGGACAAAAAAGGGACATGTCGGTTCAATGAGATTCTTGGTAATTAAACTGAAAGGGGTCATTTTCAGTGCAAACTCCAAAGGCCTTTAAGTTTGTTAGGACAGCGCTGGCCTTTTTGCATGTATGCCCTCATAGGTCTGAATAAGCAAACTTAAGTTTCTGAAAGGAGAGATTGATTAGTGCAGAATTTAAAAGTATATATAATCACCACTAGATAACACGACTTTTGATGAGAACTTGTGATTGATGATGCCAAAAAGGTCATCTAATCATTAAGATTTCAGTAGCAGCCAATTACACCTTGCATTAACTCAACTTTAAGAATGTTAAGCTGTAGGGAAAGTATTAATATGTTGCTAGAATCATGATCAATGACAGATACCTGCTGAATATTAGACCAGTCAGCTAAATCCTCGACCCCCCTCCAGTTAAACAGAGCTCAGAATGAACTATCCCTTTGTTTTTAATCTTTACTCCTTGCCTCCTTTATAATCCAAACTGTTCTTCACTGTGTAATAACTGTCTCTCATGTGGAGCAACTTTTAGCTCATACCTCAATAAAACCGAAACCCATGGTCATTTTGTAGCTGTTGGGCTTCTTTGGGGAATGCAGAGCCTGGCTTTCTAGCTGCTGCAAAGTGGTGCGATGGGAGCAGCCGAATGAAAAGGCTGGGCTTGTTTTACATAAAGGCTGCAGCCATCAGGACTCAGCAGGACAGACGGAGAGTGGCTCTCTGGGCCCGATAAATCATGACCTGCATTCATTCATTCAGCACATTCAGACCCAAGCACACATTTCTCTCCCAGCTAGCTCTGCTGACTCCTCATTTCTGTTCCTGTTTAATATGTGACCTTATGCGAAAGGTTCTTACTTTCACCTTTCAGTGGGAGAAAAAGTGAGATGGCTGACAACAGAGCTGTAAGCTGCTAATTTTGGATTCACAACACTTAAAGAAAGTAAACTGAAAGATTTTCACTTTTATTTCAAACCAGACAAACTACATATTTTAAGTTATAGTGTATTACAAACACTTGACAGCTCTTGGTGTATATTTTTCCTTTCTTTCAGGTGAATGCATGGCGCTCTTTAGGTTAAATGGAATTCATAGTAGTGAATGACAGGGTTTGAATAGGCTGGAGAAAATTGGGAGGTAAAAGGAGCATTAGGGGTAGCTAAAGAGAGGGGGGGCGGTGGCTAAAGACTGACACCATCTTCTGCCTGTGACACAAGCACACAAACACTCTCAGATATTCAACACTGGGTCAAGGTACAACAATTTGAATACACTTATGGGCGTGTGCATGTGTGTGCGTGTGTGCATGTATATAGTGTGCAAAAAATCTTTTCACTCTTTGTTTCAATGGCTAAAAAGACATGTAAGACTAAAGGCACAGAGCTGTTTTAGCCTCTGGTTACACTGCACTAAGAAACATGATAGGTGTAAGTAGTTTAAGTAACAGCTTCAGAGCTCACTACTTTTCTATTTCTGCCCTGATGAAACATGGGTTTAAAGGTCAGGGCAGAGGTTGGTGATGGTAATTGTTTGTTGGTTTAATGCTTAGTGAGCTTTGTTTACTTCCCATACAACATTGGTTAATTATGTCCTCTGAAAGCAGAGCTGATTACTGCATGACAGCCAGACTTATACCTCCACACTTGTCATTAGCATGGACTGATGGCAGAGAACATGCGAATGCACTCGCCTTTGTCTGACATTGGCCAACGATAATTGTGTCTTGTGCCACAGAAATTACTTCCACAGCACTCTTGGCAAATTAATGAGATGAACAGAGGGAAAAATAAGAAAAAATGCTGCAGTCAATAAATCCTGACAGATGTTACTTTCAAACATTTCCTTGAATGGAGCTAGTAACCACGGTTGGGTCTTAAATAAACATGTTACACTGAACATGCAAGTGTTTAGGACTGGCAGACGTCTGGATTCCTCACACACTAAACAGACAGCAGTCTGTGATAAGCAAAGGCTTCCATTGTTATTAATTTGTTATTTCTCTTCTGTTTAGTTCCTGGCTGGATTATCGTGTTGAACACACAGTCCAAATTCCACTGTAAACATTAGCAATTAATCTCCTCACTGGCACCCCCTCCTCAAAAGACTGTTTTACATAAAGCTGATCAAATTAAGTTGTTTGCAGTGGCCAAATTCTGTTGTCACTTTGTCTGGAAATGCTACAACGTTCATTTACTGAAAGACGATGATGCATTTCTTTGTTACAGTAACTAACCATCTTCAGAATGAGTGGGTTTTTTTTCCTGCTCTTGCATGTCTTGTATGTAGTAGATATTTGCAGCTGGAGATTTGAACCAGAATGGGTGTGCACAACAGAAAACATCCAGTGTGATTTATATTCAAGTAATCCTTTAATTGCTTCATGGCAAGACGTCTATACCATATTAAGTAATTCAATACAGCCAGTTAATGGAAAGGCAGGGAGAGATATCATGTTTTGCATAAAACCTTTAAAGCCACAGCTTCCCAACGTGGCCTGCCTCTCTCATTTTGATCACATTGACATATTCACATCCGAGGTAATCCCCAATCTATTTTGGGGCTAGAGCTGAAGATCATCAGACTCTTTGAGAAGGCTAGTGCATGTTACTATACAAAACCACTGTGACAATCACATCATGTTTTTAAAAAAATACCACTTTTGTTAGACTGGGTAGATCAACTTAAAGAATACATGAATTCCTTGTTATGGGTCATGTGAACAACCAGTAACCAAGGTACATTACATATTGCTTTTATTTTATTTAAGCAAATTTGACAAATACTATATCCTTGTGTTTAAAATTGCCTGTTAAGTATACAATTAATGTTTCTGGATTCATAATTTGCCATCTTTGATGTGGGACATGTCAGAACACATAACTAATACATAAATAAATATAACCACAATTGCTCATGATTGATCAGGTGCAATAGATTTTGTGGCACAATTGGGATTATTTTGACAGCACGGTATATGTGGTCATGAGTTAAGGAATGATTACCATTATATATTTTCAATATTCTTATATATTTTTGAAAGAACCTGTCAGATAGTCATCTGCAGGCCCCTTGTGATGGCCTGAGGGACATTTAGAATACATGAAGACATCTGGAACACTATTGACTAATGCCTGGAGTAGTGTCTTTATCTAGTAGTCATTTTCCGAGGATGACTGACAAAAACAAAGAATCTGTGGGCGGAGCATCTTAAAAAGCATCTGACCTGCATCTGCATAGCAAACCCTGTCACATCATAATGAAAGTTTTGACAATATTCAAAGAGGACATGATGGAAAGCAGTAAACCATGCATGCTGTTTGAAGATGTGTAATACTCTCCTGGGAGAAGGCTGCCTTAATGGTGGACCTTTCTCTGCTAACACCATTCAGAGGGACGAACGGGCCTGAATGTTTTGGAATCATCAGCTTTTCAAATGCATGCATGTGTGATGCATAATGAGCTCCAATTAAATGGATCTTTCTTCACTAAACATTAAGTGCTCAGTTTCTCTTGTTATGTTGTGAGAGAATGATTTAAGTATTGTTGAACATCCATATAGTGAAGAGTATATTTATAAATGTGTGTGGGTGTTTGTATGTTGAAGTGCATGTATGTAAAACTCAAATTTTACTAGGCAGATATACCAATATTTGCTGAATTCAGAAGTGACCATTGAAACACGAACAATGGCATGTTTGATCAAGGCTTTAACAAAAACCAAAATCAGAAATGGACGACAATGGACTTTTTGAGAGCAAGGGTTTTTTTGAGACCATTTGACTGTTGGCACGTCAACCATCCATTGTCAAGGCCAACAGGCAACCATTGGCTGCGCTGATCACCATGTAAAACAAGCTTAGAGCGAAGGTCCAGCCCAGCTTTCTCATCAATGGAACTACTCCTGTCTTGCAGGACTCATGGTCACAGAGGTCACAGCTATGGGCACCCTGGTCCAAAGCTAAGGTCAGTAGGGCTGACTCAGGTTTATACTCCAACAAAAGGGTGTGGACGCACCGAGTGAAACTCTCGGGTTAGAAGGATTACGAAAGAGAGGGCCGTCTGTTTGTTGTCTGTTGTCTAATCCTCTGGGAACAGAAAATGGTCAATGTTGCCCCCTATAGAGAAAAGAAACAGTTAAAAGTGATTTATATGGGAAGCAAACCTGTCAACCTGTCTACAAGTTAAGATACTCAAAGTCAGGGGTAAACCGCGGTTGATTTATGGTTCAGAGTTAGATTTCAACCATTGATAACAACACTTAAAGACCACACATACGGACTTGATCAGTCTGTACTTGGTGCTACTGTTCTTTAACTATTTTAAAGATTGTATTATATAAAGGAACAATTATATTATATTTAATTATATTCCTCTCAATGTATTTACTCTGTATCAAAGTGCTCCTGTTTTTTAATTTTATTCCCCTTACTGTATTTGCTATTTAGTTCCTTTATAATATAGAGTGATAGTGGGTTTATGTATATTCTTATAGAATTGGATTAACATCACAAAACTGGAATTAAAGTTAAATTACAAAAAGATGGCAGCTTCGATTGTTGTGTAGATATAAAGGGCTTATAAAAAAGTTTAAAAATTCAAAACATATAAATAAATAAATAAAATTATGAACTATCCAAACACTGTGAGACTGAGAACACTAATCCCTTATTAGACACATGGCATTATATTATTAACAATTTCACAAGACAAACAAATCGAGTAGCTTTTTTTTCTGTCTCGATGTAACATCTCTTTGGTTGTGAAATCCTTCAGGATTTACATTTTTAGGTTGCGCATGGTACAATGTAACTTGGGCAGCTGTGTGTTCAGGCTAACAAGCTAACTCCTAAAGTATAAATCACCCTTTACGCCTTTTGACTTTTTGGGTTGTGTTTCTGAAGGCAAACACAACATGTTCGAAGAGTACGAAAGTACACCAATTCCCCTTCCTAGCAACCGAAATAAATGCTGACCCAAGAGCTTTTAACTGTACAGATTTTTCTTTCTTGCACTATTTTTGTAGCTTAAAGGTAAAGATCGGTCCATAGCGGATGAGTAAGGACAGGGAAGGCCAAGAAGACAATGGATACAGGCCAGGGGACAGGGATCTCATATTTAGCTCGCGATTGCACTCAGGGTAGACAATAAGTAAGATTCATTAGGTCATTTTTTACTTGCGTCTGCCAAGATCTGGAATGAAATGTTAAATGTTTCATGGGCTAAGAAAAGGGCAGAATTTGTCTTTGTGTTTGCCATTGGAGAGAGATAGAGAGAGAGAGTGAGAAGGAAAAAGCAAAGAGGGAATTTGATAGAAAGATATAAAACAATGAAAATAAAGAACGATGGGATGAGACTAAATGTGAGGGTAATACTGCAAAAGCAAGAAGGAATCTGTAAGGAAGGAAATTTCAGGGAGGGCAAAAAAAGAAGGGAAGAAGTGTAGAGGGGTAGTAAGTGGGTAAGGGAGTCAAGGGTAGCAAGGAAAGGAGGGAGCATGGCTGGGTGTTTTGGGCTGTCTGATGGATGAGGGTGTAGTAGGGTTGGTGGGGGCGGTGTCTCCTGAATGATGATGGCCTAATATCATCATCCCCCTGTCAGGCCTAATAGGCTTTCCTTGGTAGAAATCACTCACACAGAGCCGCCATAATGCCCAGGCCCCTGACAGCATCATCCATCCACTCAAGCCAAGCGAACGTCTCCAAACTAATAAGGAAATATATGGTTCAAGGAGATCTGAAAAATTAAACAGGTAGCTTATGAACAATTTGTTTCACAGGGATGTTTATTATATTTATCGAATGTTGCTGTGGTTGGGGTGTCTCTCCCACTTGGGTTTTATGTGTGAGACATTGGCTCAGCATGATATGCTGACATGGCAGGTCTGTAAAATACGAAATAAACACCCTCTCCTACACCTCCTCTGCCTCCTCTGGCCTTGTCCTCCAGTGTTGCCTGGTCTTACTTTTGACATCCCTAAGCACGGCAGAACAGCTCCTTTATCTTAGTAAGGCTATATTTTCCACCATTGTTGAATTAACAGCGTGCAAAAGCAGAGAGGGTCATTATCAGTTGGAATAAAAATACTTTTTTGAATCCTTAATCTCTTGATCTAACATTCCATTGTTCACATCTTCTAAAATATTCTAATTTTAGCAGTAGAGCTTTGGAGGAGTCACCATTCCTGTTTTCCTCGCAGCGAGCCTATCTACGTTACACCTGTCATTGCTTTCTCTCATGCAATGGCTGATCACAGCACACTTTAAACATGGTTACTCTCCTCTTATCTCTTCCCATACCCTACCGATCCTGCTATCTCCAATCGCTGCTTTAATCATGTGACACCTTCTCAGCAACCCCACCCCTCCTCCTTCTGCATCCACAAGAGGAAACTGCCGCCACCAATAACGCAGAGAACTTTTTCAAAGTCTGCTCTTTAAAGCTCCCATCCCATCAAAATAGTCAGATTTCATTATCGATTGTGCGCTGTAAAAAAGAGACTCTCTTGCGCATTAGGCAATCATTGTTTTGGGTTCACTTTGAGAAGCTGTACATACATTCCTAACATAGTGATAATGCATTTACATCACAAGTCTTCCACTGTCTTTCTTATGCATATAAACTAATCATTTGAATACTCTTCACTCTTTCTGACGGTCAATATTTGAAGTTGGAAAGAGGAATTGAGTGGCCCTTATACACATTTACAAACACAGATACTTTTAGAGTTAGAGTATTCTGCAGTGCTGCCACCAACTCAAAGAGAAGGAATTCTTTAAAGATTTTGAAAATGAGAGTATCTTTAATGTTTGATCCTGTAATTCTTGTTTTTCTTGTCCCATTTTTAGAAGTCCGCTCCTATATGTTGTTTTTTTGTGGTCAAACACTGTAGCCGATGCTCTTATGAAAATATTGCCATAGATTCATTAGTAGCTAGATCCTTGCTTTTTGGGTAGCCTCTTACATTACTCAGCATCTGTGAATTCAGCTGCGTCTCAGTTGTGGTCAGCCTGACTACTGGCATACACTCATCTGCAGCCATGTTATCAAAGCGCACGTGGCACACAGTCAATCCTCTGAACGCCCCTCTCGAGTTGTAGGTTGAACCTGCAGCATGAAGGGTGTGTGTTAATAAGAGAGGGCTTGGTGAGGTGCATTGTGAGGCCATTGTGGTCTCCACGCTCACTGGTTTTCTTTGTGCAATGAAAGTCTGGTGATACAGTAACAGCCAGAGGCAGAAAGGAGCTGTCTGTCGTCGAGACGGCTGGTAACACTTGTTTCACCCACCCTTCCAGGGGGCCGTGGAGAATAGAGGAGAGGCAGCTGGTAGGCTTAAGAGGAAATGCAATGGTAACAGTGTCAACAGCTGCCCCCATGGCCACGTAAGCCAAACAGCCAGCAACAAGAGACCATATGAAAAGCTACATGTTTGGATAGCTGGGGGGATTTGGTTCATACTGTATCTGTGTATAATGCCACGATGCCAAATGAGAGCCTTTGTGTGGTTTCTCATTAGAGCTTTATACTCGGAGCTTAGTCATTTCACAGGTGATGACAACATGGACACCGGTGAATGTTGAGTAAACAAGACAAAAACGACAGCTGAAGGGGAGCAGACCTCTGCTGAGGTGAGAGGGACCGCTGCTTTGTAACCTTTTGAACACAAGTTTTTTTGGTTCAGTCCATTAATCATACAAGCATGGAAAATATTCTATTTTTAATTTTCATTGAATCCAGTAATGTAAATTTTAATTAATTTTGAGATGAAACTGTAAAAGGAAGAAAAATGAAGTAAAGGTCATGACATGTATTTACATAAGAAATGCTGCACAGTTTGTGTAAAGTGAAGATAAGGGCATAAAAATTCCCATTACTCGTGGCTGTTACAGTGACCTCAAACTCAGGTCAAGATGACCCCCTGAGGAGTCAATAAATCACGATGTCACCTCTGCTGCCCAATCCCCTTTTGCTATCACTAACTTTGAGTGTCCTTAGCATTCTTCCACTTCCCCTGCTCCTTGCTTGACCCCCCGTCCAAACAAACCGCCTGTCAGCACCCCAGCGACAGGTACGACAGCTCTAGCTCAACGTGAGGAGTGATTTCCCCCCAAAAAGTAACACTCTGCCTGTCCTCGACTTTCCGTCTCCAGCGCTCTGTCTTTTTTCTCCTCTCCCTCTTCTTTCTCTTAGAAACAACTCAGGCCTCACTTTTAATGCACTCTCCTTTCTCTAAATCATAGTTGAGCTGTGAAAATATGTAATTATCCCAAGCACACTAAGCTATTTGAAGATGAAATTTGTTTTCAGTCTCTATCCAAATTCCATGTGAGAATTCTCAAATAAGGCACATGGGGGATAGCAGTAGAAATTTCAGTCTTTGATATTAGAGTCTTTAAGTCTTAGTTACATCCAATTTGCCAGGAGCTTTAATTCACCCTTACAGGATCACTGTTGGACATACATCTTTGAATCTTGTGGCATTATCTACCATTTGCTAACTTTAATACCTTGCTGGTATTGCTCTGCATTGGAGCTTATTCTATGTCTGACTTGAAGATTTGGAGGTCCTTTTATGTACAATTCATTACTTTAATATGAAAGACTCATTGGGGTCATCTTGGAATGAATGCAGCCATCAGTTTACATTCTTAGTCATCATTAGACGAATAAATATCAATGAGATTACCTCATAAGCCTCAGAAAGTTCCCCCCTGCGACCCCACCGCCACCAAGTCTTTTCAGACATGGAGGAAGAATTAAAGAGCTATTTCAGTTAGCGTGTAAAGTCTTCGCTGTGAAATAGCCTCCGTTTTTGAGCCTGGCTGAATTATCCAAGATCTTTTTCATGTTGCAGAGGAGACCCAGGCGCTCTCTCATTTGGAGGGAAACATGGCTCTGATAATAGTAAAGAGGAAAGCTAACAGACAGTGGAATCTGCTTTCAATGACCTTAAATACCTTATCTGCACCTTTGAAGCCAGGGCGAGGTGATTGGCAGGTCAATTTGTGATAGTATCGGTCGATGTACTTGGCGCTCTTAATGCTCTTTGCTACAGATAAGTCTGCTTAATATGAAAACTGTCATAATTCATCCGCCTTTTTAGCAATACACATTTTCTTGTGGAATCATCAATGTGGTCACCTGTCAGGAAAGACGTGTCAGGATTCCCATTCCACCACCCGCCCTTGTGTGATTTCACTTTATGGAGCTTATCCCGCACTATGAAGCAGTTAGGATTATTATTCCTCTGGTATGCTGGATCAAAGTTAGTTTTCACCTCCCTCAAATCTGCGTGTAACAGAGATAGGGCGAAGCGAGCAAGGCACCCGGCCCACATGGTGTTTTCACTGTGTCCGCTCTTTGTCCAGTCCCCCTGTCAAACCCATCAAAGCCCCATCACCTCTCAGTTGGTAGTTTCCTGTGTAAATTAACATACTCTGTGGTGAAGTAGATTCCAATTTTGTAGGAAAGTAGAGTGTGCAAATTAGCCATGTTTTTTAATTAAGCCCAGTGCACAGTGCGAAGGCAGAGAGCCATTGTTCCGGATGGACCAGGTGCAAATTTATTCTCAAGGGAAGCGCTGCGATGTCCGTCCTCCAGCCGAGTCCCATCCTCGACCTAATCAGTCCCCAGCTTGAGAAATGTCCACATTTTGGCACCCTCTTGCTGAGACACACTGCTGAGAGTGGTCAGAAATTATTCATTATTTGAGGGCCTCATTTGTAACATTTCCATTAAAAGTTGCCACCATGCAGACATCTCGACATTTGATTTTTGATAATTATAGTTGCTGGACAAATTTATCATTCAGTGTCTTCAAGTCAATTGCCTTTCTGTGTGTTTGACTGTGGAGACTCTTCAGGTATGGTGTCTTTTTAGGAATTCTCTGTCCTGCCAGTTTCTGTCAGTTGTCTCAGGTATGCTGTCTAAGTATGCTGTCAGAGTCTCCCAGTGAGGTGGTGTGCCAAAAATGTGAAACACTTTAAAATGTTTGTTGTTGTTGTTGTTGTTGTCGTTGTCGTTGTTGTTGTTGTTGTTGCTGTTTTTGCTGTTGCTGTTGCTGTTGTCCTTCTTATTTATTTATTTATTTATTTATTTTTGGAGGAAGTATGTGGATTGAGAAATTAAGTGTTTATTTTTCCATTCATCAATGAGTTGACTGAAAGAAAAGTATTTACTAGCTATTAAATAATAAATAATCAGTTTTTGTTTTACCTAATGCTGAGCAAAAATGGAGAAGATATAACATTCTCTGGCCCTTTTATCTCAGAGTAGATTTTTTTTGTCTTCACTCAACCAAATGTTTTTTATGTAAATTGAAAATATATAGGTTTTTGACTTTTGATCTAAAAAAAAAAAAATCCAAATAAGTGATCTTAGTCTTGTGATGTTGTATTGAGCATATTTTTTTTACCAGTTTTAGACATTTCAAATCATTAATCTAAAAAATTATTAGACGTTTAATCAATGAAGAAAAATAGTAAGTTGCTGCCCTAATTATTTGAAAATGTATTTGTTGAGGACTTCCAGTAGAAACACAACCCCTCACTGTTAACAAATAATGATTAAAAATTGTAACTTAGGTTGAAAAATACACTATTTAAGCTTGGAAGAACAATAAAATTAAACATCTAATTCTTAAGTTGCGGAGACCCTAAATATGGAGAAAGGCAAATCCTCTTTTGGGTGACAATTAGCATCTTAGCATCTTCTCTCTGGGTTGCACACATGGCTCTGTGGGGGCTTGAATCAGACAGAGAATAGCCACAGATAATGAGCTGTCTTTAATCATGGGAGACAGTACTTTGAAATGCTTTGCATCGCATTTGCAGAGAATAGGAGGTTGGGGAGGGGGGGCTAATTACTGTACTGCGGAAAAATCACACAGCTTCCTGTCCATCGAAACTGATGCTGAGTCCTAACCAACCTTGACAGGAAGTGACAACAAAGACTGTCTCTGTTCTGAACATGCAAAACAAAGAAAAGTAAAAGGCAACAAAACTGAAGGCATTCATGATTGGAGGATGTAGATTAATGAATCCTTTTCTATTTTGGAGAGGAGGCACAGTGATTTTAATTTAAGCTTTTCTTTGGAAACACAGATAACTATGCTGATATTGTACAAAATCTTGCTTACAGCTGACAGCATATACCATATACTTTATTGATGTTGTAAAAATACAATTCTTGACAGCCTTGTGTGGACATTTCCAATGCATATCAATGATCTGCCCCTTCCTGCTGACAGAGTAAAGATAAAACGTTGTACATCAAAATGAAAACGCATCAGAATTGGAGCTGAAGTTGACTTTGACTCAAACCAGGTTCTGACTGAAATTGGCAGGAGAGGATTCTTGTCAAAATAGCTCAAACACAGCGACTAAGCAGTGAATTCATAGCAGGATTGGTGACATAAAAACAAAGCACACATCCTGTAATCCCTCAGTGTCTCAAACACTAATTGCAAATGACACCTTAAGATGTTTCAAAGAATTAAACATGACTCACATCAGTCCTGTGAGTTTTTTTTTATCTTGGTCAGTTCATTAAAAATCTAGGTGTGCATCAGGCCACACTGAATTAACATAGGTGTAATAAAATAATCTTGATGGTAGAATATACCCGTCTTTCTCGCTACCACGTGCATTCCATTAAACTAAAATAGCTGCATGAGATAACTCCTCCAATCCCTCCACTATTTCATCCTTGTCCATATCCATAAGCAGCAAAAAAAGATTTGTCCCATAACCCTGTGTGATCATTTGCATCTAAAACGATATTCGACATTTGTTATTCCATCAATCAATACCATCTCTTCCATTCTCTGTGTGCATAATCTCAGAGCCTGCATGCAAAACGCTTAACAATAACATGTATGTTATACAAGAAGCCATATATCATCCCTGGACGCATTTACATCCTGTTAACAATTTCTCAGGGCAGATTAGAGGGCCCTGAGACAGCAGCCCAGATCCCATGAGAGGTGGGCTTTGGGAGCTGATAAGGCCAGCCATAGGAAGGCAGGATTAATACATATGACCAGGACGCATGGAGACCCTCTGATTATTCCAGCAGAAAAACGGCCCTATCCCATCGGCCCCCGTGTGATTAAATACTGCCCGATTGCGGACAGGGAGGCAAAGGGATGGGGAGATAACCGATTTTATTTATGCAAGCCGGTTAGCCTGGCAGATCACGTCTAAGGATTGTTCACGCTACAGGGGTGAGGAATCGCACCGGGGGAGCTCACCACTGATCACACACAGGGCTGCTTTAGCTGTCACTTTTCCACCTTGCCGTCTTCCTTCTGTAGAATGTAGATCAAGCATTCCCCAAATATTTCATGGTGAGGATTTCCAAACAGAAATATGAAATGCCACAGTCTCCATTTGATTTAAAAGTTTTATTTTTTATTTTTGCTGCCTAGGAAGCAAACTGTTTTTTGTTTTTTTACATAGCATCCTGTAGCTAGAGAATTGGTTTTAGAGCTTTTATAATCAAACTGAAATATTTGTTTTTATTTTCTTATGAGGTTTATTAGATCCCAATTTGCTTTAACTGATTATCACCTTCGTCAAACCCCCCAAAATGAAAGGATACACACTAAGACCACACCCAGGATGTAAAGTTTAGGAGCAGGTAAACATGATTGCAAAAAATACTTCTCATCAAACTTATTTAACATGCACAAACACACATTCTTTTCCAATTGTATGGCTTCCACAGGCTATCAAGGCTCCATCCATGACAAGAACTTTAGCAAGTTTTAGCAGTAATTGTTGTTCACATTAGATTCTGTATGCATGACTTTGTGGGAACAGGGATTACCTAATTAACTTCTTCAAAAACATGCACTCATTATAGATTGAATTCCTTTTGGTGGTTAGAGGGTGCTTAATTAATTAATTGTGTTAATGACCCATTAATGGTGGTGCACAAGAAATTCTAATGAGCCACCTTAATTAAATATTATCTCACTGTTTAATCAATGCCTTTAATTATTCACATGATATTTCCGTGGAATCAATTTGGTTCTGGGTCGCGGGAGCAAAATGCTGATTGTGTGCTCCCTCACTGATTCATCACCGTGTTGGTCATCCAGTTCAGACTCCTCTTTTAATCATTGGGAATATAAGCCATTTGGCGCCGATCCATACATTTTTGTGTAAGAGAGTAATTCTGATCATTTTGATATCAATTTTAATTGACCCTGGGTCACATTTTACATCTGTTTTAGAGACATGTTTTAATTAGAGATATGAGATGTTGCAATTACATTGCCATGGTCACACTGTGTTCCTAGCCATTAGGGAAGATAAATGGTAGGATTCCATATATTTTCATATATTAATGGACAATTTACCTGTAGTTTTCTCATTGTACAGCCTGCAATGTTATGTTATTGTCAGTCTAATTTATGGTGTATTTCCCTCAGACTTTTGCACAGTGCAGCTCTGCAATTTTAAATCTTTATGTTCTTTTTCAGACAAGCCGAGAACAAATTACACGTGGTCTCACACACGTATCTGCATGCATATTCGCTATGGGTCATTTTTAGGAAACACATTTGTGATAAAGAATGCATGTTCTCTAAAGTAGGATTCATTGCTATGTCATCACCAAGTTTCTCTCCATCTCGAGTCCGTGAACCTCTGCTCTTCCTCTCGCTTCCCCTCTCCCCCCGCTTCTCCAGAGCAAACTGGAAGACCTCAGTCATCATCCTCGTTTTAGCTCAAATTTGGTGGGATCAAAGGTGGCCAGCTGGGCGTGGGCGGGGAGCAGATGGTTGCATGCTCAGAGGGACCAGGCAAAGGCCCTTCAGGTTTTAACACCTCCTCTCCCTTGGGTGCCTGGGTGGGGGGGATCCGGCTCGGAGAACCTACCTGAGCTCAGTGGCATGACCAGCAGGCTTCCACTGCACCACCCCCTGCTTTGCTCACATATGGCGCCAGCCATGGGGGCCTTGAGCTGGTTTTCTGACCTGATGAAAAATACACTGTAGAAGGGCAGGGGAAGGTAAGCTTTACTCATTAGGATGAGTGCTGAGAATGAATCCATTCATTAACAAATAAGGAACAAACTTTGAGTTTGTGGATTAGATTCTGAAATGATAAATTATGCTGTTGACAAATAAATCTTTTAGGCCTTAATTATTTATTTACATAAACCAAGAAATATAAATGAGTGTGAACTTTAATGAAATCATTTTAGAGAGGTTTAAAGACATTTATTTTTTAGATTTCAGTGGTTTTGCTTTACCTCTGATAACCTGCTGTTGTGGGGTCTCTATGAGTCGGGCAATGGCTGGTTGTAGAGACTGCAGGTGCTCGGGCAGATTAATCCCTAGGCAAATCAGCTCCGCCTCAGCAATCTCAAAGTTCCAGGAAAGGAGCCTGCTGGGAACGTGAAGTGGTACTTGTGGTCTGGGATTATGACTTTCAGACTTGTTGGCCTTGAGAACACAAATGTAGCCTCTTGAATTGAATTTGCAGAGGGAATAAGTTCTGGGGAGGGGGTTGGATTCATCCACCCACCAATGTTTTTTGAGGATAACTATTTTTCCATAAATCCATCTTAAGTAGTCACATTCTCCCTGTGGCTAATAGGATCATGATGGGAATAATCTTTACAAATCTGACAGAAAAAAGAATGTCCTGGCCTTCAACTTCTTCCTTTCGGTAAATGAACAATTTCAAGAGCCTTCCTGTGGGATTGGAGGGGGGAAGGGGGCTTACATTGGCAATGAGACAAAAAAGTAACAGAAAAACAACATAATTTTCTCAGGACAAAGTTTGGCTACTATTGCTAAAGCTACATAGCAATTTAGAAGCTATATATACATATATATGTGTACATTGATTATCAGTATGTACATGTGATGCAATCTAGAAAATAAAAACAATAACAATACACAAAATAAGTAATAGAAATATATACTGTAGATGTAGGCTTCAATAGTAAACTTTATCATTTTTCATATTGACTAACCGCTGGTGAAAACTATGAATACTGATCAGTTTTGTTCAGTTTTACAGATTCATAGAAAATTAGTCATAAGAAAAATAGAAGTGACCTGTGGCAGTCCAGTGAAGACTCCTTTTAAAATGGAACTGGCATCATAAAATGGAACTGGTTCATAGGGGAATGAAATTGAAATGGTGCCCGATTCAGACATTTGCTCCCCATTCTCACCTTGTCAGTCACACCCATTTCTACATGGCCCTATAATAGCCTTAGGTGCACACAATATGACCAAGCAAACCTCTTATTGTCATATCAAACTCTGACAGCGCTGGGATACAGAGCAGCTCTGTGTTTACCCACCTGCTTCGACATACAAACACGTATCGTTTTTAGCCTGCACAATTTCAAACAACCAAAATGACCCCAGAGAGAAATCTGTAATAGATTGCTGATATGTATGACTTTGCCCCACATATCTGGCAGATTTTAAGTGGTGATGCTGTCACAATTTAAAATATAATTCAATTTTTTTATAACATGAAATCGTTGCAATTGTGCTGTTTAGAAAACTAAATCTCAAAACAATTAGTCTGTAAATTTATCAAAGGGAAATTATTCAAATCATTTTAAGCTATGATACCAAACATTCTCTGGTTGCAGCTTCTAAAATGTGATTATTTGCTGCTTCTCTTGAAACTGTTTCTATAGAAAATTGAAATTTAATTTTGTAATTAACTGATGTGTTGTCCTTTTTCTTGATTAGTTACTTAGTAAATTAAAACTCCAAAAATTTTAAGAAAAATACTTCTTAGAATTCAGTGTCAGATGTGTGGTCTTATCCAACTAATAATCCAAATCACAAAATATTCAGTCTCAAAAGATTAAAAACAGAAAAAGGTTCAAATCCCCACATATTAAAAGCTTAAACGGAAATTTTTTCTTCTGTCCCTCAAAAAAGACTAGCAGACTATGGGACTATCACAAATAATTGCTGCATTGTCTTTTTAATTCACCAGTAGATTAGTTAAAAAATTATTTGATATTCTTTTTTTTTTTCATTTATTTTTATCTTAATATCTTTGTACTATAGTTGGACAAAAGCAAGAGATTTTAAGATACTTTTGGCTCTGTGAAGTGTTTTTCTTTATTCCACTGCTATTCTCAGTCGCATTATCACCTAAATGATGAATAATTGCTGAATGAAATACTATATTATACTACATACATATATGATACAATAGAGTATTTAGTATTTATTAATTAATGACTGATGAATAAAAGTGAACCAATCTCTATTTATTCATCTAGTTTTTAAAATGTTTGCAGTAACGGTATTTGCTGTCTTGTAAGTAAGATCCACAACTTAACAAAGAGCTTCATGCTGCTAGGCCCATTGCATCCTGGGATGGAGCTGCCATCCAGGACCCACCTATCTTACAGGATCTCAATGAAAGCTCAGAGTTGATTTAGCTGGCATGTGTGTTTTCTCCCTGTGCCTTTTGTTTGTGCGCTTGTGTGTGTGCACCTGTGCATGTGTATATCTGTGAGTGACCCATTGTGGCCAGACACCTGCCCACAGGCTTCTTGTCTGACTGATGAATCAGTGTCTTCAAGGTGTCTTTGAAGAAGTCTATTGTAAGCCTTTGTTCTACAGCATCCTGTCCTGTGTCTCCCTCTGCACACTAAAGAGAAAATAAATTCACTGCTGACGCTGCCACAATGAATGGCCTGGGCCAACGTCCCATCAGCCATCTCTTCTTGCTCAGAACAGAAGGAGAAAAAGAGAATAAATGCTGGATAAGAAAAAGGAGAAATAAAAGAACAAGAGTGTACAGATTCAGACAATAGACCTCCATTCCTTTTCTATCTAGACACCATTTTGGTGAAGGGATAAATTAAAAAAAGGAAAAAAAAACTCCCCACAAACTTTTTCTCATTTTTATTCTGTTTTGTCTTTATTCACTTCATTTGATTTCTCTCTTATTTGTGATGTCACACCTGCTATCATTCATGTGCTGCATGGTCTGTCAGGGCAGATTAGAAGCAGGGGCTTGTGCCTCGACAGCCATCGTACAGTATCAATATTGTGACGGCTGAGGAGCCGCCCGTCCTCACATCTCCTCGAAGTGCAAAGACAATTGAAAAGAGGAAGCGTCACAAACCTGACACCCAAGTCACTTCAAGGAATCCCTTTCAAGAAGAAATAAAACCTCACCTGACAAAGCAAAGCTAGCCCAGGACAAGAGTAAATAGCATCAAACAGTAAGGGTATTTCCACTTTTAACAAAAGGAAATGCACCCGCTGGAATCAATTAAGTTTCAGGAAGTGAAATTGATTATGTTCTTAAAAGTTTTATTTTGCTAAAGGAATTCTGATTAAGTTGCATGTAGGTTTTTTTCTTTTTGGATAAACAGACATAGACAAAAGGAATTGTGCTTGGCTCCAAACGGATGCAGAAAGACGTCGTCGCCTTCGATTTTTTTTGTCCAATGTCTTCCACTGAAATTTTTCATAGTTTGGCCAAATGTAATAATTTCCTCTAGTACAGTACCTCTCATTAACCCCAATTACTCTTCCAGGAGGCTATTAAAATTACCCTTTTTTCAGCGTTCTCATAACTCCAGCTGCTCTCCTCATCAACCAGTTTAATCTGGGCGAGCTGGACTAGGATGTAAGCCAAATGAAAAAATGTAACATGAGGTTAATCACCCTGAATACATTCTCCAAGTAATGTAATTTGTCAATTTTCTGCCTTTCTACCAGTTTGCACTCACTCCCGCCCTGCTGAAAGTGTCATTAAAAGTTGGTCATTTCTTTCTTTGAAGCAGATTAGTGGAGTTTGTGACCCCATGACCTCTGGGAGTTACATTTACTGTGCTAATAACACAGAGAGAAGAACTGTCACTTTTTTTTTTTTTTTTTAGGATTTTTTTCCTGCATGTGACTAGCCAAGTTTAGCCAAAGTCTGTGCTTTTCTCCAGAGGAGGTTTAATTAACATTTAGTAAATACTCAATGTAGGACTCGCTATGTATCCCAGTCATTCTGACCCAGAGTCTGCAGAACCTTGTGAGGGATTCATGCAACTGTGGACTGTTTACACATCCCACTTAAGATCTCTGTGCAAAGCAACAAAGACAAAACAAACACAGATAGAAGGTGACAGACAAAATGGAAAAAAATACCAAGCAAGAAAGAAAAAAGTCCAGGTGATCACAAGATCAGCATGCCACAGTACAATTACCATCACTTTGAATTTGAAATGGCCATTTAAAGGGCAGCAGAGCATCCTGGCAAATTAAACTGGAGCCTAATTAGCACACTCCAACCTGACAACGGAGCAGCTTTCAGCCTGGCTGAGCAAAGCAGTCAAGCAAGAGGAAGTGACTGACTGAAGCACCAAAGAGGCCCTGTTGTTCCTGCTCTGAACCCATCACACACCCAACTGTGAGACACACTTAGACGTAGACACGCATGTGCAAACACACGCTGAACTAGCATACTCACAACTTTTCTTTCTTCCAGACACACCTTCTCTATTTTCGCTTCTCTCTCTTCAGATCTCCATAGACCTACAAAATTGATATGTTTTACTTATCTACTGTGTTTATAAATGTTTTTAAATTTAATTACTAGTGAAATCATTTCATAGTTTTCTGATATTTGTATATTTTTATGAGATCAAACCAACATTTTTACTGCACTCATGGCTCCAACGCATATCTTAGATCTCTCAGCCTGCCAGCAGCGGTTGGGTCAGGCCAATGACCCCTGACCCCTCACTGTTAAATTAACTCAGCCCCCAGTTGGGTGTTGTGCCAAATGTCAGGAGTGGCCTCTAATCCTGTCTCTCTGTCTGGTTGGCCACTCAGCACCAGACTACCGTTCCTCTCCAGACCGCGTAACTACATACCAACCTCAGCACAACCCTGCGGCAGACTCTCCTGGACGGAGAGAAGGACCACCTACTTACTTCACCTGCACACTACATCTTCCAACTGAGATGTTTTTGTAATGCAGCAACAAAATGATACAGCAGAAGAGTTTTAGTTTTGAGCTGAAAGTTTTCACCGTCAAAGTGGGTGAAAAGTGGAATTGCAAAATCCTGCCGGAGGGATGGAAAAGTGCTGAGGGGAGGTGAAACTAGACACTGTCAAGACAGCTCTGTGTGTGCATGTGTGTGAGTGTGTGTTCACCCCTGTCTTTCCTGAGCCCTGGGGTCTTTACCGAGGTCTGGTCAAAGAGAAGAAGAGCCCCATGGCTATATCTGTCACAGAGCACAACAGGTTGACTTTAACTCCCCCTGAAAACTTTCCACAGTGAAGTTGAATTTAATAGTTAGCTGTTACCCAGACAAAGTTGGAAACTCTGTAAAATAATTTAGATTTATAAAGTACGTGATTCTCAAGAAATAACAAGAATAGAACATCAAATATGTAGCTATTGTGATTTACCTTTTGCCATATTGACTGTGGCTTGAGCAGGAGATAATTTCCTCCGGACAGATCAATCCAAACCTGTTCCGGAGACCTGCGTGACCTCTCCATACCACCGTCGTGTAGCAGTGACATTGTCTGAAGGCACAGCTAATTTGATTTGAGTCAAATGTGGGGATCAATCACTGCCTATTAGCTTAGATTTAATTAACTCAAATCATGTTATTGTGTTTGATGACAAAGAGGTTTCTGTGCGGGAACCTCATTGTCAGATCATTGTTCTGTTGCTCTCATTCAGCTCAGTGAGAGGTTGAAAAAGAAAGACCATCTGCCAATATGGACTATAGAGGGAAACAAAGGTCTTACATTATTGTTAATGGAGGGTGGATACTGGATACCTGCATAGAGTGTTAACCATAGGCACACAGGGAAGAGCTTGGTTGTAGTATTTTAAAGCACTAATTTAATGAAAGTGACAAATAAGGCATAGCATCTGGGTTTTGAGGTAAATGGCAATTGGTGCATTATCATTATATAAAACATAGAATTTAATTTTTATGCTGCCTTTCATCAGTTGACTTGATTTTACCCTTACTAACCAGAGGAGCGCACTCAGTGAAGTGCTGATCTTAGCCACATTTACAGTCGAGACCTTCAAGCTCATGCCTGCTGGAGATAATGATTCACTAAGGAGGAGGACAATGTATGTATATAGCATTTAGGCAGTTTTAACAGGTCTTGCTGGCTTGTCACAGAAATGTCTCATATTGGAAATCAAGTTTCCGTCAAAGTCAAATTAATAGGGGAAAAAAATCCTGACACCTTAAGAATGAAAAGTGCAAATCAATCACCTTCAAACAAACTGACATAAATACCATTAAATTCCATAAGATCTTATTTTACCTCACTCTGCTCTTAATGCCTTTCTCTCATCTGGAGTGACATGATATTTTTTCCCCGTGACACACGCTGTAATTGACAAAGCCTGGCTGCACTTTGCCAAAGCGTATTGAGCCGCTATCTGGTTGAAGAATACAAATTCATCCTGAGTCGGAGGTGCTCGACAAAACTGCTGCCAATTATCTGAAGCCCTGTAAATGATAACTCTGTGGCCACTCAAGCATAAAACAAGGAGATGAAGATGAATCTTACTCCTCCCATCATTTCATCCCATTTAATTGACAAGCTCTCACTCGCTGTTAAATTTAGAAGATTACAAATATGAGCTGAATCTCGAGCACCCAATCCAGCCGCTCTAATCACATGCAGAACCAGTCGCAAATTAATCTACATATTTTAATAAGGTGCCAGTAGCAGGGAAGGTGTGTGCAGACATTTAACGGATTATCATCCGCCGTCCCCTGAGTTCAGAAATTGAATAAATATCTTTCATGTAAATACATGGGAACATTGTTTGATAGTGAGGAGCTTTCCTCTTTCCAACTTGCTCATATTCTCATCTCTCTTCCCCTCTATTTCTCTCGCTCACAGACTAACATGTGGACTAGGCTTTCAGAGGCTTTCACTTCACTTGTGGTCCATAGTCTTATACTTGGGCCGATTAACAGTCCGAGCACTTATTGGACAAAGAAGATGTAATTTCTCGGCTCGGCTAATACCAACAGCCCCTGGATTTCTTACTTCCAATGTAATCTTTATGAGCACAGGAATGAAATATTCTTTTTCCAAGAATTAAACCTGCATTTGGAGATTAAGGAGCCTTTGAATGTCAAAAATGGCCATGTGTAAAACACAACTATAACTTGCAGTTTTAAAACTAAAAAGCCAAACTAAAAGCTTATGCCAGTGTTTCATGAAACTTCTTTTTTGGTTCAGACAGTTCTGTTGGCCTGTATACTGATGGTATTCTCATGCACATATTTTGCAGTTCCTCAGTGGACTTAAAGCAGCTAAAGGCTGGTCAAATACTTAATGTGTAACTGCAACAAATCCCATGAAAAGGCTGCAACTAGAAGTGAATAACAGTGCATCAGTCCGTCTCTGATACACTGTCCAACTTTCCTACTTTTCATATAGTTTTCACACAAGCTTCCATTGGTTTCTACTGAAGGTATAAATCTTTAAAAGTGAGTCACAAATAGCCTTTGTACTTTCATTTTTATGGCGAGGCAAAGTTATCCTTAAAAAAACTGGGCACTAGTTTTTAGCCAAGGCTACTCAGACAGAGGTAAGTAGTACATTTTTGGGGGACTATTTTCACCTGTGGAGTAATACACATTTAATACACCTGTGGGTGTTTATGGTGGTGGGACAATGAATGTAGGAATGCCTCCTGCCATTAGCCTTGTTAATGGTCATGAAGGGATATGTCATTTTACATGGCTCTCTGATGTTTAATTTTTGGGGGCTTTTTTTGACAATAAGGTTTAAGAACCTGGGGAATACTATATTATGTTTTGGAATTTGTTGGATTTGTTGATGATAAGGAGCATTAAGAATTTAGGTAGACATATCTCTTAACTTTTTTAGTTCACGCATATCCATAATGTCATTACATGTCATTCCTTTTTCTTATTTTGCTCAGCTTCAATTCCTGATCCAAACAAACACAAAAACATGCCCTCAAAGGCAGTAGAAACACTAACCTTGAACCTGCAGCTTAACAAGCTATTCAACCTCTTAAACATACCTATTTTCTTTGAGAAACACTGAAAATTACAAGCTTCCTCACTTACCGCAAATAAACCGGTGATGGGAGTCCTTAAGTGGCAGTACAAAGAGTTATAAATTGTTTTTTTTTTTCACTTTTTTCACAACTGCAGAGGCGATATAGCCCCATTACACTCTTGAGGGTCACTTTTAGTGTCTGAAGGTAGTGCTTACACAGACTTTACAACGTGTATCATTATAGCTCACCATATAAGGAAGCAGCTGGGATGTAAGAGGGACAGAAAGAGGGGGTCACCAAGGCTGTCACTTTCAAAAGGAAAGGAGGACCAAAGATCAGCACTCAATTATCACCACTTAGCTGAAGTCAATCGTCCTTCTTATTCATGCCACCTGTTTGTGAAATCAGCTTTTGAACCTCATAAAGCGGTCTAATGTGTTTTCTGCCTCCTGTCAGCCAGATCTTGCTTCAAAGTTCCCAGTTTAAACGCGGCTATTACAAAAACCTACAAATATCACTCGTAGCCAATTACATATTTATCCTCAATCAATGATAGACATATCTCAGTCTCAAGACAAAACGGTGATAAACCACCACCACGACAGTGATTTGTCATTTAGAAGTGATTCGTCTGGTGCTGTCCCATCTCCTGGCTGAGTAAGACATCACATGTCAGCAGTGATTGACAGTTCCCAGTTCTGTCAGTTAGCTGCAGGGGAGCTGCAGGGAAAGATAAGGACATCTATCTGTGTAGTCCCTAATGGCAAGCTGGGGTCACGTGAAGGTCCCCTCCAACCATGATGATATCTGTATCTGGTAGGCCTGGGTTCACTCCTTCTTTAACACCTGTCTCCGGCCGACCTTTCAACCTTACCTGATCCCTATCACTTATCTTAATCAATCTGTATGATTGATTATTGTTACATACAACTTATGAGTAGAGAAAACATCTCAAAGTAAAGCAGAAATGAAATTGCAAAACATCAATAGATGAGTTTTTGATTTAGAATAAGCAGTTTCTTACAGGGCATGTAGGAAAATTTAAGGTAAAATATTGTTCTATCTTAAAATCTGTATTTAGTATTAAATCTTCCATTGTGAAGAAACTTTTGATGATCATATTTTTAATGTATAACATAATTTTTTGTATATATCATTCAGTTTTTGCACAGCATTTTTGGGTTGCCTACTTTTTTTGGCAATCAACAAAACACTGATTTTTTTCACCTACTTCCTGCTTCTGCCATGATAAATATATGTATGCAAAAAATATTATCTCCTCCATAGTGTCATGTTTACGTCACTGCTACTTGGAACTGAAGCCTATAAATACCTATGTCTATTACATGTCATCCAACCACGAAACAAAGTACCCTACAAAGTACTGTACCCATTTCCGTTGCTGACACAAGCCAGATGTTAGTGCGTGTCATTGAGTTTTTTTGGTTATTGTGAAAGCGATATAAGCAACACTGCAATCTGCAGTTTATTTCATATTTCATCCCTCTTTGTCCAAGCAGCTCTTGAGCATTAGTAGAGTTTCAAGGAGAGATAGAAGGTGGACTATACATATATGATGAAAATTGCTGTAACATGACATTTATGATATATTATGATATTTTCCAGTGCATTTCTAATGTAATGCAACTGCTAATTTGTTAATACTAAGCTCACAAGTGCAGAGTATTTAACCTTATGGCTGAAAGCAATCCACAAACCCAGATTACCAAGCATATTTATATGCTCATTAAACCTTTAAACTGCATAAAACTCATAAATAAAAAGTCATGCATATGTTTTTTGACCCTTGTGTAAATTTTGTTAAATTCTCCTCTTCAGTCTTTTTAAATAGCAATAATTAGCAGGCCGAGATGAAGCCCTTAATACACTGGCCTACACAATACCATAAGTGTGTTATCAGATTTACATGCTGTTTACTTTTATCTCTTCCAATCTTCTTATTTGGGTTAATACAAAAGCAAATGGAGATTCGGAGCATTAGGGAGGGGCAAACCCTGCACCACTTAACCTTAAATTACCTTGTATTTAAATCCCTTAACATATGTAGTCTGGACCTCAGATCTGGGTCAGAGTTTGTTTAAATGTATTTAAATGAATAGCGCTTTTGTAATGTTATTAGCTCGGCATTACCAGTTACAGTAAAGAGGTTTGGCTGCTCTGGCGTGTGTGGGCGCTGCAGTATATGCTACGCAGATCCAAGTGGAGTCGTCTGAGGTCAGATGACTTTGCCAAAGCATTAGGAGATAGATTGGCTTAGAGGGAAACAGGAAGTGCTTTAACAGGAACACATTTTTAATTACAGTATAGATTTCACTCTGCATCTGTCACAACAATATTGAGAAACCCTCTCTGATGAGCTAATGGAGGCAGTGTGTGCATGTGTGTGTGTGTCTGTGGAAGCTGTGTTTGTTAATAAGGTCAACCAGGGACTTACCCTGTTCTTATTCTTACGTACCACAGGTAATCAGAACCACTACACCATAGTCTTACCATGAGCTCAAAGAATACTATGTCATTTAAAATGATGAATTAATAAAAAAGAAATAAAAAAAATTAGTAGGAATAATTTTCATATTAATCCATAGTATGAAGTGTAAAAAAATATGATAAGGATTGATGCAGGAAAGTAACAGCAGCAGCTTCAAATCTGTAAATGACCTTGTCTGTGAAAGAAGAGAAGGAAAAAAATGCAAATAGCAATGGGAAATGAGTGGAACAACAGGACATTTAAGGGAGAAGCGAGAAACAGAGAGTCGGGTGGTGGGGGGGTTAAGGGCAAGAGAGAAAGCCTTGCTTATTATCTCAATCATCGAGCGGAATAATAGGACAACAAAAAGCCTAAGTGTGCCCAAACCTACCAGCCTGCCTGCCTGCCAATCGGGCCTGATGTGGTTAAAAAGAGTTTGGCTAATCGACTAAGCTCTCCTCGTCCCCACCCCAGTGACCCAGAACAGCCATCTTCCTCTGCCCCACGAGACCCCTACAGAGCAAACACTGCAGGGACATTAAACACTCATACACATTTTTAACCATTAACCTAAATGGCAAGGACTGTTCTTTTCTCCCTCCATAAGGTTTGAGCCATTGAATAAACTCAAATGATAATCCATCAATTTATTTCTACTTAGGTTGGTGAATAATGGTGCATTATCAGTCCTGCAAGGAGCATTGGGGAGTACAGATAAGTTCGTGAAAAATTGACATCATTTGTTTCAGTAGGGATCTGGATTTTCTTTTTTTAAACTCTAGCAAAAAAAAAAAAAGAAAATCCTAACTATGGTCTGCCAGCTACTTCTGCACCCTGCTTGTCCATTATTTCCTTGCTAAACACTCACACATGGCCATGTGGCAGTAATATGGGCAGTATGCCAGACCCATTGTTACTGTAAATACTCAAGGGCTAGTGTTTCCCCACAGGAATACCATTTGAATTGTAGCTATATCTTAACCACCTGTAACATGTGAACTAAGTTTGATCCCTCGAACATTTCCTGTCCCAGAAGAGAACATAAGGCTCTGTGGTAATAGGAGGGTAAAAATCCCCATGTGTGGATTTCCTTTAATTAGAATAACATTTGCAGTTAATTATGTACAAAGTATTTTAACAGCACGGGTTGCGTGACCTTCTGTGTCACAAACTATTTAAGGATAAGGGACCTATAAAAAAGAGAAAATGAAGACAAAAAGAACCGAGTCTCTGAATTCATTACAATATTACAAAACATGTAAGAGTAATCTTGTGTGAAACTATAACAAACGAGAAAGCAGCCTTTGTATTACTTCATCACTTTTTTAAAATGAAACAAAAAACTTCCAAATGAAGTCATTATATTTTTCATTTTTTTAATACTTTATAATCTGACATAGTCTACTATTAACCTTTACCCAGATCAAGGGAAAATACTGTACAATGTTACTTTATTATTCCTCTGCCATGTCTAACTTATACACGAATTAGGATTTTACATACACTAACCAAACTACTAAACACAATATACAGTAATTAAAGCTTTCCTTTTTCCACCATCCACGACATTAAAATTTTGCTAAGACATTAAAGCGATCGTAGGTATGAAAAAATAATATAACATAATTAATAATAAAACATGTACAGCAACTGTTTTTCTGCTTAACTAATATTTTTACCTTATCGTTATTGTAACTAGGTACTTAGTCAAGGTTTTTGGACCATTGGTAGTGCTGTGGTGCAGTGTTGTAGGTATTGCGGTGTACTACTGTTTAATAAGTTGGAGGAACCGTATTGCACCAGCACAGTCAAATGGGAACAAGACTACAACTTAGCAAACGCAAACGTGATAAAATTCTATTTTTATTTTTTTTTTTTAAATATCTTAATTTTGGTGAGAAATTTATCATGTAATCCTGTGTTTTGTTTGTTGACATGAAAATATCACAGGGTACCTTCACGTAAAAAAAAGTGAATTTTTTTCCCACCATCATCTGTGCGTCAGGTTATGTAGTTCACTCTTTCCTGTTGGCACTGACTTAAAAGGCCTACCAGGCAGCTAAGAAAACAATACCCCACTTTGGTTCGATGCGCCTCTTAACCCTGATTGGCTTGATGGAAAGAGCAAGTTGCCTTGCTGTTTTTCTGTGTGAAAGTGTGTGTGCATACAAGTTTGTAATCGCGAGGTGATTGTTAATTTACATCCGTTCATTGCCATTCCCTGTTTTTAATTCTGCCATTAGAGCATTTAAGACGCTGCTGGCAGAGGCCCCATTACTCTGTTACTGGGGGATGTTGGAATGAAACAGTGTTATTATATAAATACCATTGCACTTTTGACTCCAGGAAGCTACTTCCTGAGGTGTAACCCTGAGTCATTCAGGGACCTGATTTACAGTAACTAGCCAGGGGTGGACGTGCTTCTCTAACACTTTATTTCACTCCTCTGCACTCCTTCCCCCTCTCTCCTTCTCCTTCCCACCCTTCACAGACACCCAGGTTTCTCATCTAATTTTAGGACTGGAAATCTCACTCTTTGACATGTCCTGGGGTTGATTTTCACCTCGACCACCGGCACAGCTGTCCGTCCATGTGACGTCCAGAGGCGAGATGCTCTGCTTTATTAAAAAGTGTGAAAACAAAAAAAAAAAGGAGAAAGGGAAAGAGAGAGTGAGACATGCACACACATAAAAAGAGGTTCAATAGCAGAGACTGTTAACATGCATCTGTCCAATTTGTACATGCAGAGATGCAGCCTTGCACTAGCTGGGCCGAGGTGTGTTTGTTTGAATTATAACTGGCCATCCTGCATATTGGGTAGTGTTCAAATCCATAGAAGAAAAGGGTGCTGTTGTGGATCCATTCATCTGACAAACTTCTCAGGCAATTTGAGGTAAAAGACAATAACAATTTACATGACAGAGAGAGAGAAAGGGGAGAAAAAAGATGCAAACTCCCTGCCAATCAAACTTGCTTTTGTGTACACCACAGCAGATAAAAAAGAACCTGACTTTCGAATCAAAAGATTAAAACAAAAGCTCCCTTGTCGAGTGTCTGTAATAGCACCAACTCTCCGGCTACTGATTATATACTGTAGAAAACAACTGCAATTACATTTCTGAGCTCACAAGAGAGAGGCGAAGAGGCAAAACCAGGCCCAGGAGAGATGATTAATAATTTAATTTTTATTCAGACACAGCCAATGTACTGACAGCCACACCATCTTGCCGGTTCCCTCATCAGCCAAATGCAAAGCATGGCTACCAGGAGGAAAAAAAAACAAACAAAACAAATGAACTGGCTGTGTTTTTCAGGCACAGAAGCTCAACACACAGGCATTTCTGCTTCTTTTCTTCTGCTCTCACATTTGATGAGAGAGCAACAGTGGCGTTTTAATTTAAATGTGAAAATCCCAGTTCCCTGAAAGAGAATGATGCTATTTCCCCCCTAGTGAGTCTTTGGAGAAATCCTCAGCTCCCCTGTGCCTCCGTAACTCCTAATTTATTTCAAGAGTGTGTGTGATTAGAAAAACCCTCCTAAATTACTGTATCGCACAAAACGGTATAATTAAATTAATATTGGATGTAATAATTACTTTGTGGATTCTCATTTTTCATACACACAGCTGCTTTGTTGCCTGAACCATTAGCATTTGTCTGCTGCAATTAACAAAGGCTCTAATGAGATTTCTGCACATATACTGTATGTGTGTGTGTCTCTGAGCATGTCTCATTTGTGTGCACGGGCGTGTGTGCGTGCATGCGAGAGTGCTTATGCATGCAGATTTGACGGCATAGCGTGGGTTAGCAGGTGCGCTCCTCACATTTGAAAATATATAACTTCTCTGCATTTTGTGACACGTTAAAAGGGTTTTGTCATCGTAGGGTTTTTTACGAGTACTTTTGGACAGAATAATTTAGCGTCAATGAGAACGTGAACTTTAAGGAAAAGGTGGGAAAGTTCCCACTTCTTAATGACTAAAGGTTGAAGAATATCTGTGGTGCCAAGAAAGGTACATTACTCTCAATCTCAACTGTAATGTATTCCACTACTTGTGAAAAATAGCTACATTTGTCTAATGCATGTCATGGAACTGACTTAATTCTGAATGATGATCCTGTCCACCGATTTCATTCACATTCTCTCACTTACCAAGGACATGAGTCATCTTCACAGAATGAATTTTATAGAGTTTAACACTTCTGTTTAGGGCTCAGTTGAGGGGAATCTGATTCAAATACACTTCCTGAGTTTCAAGCTAGCAACAAATAGTTTTCATTAAATTAATAACATGGCTAAATATGTCAGTTAGTCAATAACTGTCACATGCTGTTGGCAGGTTTGGGACCTGCTCAACCTCCTCCAGTGGCCTTCGAGATAACCCTGTCCATTTGCAATGACTGCAGTGTGTGTCACAGTTGCCTCTGTGTATTCTGACTGGCAGGTGAGCCTCTCTTTTCTTCAAACAGGACAACACTCTCCTTCTCCCTCTGTCTCTCTCTCCTCTTCTGTCTACAACAGACACACTTCTGTGCCAGTACTGTCACTGCGGATGAAAATGTCCCCTAGTTATCTGCCTGTGTAATTGCTGTCTTGTTTGGTTAGGAGATTAGAGGCCTGAAACTCTTTGTGTGGTCTTGCAGATTGAACAAACAGGCACCAGTAGAAACCCCTGTCCAAAAACCACAAGCAAGACTCTTTTCTGTGTGACGAGAGTGAAGCCAGATGGACTGGCACAGGTGATAATTACGGTGGTTGGCGTGTTGATGGGCCATGTTAGGATTTGACGACGTAGCCTCATTTGAAAGCCACGCTGCTGCTGTTTTTACTTTTTCTGATATGAGAACTGAAGATTTCCTGCAGAGTGAAAGAAGAGTAGTCGGACCACTCAGCACGTGAAAATATTACAACTGTATATATATATATATATATTTTTTTTTTTTTGCAATACAGAAGAAATGATTACTTGAATTGTCAAAACTTTTCTTGATTTCTCACAGGGTCGTATTCTTTCCCTGTTAGCTGGTTACTCTCTTTAGTGTACTGTATACAACTGCTGCACCTCTCTGAGTGCTGAAGTCTGGTTTGGTCCTCTGTGTGCTGTCGCTAGTCAGAAGTGACAGCCTTTATTTCAGCAGCCTGCACTTTTCCTCCCTGTCTCTGAGGGTGGTATCCCATCAACAGCGCAGCCTCAGCCTCAGCCTGTACAATACTACACTCAGGTCCTCACTATTAAGGCAAATTTCCATCCCAAGCCCTCCAATCTCCTTTTGCTTCCATGCTTTTATTTCCCCCTTCTTGCTCCTTTTTTTTCCTTTTTTTTTGCTTTTTCTTTCTGCTGTCCTTCCTCCTGTGAAAAGCGTAGAGAACATCAGGCTCCTCTTGTCACTGCGCTTCCAATCAGTGGGGCAAAGCTCAGGGATCATGTTTGATACTGTCAGATGGCCTGGAAAATTAAAAACCCAATTAAAGTGGCAGTCCAGAGGTCAGCTCGTCTGCATATCAAAAGCTCTCCTCTGGCTATTCTACACAAATTATATCCGTTAACAGCTCACTTTGCTTAGGCTGCACCAGCACAGCACTTAGAGAGTAATAAGTGCTTTCCCTTTCTCTCTGTTCCATTTCAAATGTAAACCTCTGCGTCTGCTCAGCCAGAGGAAACAGAGGCGAATAAATCATTACCAAATTTCAAAATTTTTTTGTTGTTTCTCTCTTTGTTGAGACACAGAGCTCTGTCATGGTGTTATTAATGCACCAAGAAAAAGAGAAATGCAACCAGGAGTTTATTTTTAGATATGTTACCACCTAACTCTTCTTTTTCTCTTTCTCCTTCGTCCACACACGACGTGCTACATTTCTGCCCGTATTTATCTTTCGCTTTTTGAGAAATAGCCACCAACCAAGACCCCCATTTCTCTCCCACTTTCTCTATCGCTCTTGTTCTTTTGTGTTCCCTGTTTTACCCACGATTCATTAATTCCTGTACAGTGGTAGGGAAAGGACAGAGAGAAATGGCCGACCAAGCTTAATGGCATGCGTCTCGGGCCAGGCCATTAATATTCAGCTTAATGTTTCTGATAACAGGGCTGGAGGCCATGAGGAGCCGCTGGCCCAGACAGCCTTATTAAGCAGCTGAAGTGGAATGATGCTCGCTCTCGTCAGGGATCAAATGCAAGAGTAAACACATATGCACACACACACACACACACACACATACACATACACACACCCACTCACAGTCAAGACAATTGTCTTCGGGACTTCAGACAGCATCAGGATCTTCCCACTAAATCGCTCCCACCATCCTGCCCTCTCTTTATCTGTGTGCCAGTAGCAGCCTCAGTGGTTTTGTAAGATGCAGTAGCAGGTTTGTAAATGTGAGGATGTTCTAGCTCGTTGTCACAGGTTGGTCAGCTTATTAGATGTTTATGTTCCCACAAATGAACATAGCCTTGATAGTCCTGACATTTCTCCTTTTTTTCGTCTCAGATTTTCTTTTTTTTTCACCCCCTCCTCTTTCTTTTTTTCTGCAGCAAGCCACAAGTCCTCTGCGTTGGGTCTTTTAGCTCCATCTCATTTACATTTAATGACATGATAATACACATTAGCAGACTATTTCAAATAATTACAGCCTTTCAATCGCTTTTTACCCTCACCTCTCTCCCCCAAATGTTCTTCTACATCCTACACGCTCTGTTCCCTTTTTTTCCTAAACTTTCATATTTCCAATGGCAATAATAGAAAATGCTTTTCCTCAGAAACAATGTATAATAATATGTCACAGGGACAGGGGGAAAAGAAAAAATTGAGCAATTTTCGTAACAGTGCAGGGCGGAAGGGGTGAATAGGACATTAAGGTCTTTTCTCCGGTAGACGTGGTGAATATGTTTTTTTCCTGTCATGCTGACGGGGTCTTGCGTTAGAGCTAAAAGCAGCCGGGCAGATGGGAAAGATGACAGCTCTCCTGTCAGGTCAGCCATTGCCATTGTTGAAATAAGAGCTGTTGTAATTCTCCCGTAAGTTCAAAAAAATCCATTCAGAAAACAGGCTGGGAATGCATTGTATTATGTTTCCCCCTTTTTCCATGTTGTACACAAAATAGCTGACATGCTGAGGACAATGGTGGATAGAAGGAGAAAAAAGAGGAGTTGAGAGATATAACTGGTATATGCTGAGTGTCAGGTGCAAAATAAATTTTGTTCAACAGCTTTTATGAATAAAAACTGGATAAAGGAACTGATATTGGAAACAATCTAGACAAACACAAAGGGTAAATGCTGTGTTGTTCAACTTAGGTTTTACTTAGTTTTGACCGTCATTTATTTATAATAACATTGTCATAAGTCAGTTGTCACCTGCCCCTATAGACATCAATACTGCGCATGTGCGAACCCTAAAAAGAAATGAGAAGGAAGCTAAAAGGCTTACTCCTCGGCTACTTCTTTCATCAGCTCTTGACAAAACAATGTGTTTAATTCTTTTTTACCACTTGCCTGATCAAGCAACTCACTTGCCTGATTTACTGGCCTGATGTGGAATTGCACTCTCCTCAGGCTATTGAGCTCTGCAATGGTCCCTCTAGTCCTGTAAAATGACTTTAAATACCTTTTTATGGTACCCTGCAGAGGAATCGTGGACCTGATGACTCTGAAAAGTTGGCTGATTGTACCATTCCAGTCCTACACCTTGTTTAACGGATGACAACAGACACTGTGAGCTGAGCCTAAACCCACTTGATTTTAGGCAAAGATTTTAAAGATCTAATCATTTGTATTCCTTTTCTGTCTCTGCAGATGTTAATGTGCCAATGCATTTTGGCAAATGGCTTTGGATGCAGGTGGCTTAGGCCATGTTGTCTGTTTTTATTTGGCATATAACGTCATCCAAAGTTAAAGTGGGAGTCAGAAAAAGTTTTTTTAATTGTTTAGAATTATTTTGTTGTCCCCAGACAGCACTGATGTATGGAAGAGCTTTAAAAATATTAATACTTCAGCTCATTGACCTACACTGTGATGTCTAGGCTTAAGAAGCTGAGAAGCAAATTAGTCTTTAAGACACAAATGAGCATTTTTATATAAATAAATTGATAGGAAACTTTTATGTGTTGCAAATGTCATCATGCCAAAATCCTGCCTGCATGGCAAGCCGTTGTAGACTTTACAATTACAATTACAATTCTGTTACTTTGTTCCCTCCTTCATCTCAGAATGAACCTGAGGCTCTTTGAAATGTGAAGCTATTGAATCCATAAAAGAATTTTTAAACTATGAAAGCCAAACAGAGAAAAGCTGAATTATTATAAGAATTTAGTTTGTGCTGAAGTAGCTTGATATGTACATTGTCGTATTAGCATATGACGAACACACACAATGTTATCTTTGCGCTTATGTATGATTTCATTTGCATGTATGTGCACATGCATGCATGTGTGCACATCCTTGTCTTAATGTGTCTTGGTCGGGAAAACAGGACTTGTAAATGAACTCAAGGTTTCTATAGTGTCTCTATTTTTTTCCATAATATTGTGTGAAAGAATTAGCCATGTGGAAGAATAAGCAGAGCTCCCTCGTGGTGCCTGTATGAATCTATTCCTCGCAGTTGCACTGCACTGGTCAAACAAATTAAATTACTACACCAGTATGTAAGTAATTTTATGTAAATTATGGTGTTAATGTTCTGCGTCGTGCTGTTGATGATGGGCTGGTGTGTTCCTCCTCTGGTGGCACTCTTCTGCGAGCCCAGCAGTCAAAGGCTTGAAATGAACTCGTACATTTGCCAAGAACAGTCGACAATCTGCCCTAATTTTTTCTTTCTACTGTCTGTAAATTCAAAAGGATTTAACATATCTTAGTTGGCTTGAGGCGAGAACAGTTGTGGGACTTTTTAAGTTAAGTGGAAGGGATGGTGAAGATGAACATGGCTTTTGCTGTCAGTGTAGATAAATTTACATTTGGGGCTTTTTTAGGATGAAAGGAACCCTTGTCTAGAGGCTTGCATTGAATGTTATTGGACCATAAATATTGCATATGATGCTTTATGGTGCAAAACAATATATCTCCTTATTACACATATTCAGGAGATCATTTAGCACAACTTTCAGGCAATGTTGCAATTACAAAACACCTTTATGGACTTTTAGGTTAAGGTACACTTAAGCACATAATCAACCTCCATCTTTTTTTCCCCCCCTCACTTAACGTCTCCGCTGGCATCCCTGCAATTTATACAGCCACAGAGTGGTGGAGGATTTACGCTGGATTTTTGCTTCAGCCATCTATGGAATTAAGAAGTCTATCCTTGCATTTCATTAAACTCTGCCTAATGAGATGACTGTCTCTCCCCAAAGAGCAGATGATGAAGTACCCTATGCTTTGGTGCATAAATTAGTATGGTGAGGTTAAATGCTGGAACTGACTCATGTTTCACAAGAGGACCCTATCCAGCAGTTAAATCAACTTGCATAAATACTGTCAACTGCAAGCTGAATATACCTGCTGGCATAGAGCGTGCATCCAAAATAATGGATCATTTGTTGGCTCGTAACAAAATCAACTGGCAACTTTGTGTGCTGCCTCCCAAGCCTGCAGCCCACAGATTCTTATGTAGGATCTAGCTTAATGATTTTAAGTTGCTGTGCACTGTAAGGAGTAGTTAATGGCAAGAGCAGCAATACAATTACTGCATACATTGGCTATTGCCATTAGCTATTGCTAATTGCATAAAGTGTAAGGCGAGAGTAAAATACACAATATTTATATATGAAATGTAAAGCAGTAGTATTATGCAGCTTATAATTGAAATACTCTTGTAAAGTACAAGTA